>VXAL01002541.1:8719-33864 GCA_013399475.1 Chauna torquata
GTTGTTCCTCCCCAGCTGCAGGACTCTACAATTCTCCTTGTTGAACTTCATGAGATTTTTGTCAGCCCATCTCTCCAGCCTGTCAAGGTCCCTCTGAATGGCTGCACAGCCCTCTGGTGAGCCAGTCATTCCCCCCAGATTTGTATCATCCATGAATTTACTGAGAGTGTGCTCTACCCTGTCATCCAGATCATTAATGAAGACATTAAACAGGACTGGACCCAGTATTGACCCTGGGGTACTCTGCTTGTTACTGGCCTCCAGTTAGAGTTTGCACCACTGGCCAGTACCCTCTGGGCTCGGCCATTCAGCCAGTTTTTGATCCACCTCACTGTCTGCTCATCCAGCCCATGCTTCAACAGCTTCTCTATGAGGATATTGTAGGGGGACAGTGTCAAAGGCCTACCAAAGGTCTTATGGCGAGCTAGGCCAGTTTTAATCTTGGGAATATGGATTCATCTCAAGCCAGAAGAAGAGGTTTTGTCGTCTCAGTATTCCCAATCCTAACATGGACTGTTTAAACTCGAAATTTGCAGAGGGGCTGTGAGACACTCCAGCAGTGTTTCTGAGGGATCTTGCTCTCAGGCTGGGCTATAGCGGATGCTGCTATAACGTCAACTTGTAAGCTTGTGCAATTTTCATAACTCCCTCGCTCACATTTATTGCTCTTTCAGTCCCTGAAACTAGCTGGACCTAGAAAATGCAGAAAACTGCTTCATACAACATTTAAGCTTCCTTTTTGTGGAGCTCCGGTCTTCTAAGTTGTGCCTCTAGGAACTTAAACCATGATACACAGCCAGGTTTCCTTAAAAATATTGCATTGCCATTGAAGTATGATATTCAGGGAGGTCAAGCAGGCTGCAGTTGTCACATGGGACAGTAAGGTTTTTCATTGCTCTAAGATCTTCTGTGAATAGATTATTTTTATATTTATATTTATTTTTATTTTTATTAATCTGCTCACCCAATTCTAATGCAGGTGACATGTTCCTTTCACAGCAATACTTAACTGAAAACGTAACTAGCTGAAAACACAATGTATTTCTGAAAAATTTGTTTTTGCCTCTGATATTTTCTTTATTACTTTTCATAGCTCTTGCATTTGCTTCTTATTTTTAGAGCAAAACTATGAGCCAAAGAGAACAGCCTGAACAGGCACATTAAGGGTTAGGTCATAGGCCCTCTACAAGCAGAGTCAGGGAGCAGCAGGAACAAGGCTTTCTCCAGCTGGAAGCTGGTTGATGGCCCTGACCAGCTGTTGTGGTTTAGCCCCGGCAGGCAGCTAAGTACCACACAGCCACTTGCTCACTCTCCTGAGGTCGCATGGGGGAGAGAATCAGAAAGGTAAAAGTGCAAGAACTCATGGGTTGAGATAAAGACAGTTTACTAGGCAAAGCAAAAGCCGTGTGCACGAGCAAAGCAAAACAAGGAATTCAGTCACTACTTCCCATGGGCAGGCAGGTGTTCAGCCACTTCCAGGAAAGCAGGGCTCATCACGCGTAACGGTTTCTTGGGAAGATAAATGCCATCACTCTGAATGTCCCCCCTCTTCCTCCTTCTTTACCCCAGCTTTTATGGCTGAGCATGATGTCATATGGTATGAAATGTCAGGATATATTAGGATATCGGGATATCCTATATCCAACAGGATATTATCCAATATCAGGATATTGGATATCAGGAAAAGGTTCTTCACCGAGAGGATGGTCGTGCACTGGAACAGGCTCCCCAGGGATGTAGTCATGGCACCAAGCCTGTCGGAGTTTAAGAAGCGTTTAGACCGTGCTCTCAGTCACATGGTCTGAATTTTTGGGTAGACTTGTGTGGAGGCAGGAGTTGGACTCGATGATCTTTGTGGGTCCCTTCCAACTCGGAACATTCTATGATTCTATGAATATCTCTTTGGTCAGTCTGGATCACCTACCCTAGCTTTGTCCCCTCCCAGCTCCTTGTGCACACCCAGCCTCCTTGCAGACAGGTCAGCACAAGAAGCAAAAAAGTCCTTGGCTCTATGTAAACACTGCTCTGCAACAACCAAAACCATCACCACTGTTTTCATCTAAAATCCAAACCACAGCATTGCATGAGCCTCTACGAAGAAAATTAACTCTGTCCCAGCCAAAACCATGACACCAGCCTCCCCTCGGTCCTCCCCCCAGCACCTCTCCATGACTCAAGAGCTCAGTCCAGGGCTGCCCAATGATGCTGTAGTAGTGCTAGTGTCCAATCCTGCACAGACCTTAGGTTTATGTCACAGCCTTTTTTTCTAGCCAAGTCTGTGTCACAGTCCCCTGCTGCTTACTGGCTGGACAGCCTGGCTGGTCCCTGGCTCTGGTTCACCACTTGTTGTGCTTGATATGGACCCTGCAGCCAGCACCCAGCTCTGCCAGCCCCACTTGGCTACCATTTGTCTGTGCCCCATCAGCAAGGTACCCTGAAGTGGGTACTGTGGTTTCTTAGGAGAGCCCTGTGTGCTGGCTAAATACCAAATTAAATGTGGACAGCGAGGACGGGAGGAGATGGCGGTTGGGGATGGCAGTGGTGATTTTCTACCATGCTTTTCTCTAGCTCTACATACATCAGAATTAGCTCAAACTTTGCGTTGTTACTGTTTTATTGCCATATTAGTGGTTACTCATGCATGATTAAACAGGTGCAAGTTGTGTGAGATGGCTAGTTGCTGTCCTGCTTACAGTTATATTGTTTGGTAACATAATATCTCCTACATCTCAGAGAATAATGTGCGCCATAACTAATGCATGGTAGGTCTAGACTTAGATCTTTCAGAATAAGACTGCAGACGTGTACATGCATAGGCAAAGTTAAATTTGACTTTCTTTCCAAAACGCAGGCAATTTCTCACAGTCAAAATTACAAAAATCAACAAACATTAACTGATACTGAGAAGCCAAAGAAAAATTTCCGGATAGCCACCTAGTGTCACATCACAATTTGAAAAACTCTTTATAGAGGGATTGATCCCTATATTCTAATTATCCTTTCTGCTAATGTAATCAAAAGCTAATTATGAATCACAGCTGTTTGTAATAACACACTGTAGAAAAGATTTCAGGGGAAAAATGGAGGACAAAAAATATTATGACCTCATCTTCTAAATCAGAGATTGGGCTGTCCTTTTGATTGAAGTAGACTACTGACAGTTTTTCCTTTCAGTGCTGTCACTTTCATTCCATCATTCCTTTTCCACCTTGTCTAATACTTATTCCTAATTTTAGGGAATAAGTATGGACAAATTTGGACTGAGTGACTCTGAACGTCTCCTTTTACAGCATTCACTTGAACTGTAGTCACAAACAAGTCCCATTGGTTATTATTATTTTGTATAGCTTAAACTTATTTTTCCCAGGAATTAACTGCAATGTAGCAGGAAAAATCTTCATTCTGTATTTCTTGACCTTTCTGGATGAAAAGGAAATAAATCTTTCTTCTCAGGACACCCTGCTCACTTGCTGAGAGCTTTTGCCAACAGTTACCAAAATTAGTGAGTGCTTAAGTCTACAAGCTTGTACAGAAGTGCATGTTTTGATTATTGGTATTTGCATCTCCATTAGGAAGCAGGTACTGTTCAAGAGTAAGCATGCAGTGGTGTAAAGTACAACAACATCTAACTGTATCACTTGCAGCGATGTCACTTACTGTAGTACTGTCATTGCTAAGTTTTTGTTTGCATTAGTGTTGCACAAAGAAAAGCAGCTGCCCATTATAGATGTGTCTAAATACAGTTAAAACTTTTAGATGAAGAAGCCATACTTTCATCTGTTTTAGAAATAGCTAATACTTTTTTTTTCCTAGTTTAAAACAGATTTTTCAATTAAAAAATTCACAGTTTGCTTTCAAGCTTTACTTTTATTAATATTTAAAATCCATGTTGACTAGAAGTCACAGGATGGTTAAATCAAGTGAATCAGAAAATATATCTGAGAGACATAAATACTAGTGCAAAACACTCTTTCCTTTTTGGCAAGCAGGAAAAGGATCTAAGGTATAAGAATTTCACAAAGTGTATTACATGCTGATTCATATTGAAGTCTGGCCAGCCAGCTAATTATCCATTAGTCCATCTGTACATTCCAGGAGAAAAATAAAATGAAGTTTGGGTAACATATACAACTGGAAACATATCAGTAGTAATTTTCTGGGCTTTACTTGTGTGCTATGACAGAATTGTGGTCTGAACTTGCAAATGGAAAGTCCAAAGAGATTCTGGTGTCCAGCTGTACCATAAAACCGCTTATTGTCCCTCACAGAATTATAAATATTGTCTAATATGATGCAAATTTCAAAATACATTCCATGGCTTTGGCAGAAGAGATGATATTCTACTTTCTATTGAAATATTAAAGTGGTCCTTTTGTTCCAAGGATCTTGAAATATTTTTTCAAATACTAATGAGGCTTTGAGGTACTCTTCAGGTTCAGGTGTAAAAAATATTGCAAATGAAACTGATGACAGTGAGATCCTGACTCTCAAGTGCCTCTTAAATCACTGAGATGATGACGACCTGTCCCGTTTTTCAGTTCCTCAAAAACAACAGAGAAAAAGATGTATCCCAATATTTCTATTACTTTTCAATTTACTTGGTCCAAGTCTTTCTTCTGTTACTGGGACTCAACAGAGCATTTACAGGAAAATCCACATCTGAAGATTATAAGGCTATGCTGCTGAATTTTCAGTCAACGGTCCTTTCCAGAAATACTGATCCTCTTCTTTTTCTATACTGAAAAAAGCAACAATTGTAACAGGGGATCATGTTTCTAAAAAGTGCTACTGGTTAAGATTTCCCAGCACTAATATGAGTAGGCAAAAATCCTTATATAAACATATACTGTATTTAGACATTATAAGCCTCCAGTCTGTCTTCTTAGAGACACAAGAGTTCTTTTTGGAAATGTATGAAATTTATTCTATTCAGAGAAAATTTCCTTTATGTTGCACAGATTTTGAATATTTCAGTTGCTCTGCTGTTTTTTAAGTAACATGTTCTGGTACAAAAATTTGCATAATCTAGGTGAGTTTTACAGATTTTTTTTTTTTTTTGGTGTGTTTTCTTTGGAAGCTAGGATATAAAACCAACCACTTAAATTGGTGACATATATAAATATCTGTGCATAATATCCTTCCTTCTGCATTATACTCATAGAAACAGCTAGATGCCTAGTGCCCACAGCCACCTCCAAAAATGTTTTGGTTCACATGCTGGTATCCTTCTGTCAGATGATGAAAACTTTGACTTCCTAGCACTTAGGCTGTTAAGCTGATTTTTACAACACAAACATAAGGTCATGATACTTCAAGCATTTCTGGACACTGCAAAGGTTTTGCATTTTTCAGCCAAGTATGGATTTTATACTTCAGTCAACTATCTCGGTGATTATGAACTTCCTTTCTGCCTGTTTCAATGACATGCAGTAGGTATTATATTTCTCTAATTCTGTCAGCATTAAAGAAATGCAAAGATTCTGGGTCACCTCCTTGCCCCATGGAGGTATAAACATAAGCACAGCTTTGTTACTACTGGCCCATTCAGAAAAGAAAGACAAGGATTGGAAGTACTCGGCTTTGCATGTCATGATTGCTTCTTGGAATTTTCTTAGAGTGACATAGGACATTTCCTTGCCTTAGACTAAAATCTATTCCAAAAAAAAAAAAAGAAAAAAAAGAAAGAAAGAAAGAAATTTATGTTCCTCTGTAAGGATATGTACCTGTGTGTCTAGCATATGAGTACTCAATAAACATGAGCATGTGTATTCTTATGAGTGTATTTACACATGCGCCTGAGTGCTTTATCTTCCTGGGCCAAGGTAAAAAGGGAGTAGAGGTTGCTTTTAAGTTTTAAATCACAATCGTGTCAGATTCCTGACCAGTGTCAAAGAAGATTACCTTATATTGGTGAGACTATGACTAGTGCCATAAAGCAGAGTTTGGCCTTCTGAACACAAAGCATATTGCACACAGCCAAGAGGAAACTGCCACCCTTTTTCTGCACTTCAGATGATGTTCAGTGCTGTTGGTAATGTTTTCTGCATTCACTGCTGAGCTGCTCATCCTAAAGGAAACAAACCGCTTTTGTTATTACTTCAGCCAAGTGCTTCCCCACCTGTTAATGGCTTGGGTTATCTCAGTAAACTGAACCTTCAGCATCCAAAGTGGATGGCAAATAATTGGGGTATTATATCTCTGCATTTGTGGAGTGCAGAAAAACATGGATGGTGCCATTTTTTTTAGTATGTGCTGATTCATATGGGACCATGTGTGCAACAGCCTCGCTGTTATGTAATGTTCTGCCCACACCATACGACGTACCTTCCCATCTTGCCTGCCTTTCTCATCAGCCTTGCAATTAAGTCTGGGCTGATCCTTTCTGGCAGCTCACCATCTGCAAAACAGGAAACACTGGCTTTGCTGTGATTTCACACTTCTCTTGATTAACCTCATTTATGTCTGAGAGCCTTTAGGAGCACCATGTAACACATGGTGGCTGCGGCCACATTTTCTTTGGGGACAAACAGGCAGAGAGGCAACAGTGATGGAGTACAATCTGGAGTATGCGATTGTGCTGTCTAAACCTGTTAGCTTCTCTTATACTTCAAAGACTGCGTATTATGAGATGGATGGTCTAATTTCAAGGCGTACGGCTCTACCTTCCTAGAGCGAATTGCACATATTGCTTTATGACCTTGCAGCCTACTTCTTGGTGGATAAGCACAACTGGAATGATGAGGCTGGCCCAAACTCTGTGAGCAGCAGCTTCTATTTTAAATGGCAATGGCTAGAAAATCAAATTGCCTCTAATTGCCGGTGTTTCTGTAGATTGCTTTCTACTCTCCAGGCTGCAAATCCACAGCAAGGAGTGCATGAAGTATTACTGTCAATGATCTGTTACTGTTACTTCTTAAGGCAGGCAGCACTGACAACCAAACATCCAATCAGATTTTTTTTTTTCCTAATGTTTCCACAGTCAAATCACACTTCTTTTTAAGGTTAGTAAGGAGCTAATATGACCATTCAGCTTGTACCTTAGTAAGAACCTCACTAGGTAACTGTCAAATCCCATTTCCATCTCACACTGACTCTCTAAGTGATAGCTCTCCCTGTAGGGAGCTTTTTTTTCAATTAAAGATCCTGTGAAGAGAAATGACTACTGCCTCATTGCTGAAATTGTTCCATTTATTCCCAGTATACACTGCATTTCACGTTTAAGATTGCGTAGCTTCTTAATATATAACTAGTCCTCTTTTTTATTTTTGTATAATATGTAGACAAACACACAGATCTTATTTATCCAGACTTTAGATTCACTTCACTGCTCTGACAATAAACTTCCCTCAGATGGATATGATTATGACAACCGCTTCTCTTCTCAGTTTATTTTAACATTTTCTCCTTCTACAGTGAATCTTTTACAGTTGACCTAGCTGATCATCATGGTCTTTTCCTATCGGAGCAGGAGGNTCACTTTATGGGCTTCATAGTCTACTTTTTTTTTTTTTTTTTTTTTTTTAGCATCACAACTTTTATATAGTGAGTTTTGCAAATGTAACACACTACAGCTACTCATTAGACCATTTTTGTCTAATTAGCAAAGACCTTAAATGTCTTTCATAGTCTTTGCCCATAATTCTGCCTCAGCCCACCAGACTGTACATCAATCTGATGAAGACTGGGGTACAGAAACAGTGTTTTCCATATCAAGAACGTGCTTTTATTTTGACCTCATGAACTGCCTGAAGTTGTGGGTGAGAAACTCAGAGGGTTTAAACTCTGATTTGCTTTGATAGTGTATTCTCAAGAAATTTTTAAGTCTCATGGTATTTCCAAATTCTCCAAGACATTACTCTCACCCAGCAGTTTGTTATCTTCCTTCCATAACTCTTGATGTGACCTGGAACAGTGTTTTCCCTGTCCATGCAGTTCATTTTATGACAGTAAAAAGCTTATCCAGCATTGAGTGCTTCTAATGTTACTGGCTCTGCTCTGAAGGTTGCTACCTTTAAAAAGTTAGTACAGTGGTTTTGAAATATTTTTGTGGGGATCAAATGTAAAAGATGTACTGGAACTCCATAGAAAATAGTCAGAAAAAAACTTGGAAATAGTACTGTGATTTGGGAGACTAGATCTGAGATTACAGATTGGTAGTTTTCATTGTGACATGATTTAAAAAAAAATAAAATATTTTAATTATATCAAACTGAAACATAATTTGATGAGTGTGTATGAATATGGTAAACAGATGTGATCAGGACCTGTAGTGATTCGTTATTGAGTTATGCCATGTAAAACATGCATATGAACTCCCAATGAACAAGTAATTCCTTAATGCTTACATTTTTTTCAAAGCTGTACTCAAGCCAATATTGTCTTATTGAATTCCAGGAAATTCTCTATATAGGTATCTACGTGTAGATCCACATATTGGTGCAGAGTAAGATGTTCAAAATCATAAGAAAAATATGTACTTGTAATGTAGTCACTTGGAGATACACTGACATTTGCTGTATGTCTCTAATACTGCACTCATTGGAGCTATCTGTGTTAAAAAGTCAAAATTCATTCTTCACTGACAATTACGTTTATGCATACATGAGACTGTAATTTGTGAGAGTCCCTTCTTATGTTAAAGCTTCCGTTATTTATTGAATCGTATTACAGTCAGCTGGAGAAAGGGTGTCACTTTTAACTTCAACAGTTCATGATCATTTTAGGACAACAAAAAGTTCTATTAGTAAGAAGACCTTACTATATAAAAAACATAAAAGGAGACCAATTGTGTCATGTTATCATACCTGTAAATAGCCTATTGCATCAACCACTTTTGAAACATGCTTTGCACTGGAGCCTTCATTATTTCTTGACAATCAGATTGCAGCAGAAACCTTACTAATACCAAAAGTGACATTCTGCTTTCAGTCATTAGTCCATGCTCCAACCATGAGAGAATCTATGGTAGGAAAAACAGCCAATACAAACAGAAGAAAATGATTTTAACACACAGTCTGCAACAAAACGTTGATGTTAGTAGAGTAGAAAAGAAAGGATGATTACATAAGGCAATGTCCAGTCATCTTAGTTTTCATCATGTGAGAGTTTACATTGAATAATAGGATTATTTGTGTAAAGGAAAGTTCCAGGAGCAGGTCTGTAATTTTTGTGCACAGAATAGATGTGGACTTCTTTTTTTTCAAGCAAGAATTCTGTATAGTTTTTTTTCTCTCTTTTTTNTAGTAACATAACATGGACATATAACAAAGACAGGGGATTTAGAAATCAGTTCTGGTGTTTCTTTAATATTTCCTAGAACCAGTTCATGTCTCTAGTAATGTAATCACTGCCTTCTCTATATATTTGCTTTACTTTTATTTTGTTCACCCTTTGTCATAAAGAACTTCAGTCTTTAAGGGACAATAGCTATTCCATAAATTCAATGGTCTTTCTGTTCAGAGTAGGACCTTGACACTTGCTTGAGATGCAGAATTCTTAGCCAGGTCCATACAGAGATATGAACCACAATGGTGGACCTTTAGGTTGTGTAAAATTTATGTTATAATTTTGATGAAATGGTTTCAGTGTAGTTAATGCCTACTAAGTAGACTGGGTATACACAACAACTGAACTACTGAAGACTCAAAATCTTGGATCTAGCTCTTAAACAGGCTAGATGGTGACCTGATGGTCACCAAAAATGATTAGTTGAGAAACTAAATTTAAAGGATACCTAGAACTGGTAAAAGTACAAAGAAGGTTAAAAGTCCAGGTACAGAGGAAAGAACAAGGGCAAGAGTTCATAATACATGAACAGACACAAGGGACAGGAGCAGCAATTAAAGACAAGAGATCAAGCCAGACCAAGGACCACAAAAAAAGCTAAACTGGGAATGGGAACTTAGATAGCAGGAGGAAATTGGACACAGCGGGATAAAAATAGACAGGGCAGGAGGGTATATCATAATGCAGACCCAAAAGGAACAAGCAGAAACTGGAAATAGTCAAGCAGTGTCATAGACTATCGTGAGATGAATCTGTGCTTGGTATTAGCCATCTGGTCCTTGGGCAGTAGCAAGCATTTCTTCCTGCAAATCTTGCCTCCACTAGATCATCAGAATTGTGACAACACAACTTAACAAAATTAGGATATTCTTTCTGAGTTCAAGCTGATGATCTGTAAATCTCCTCTATCTTCTCATTTTGTAGACACATTGTGAAAATAGTATAATCAATATTTAAGAATATAATCATGGAATCATCTAAGTTGGAAAAGACCTTCAAGATCATCAAGCCCAATCATCACTCTGACCAACCAACTCCCATCACTAAACCATGTCCCTTAGTGCCACATCCACCTCCAGGAATGGCAACTCCACCACTGCCCTTAGCAACCTGTTCCAATGCTTGACCACTCTCTTCATGAAAAAATTATTCCTAATCTCCAAGCTAAACCTCCCCTGGCAAAACTTGAGACTGTTTCCTCATGTCCTATCACTTGTCATCTGAGAAAAAAGACTAACACCCACCTCACTGCAACCTCCTTTCAGGTAGATGAAGAGAGCAATAAGGTCTCCCCTCAGCTTCCTCTTCTCCAGACTAAAAACAATGTAGTAGGTCACTTACAGTTTCCCATTGGATTAGAGGATCTTTATCTCACTCCCTGTCACTGTCTTCCAACTCAGGGGATTGGAACAGGAGAACAATTGCTCTAACTAATAAAGACTGAGGCAAAAAAGGCATTAAGCACCACATCTAATAAAGGATGGAGCTTCTCCTTAATTCTTCTTTTACTGTTGACGTATTTATAAAAGCATTTTTTATTGTCTTTTACTGCTTTCACCAAATTGAGCTCCAGTTGGACTTTTGCCCTTCTAATTTTCTCCCTGCACTGCCTGAGAACAGCACTATATTACTCCTCAGTTGCCAGGCCCTTCTTCCAGAGTTCATAAACACTCTTTTTCTTCCTGAGTTCCTGAAGAAGCTCTCTGTTCTGCTAGGCCAGAATATCCTTATTTGGAAGGGACCCACAAAGATCACTGAGTCCAGCTCCTGGTTCCACAGAGGACCACCTAAAAATCAAACCTTATTTCTGAGACCATTGTCCAAACGTTTCTTGAACTCCAGTAGGCTTAGTGCCATGACCACTTCCTTGGGGAGCCTGTTCCAGTGCCCAACCACTCTCTCAGTGAAAAACCTTTTCCTAATATCAAATCTGAACCTCCCCTGTCACAGCTTCATGCCATTCCCTTAGGTCCTATTACTGGTCACCAGAGAGAAGAGGTCAGCACCTCCCCCTCTGTTTCCCCTCGTGAGGAAGCTGTAGGCTGCCATGAGGTGTCCCTTCAGTCTCCTCTTCTCTAGGCGAACTAACCAAGTAACTTCAGCCACTCTTCATACATCTTTCCCTCTAGACCCTTCACCATCTTCACAGCCCTCCTTTGGACACTTTCTAGTAGTTCTATGTCCTTCTTATACTGTGGTGCCCAAAACTGCGTACAGTACTCAAGGTGAGGCTGCAGCAGCACAGAGTAGAGAGGGACAACCACTTCCCTCAACTGGCTAGCCACGCTATGCTTGATGCACCCCAGGGTGCAGTCGTCCCTCCTGGCTGCCAGGGCACACTGCTGACTCATATTCAACTTGCTGTCAACCAAAACCCCCAGATCTCTTTCTGTGAGTCTGCTCTCCAGCCTCTTGGCCCCAAGTCTGTATGTATAGCCAAGGTTGCCCCTTCCCAGGTGCAGAATCACCACTTGCTCTTGTTAGACTGCGTATTGCTGGTGATTGGCCAGCTCTCTAATTTGTCAAGGTCTCTCTGCAAGGCCTCTCTACCCTCAAGAGAGTCAACAGCTCCTCCCAATTTAGTGTTGTCTTCAAACTTACTTAGTATACATTTGAGTCCTGCATCCAAGTCATTTATGAAAATATTAAAGAGAGAACTGTCCCTAAAGTGGAACCCTGCAGTATCCCACTAGTGACTGGATACCAGCCTGATGTAGCCCCATTTACTATAACCCCTTGAGCCTGACCAATCAACCAATTGTTCACCCACCATACTATATATTTGTCTAGCTGTATTCTGGACATTTTGTCCAGAAGGATACTGTGAGAAACAGCACTGAAAGCTTTGATGAAATCCAAAAAGATAACATCAGCTGGCTTCCCTTGGTCAACTAGGTTTTTAACCTATGTGGGTAAGTCTTCTCTCTCACCAGATCAAATTTCAGCACATTGGGATGTTCTGCTCTTGTGCCTTTAAAAATTTATTCTTGAAGGAGGTCTAGCCTTCCTGGAATCCTTTACCTTTCAGAACTGCCTCCCAAGGGACTCAGTCAACTGGGTCTCTAAATAGGCCAAAGTCTGCCCTCTGGAAATCCAAGGTAGCAGTTCTGCTAACTGCCTTCCTTACTTTACCACAGACCAAAAACTGTATCATTTCACGATCGCTGTGCCCAAGACAGCCTCCAACCCACAAGTTCTTTCATGTTTGCAAACAACAGGTCAAGTGGGGCTCCTTCCCTGGTTGGCTCACTCACCACCTGTGTCATAAAGTTATCCTCCACACACTCCAGGAGTCTCCTAGACTGCTTCCTCTCTGCTGTATTGTATTTCCAGCAGACATCTGGGAATTTGAAAATCCCCATGAGAACAAGGGCTAGCAATCATGAGACTTCTCCTAGTTGCTTATAGAATATTTCACCTAACCCAGTTGGGTTGTCTATAACAGGCTCCTACCATAATATCTGCCTTATTGGCCTTTCTCCTGAATCTTACCCAGAGACACTCAACCCTTTCATCACCATCACCCAGATTCATGCAGTCAAGTCATTCCCTAACATACAGGGCTACCCCACCTCCTCTTCTTCCCTGTCTATCTCTCCTGAAGAATCTGTAACCATCTATCCAGCACTCCAGGCTTGCGAGTTGTCCCACCATGTCTCACTGAGGCCAATGATATCATAGCCCTGAGATCTAACTAAAACTACCAGTTCCTCTTGTTCATTTTCCATGCTGCATGAATTCATGTAGAGGCACTTAATTTGGCCCCCTGATGAACCTGTTTTGTTGGATGAAGTGGCTGGAATTCCTTTGTGCTGCTCTTCACGTGCTCTCCCGCTGTCCTCTGATTCCTTTCTTGGCTCTGGGCATCTATTGCTGGCACTGGTGTTGAACTTATAAGAGTTGGGTGGATTGAAGTTAGCCTCCCCTGGTAACTTTAATTTAAATCTTTTTTCACCAGCTTGGCAAGCCTGTAACTGAAGATGCTCTTCCCCTCCTCCGACAGATGGACCCCATCAGTAGACCAAGTTTCTCAAAGAGATTCCTATGGTCTGAAAATCCAAATCCCTGGCCATAACACCAGTCCCACAACCATGCATTGATCTGACAGGTTCAACTAGTCCTTTCAAAGCCCACTTCTTTGACTGGGGAACTACAGACCCAAAGAACTACAGGCCAGTCAGTGTCACCTCTGTGCCCAGTAAGATCATGGAGTAGATCCTCCTGGAAGCTATTCCAAGGCACGTAGAAATCAGAGAGGTGATTGGTGACAACCAACACGGTTTCACTATGGGCAAATTATGCCTGACAAATTTGGTGGACTTCTACAATGGGGTTATAGCATTGGTGGATAAGGGAAGAGCAACTGATGTCATTGGCCTGGACTTGTACAAAGCATTTGACACTGTCCTGCATGACATCCTTGTCTTTAAATTGCAGAGACATGGATTTGACAGAAGGACCAATCAATGGATAAGGAATTGGCTGGATGGTCACACTCAAAGAGTTGCAGTCAACTGCTTGATGTCCAGGTGGAGACCAGTGATGAGTGGTGCTCCTCAGGGATTGGTGTCGGGACCGGCCCTGTTTAACATCTTTGACAGTGACATGGACAGTGGGATTCAGTGCACCCTCAGCAAGCTTGCAGGTGACACCAAGTTCTGTGGTGTAGTCAACATGCTGGAGGGAAGGGATGCTATCCAGAGGAACCGGGACAGGCCTGAGAGGTGGGCCTGTGCGAACCTCATGAAGTTCAACAAGGCCAAGTGCAAGGTCCTGCACCTGGTTTGGTGCAATCCCAAGCACAAATACATGCTGGGTGATGAGTGGATAGAAAGCAGCCCTAAGGAGAAGGACTTTGGGGTGTTGGTTGATGAAAAGCTCAGCATGAGCCAATAAGTGCAATTGCAGCCCAGAAAGCCAACCGTATGTTGGGCTGCAGCAAAAGAAATGTGACCAGCAGGTTGAGGGAGGTGATTCTTCTCCTCTACTCCACTCTCTTGAGACCCCACCTAGAATAATGCATTCAGCTCTGGGGCCCTCAACACAAGAAGGATGTAGACCTGCTGGAGTGAGTCCAGAAGAGGGCCAAGAGAATGATCAAAGGGCTGGAGCACCTCTCCTATGAAGATGGGCTGTGAGAGTTGAGGTTGTTCTTGAGAAGAGAAAGCTCCAGTGAGACCTTATAGTGGCCTCCCAGTACCTAAAGGGGGCCTACAAGAAAGCTAGAGAAGGACTCCTTATCAGGGAGTGTCAGGACAAGGGGTAATGGCTTTAAACTGAAACAGGGTAGATTTAGATTAGATATTAGGAAGAAATTCTTTAGTCTGAGGGTGGTGAGGCACTGGAACAGGTTGCCCAGAGAAGTTGTGGATGCACCCTCCCTGGAAGCATTCAAGGTCAGGTGGATGGAGCTTTGAGCAACCTGGTCTAGTGGAGGGGGTCCCTGCCCATGGAAGTGTGGTTGGAACTAAAGGATCTTTAAGGTCCCTTCCAACACAAACCATTCCATGATTCTATAATTGTATGACCAGTAGGATCAAAGAGAAGACTACCTGTGCTCCAGAGCCTCTTACAGCTGATCCGAGGGCTCTGTAGTCCTTCGTGATATGCCCTGTACTGCTCTTGACAGTGTCATTGTGCCCACATGAAATAACAGCAGAGAATAGTAGTCTGTGGGCTGTGCAAGGCTTGGTAGTCTCTCGGAAACATCCCAAATGAGGCCTTGGTAGACAAAAAAACCTCTCTTGAGAGTAGGTCAAGTCAGCAAATGGGCGCTTCCTTTCCCCACAGAAGAGTCCCCTACTGTGGTCACCAGTTTCTTGTTGGATTGGTCGTTACATGGGGACAGGCTGAGCTGGCTCAGTCAACACCAGCATCTCCCCTGATGTGACAGATTCTTCGTCTGTGGTCCCCAGAGCAGTGAAGCAGCTCTGCAAGGGCACCTCAGGCAACAAAGAAAGTCTCTTCCTCTTGCTGGTCTTTGCCACAACGTGCTTCCATTCTTCTGCATTTTTGGTATCACTCCATTCTGTATGGTCTGGAGGGAGTGTTTCTGGCTGTGCGTCTGTATTGGGTTTACGTAGTAAAGATTTGGTAGCAGGGGGGCCACAGGGGTGGCTTCTGTGAGAAGATTCCAGAAGCTGCCCCACATCAGATAAGAGCCAGCTCCAGCCAGCTCCAAAAGGGACCCGGCACTGGCCAGAGCTGAGCCAATGAGAGATGTTGGTGCCTCTGTGAGAGCAGATTGAAGAAAGGGGGAAAAAACTGCTGTGCGACAGCAGCTGGGAGTGAGAGGAGTGAGGAACAGCCCTGCAGACACCAGGGTCAGTGAAGAAGGAGGGGGAGGAGGTGCTCCAGGCGCCGGAGCAGAAGTTCCCCTGCGGCCTGTGGAGAGGACCATAGTGAAGCAGGCTGTCCCCCTGCAGCCCATGGTGTACCACGGCGGAGCAGATATCCATGCTGCAGACCATGGAGGAGACCACAGTGGAGCAGGTGGATGTGGCCTGAAGGAGGCTGCAGCCCATGGAGAGCCCCCGCAGGAGCAGACTCCGGGCCGGACCTGTAGCCTGTGGAGATGAGCCCACGCAGCAGTAGCTGATCTGGTGGGAGCTGCCACCTGTGGGGGACCCATGCTGGAGCAGTTTGCTCCTGAAGGATGGACCCCGTGGTACGGACCCATATTGGAGCAGCTCTTGAAGAGCTNTAGTTTCTCACTGCTCTAATCTGCTAGTTATAGTAATAAATTATATTAATCTCCCTATGTTGAGTCTGTTTTGCCCGTGACGGTAATTAGTGAGTAACGTGCTTGTCCTTATCTCAACCCTTGCACCCTTCTCCATCATATTTTCTCCCCTGCCTCCTTTCAGGAGGGGGAGTGAGAGAGCAGTTGTAGTGGAGTTCCACTGCTCAGCTGGGTAAAACCACCACAGTCCTTTTTGGCGCCCAAAGTGGGGCCTGAGGAATTTGAGATAAGGTTGATAATTGGAAGAAGAAATGGGCAAAACATGGAGTGGATATTGACTAAGAATGTAATAGTTGTGAAGAATTTGTGCTGTGATGCAACGATTTTGAAGAATGTGTTGTAGTAATGTGGTGAAGGGACGAGGGGTGGAGTGTGTGTAAATTGTCCACTTTGTCAGTGTTATGATGATGTTATGTTAATTTTGGTGTGGGGAATTATTATTATTATTATTTTTTATGTAAGTGAAGACTGTGATGATTGTGATGAATGATAATTCTTAAATATGTTTTTCACAGAGGTGAGGAGTAGAATGTATTGGGTTTATGTGGTAAAGGCTTGGTAGCGGGGGGCCACAGGGGTGGCTTCTGTGAGAAGATTCCAGAAGTTGCCCCATGTTAGATGAGAGCCAGCGTCCACTGCAGACTCCTCAGCTTTCCTGATATTGCATAGCCTTCTGACTGCCTCCTGCAGCTCAGCCACCTGCTGCAGGAGGACCTCCACCTGGGCACACCTTTTGCAGGTAGGTCCGCTGCCTGTCACTGACACAAGACAAAGGTTTAGGCATTTCCTGCAGTCTGAGGTCTGAGTGGAAATGTTGGACATTGCTAGGGTAGGTGGAGTAGACACCCCAGCTGGAACTGGAGCCTTTACTCTAAGACAAGTGCTGACCATCCTGTCTAGGCAACTATTACTGGAGCTTACACGGTTAACAAGCCAGGTGCATGGCCCTTCCCACACAAACTACCACACCCTCCCTATCCCTGTTTTCATGCCCTGGTCACCAGTGCTCCCTAGGTCTACCTTTTGTATGATTAGGGTTGGCTGCCCAAGCCTGGTCAGTGTCTCTTGGGAGAGCTGCCAGGTCCTGGTGGGCCTCTCCATTAACCTGGCATTTTCCTGGCTCAGAAAAGCATCTTTTACACCACGACCCACCACTCAGCTGCCAAACTGCCCGGCTCCAGTGAAGCATGCCTTACCATGTGATGAGCATGTGATAATTTATGCTATACAGAGGAGTATCATAGAAAAATCTGTGGGAAAAATAACGTCAGTTTTCTGAGCTGGATTTGAGTAGCATGCAATAAATAAAGCACTTCAAACAACAAGGATAACACAAAATATTGACTATCTGCTCAGTAAGTGAGCCACATCCATATTGTGCCCTGAGGCAGGCGTTCTGTTGGAAAAACAGTGTCTGCTCATGTAATTAAAGAGTATAGCATCATATGGCCAAACAGGGGGGTCAGAAAAAATTGGCATTACAGACTGCAGTCTGGTATTTCATAACTTTGGAGTACTTGACTTTACAGCTTTAAAGATGTCCATTTATAATGTTGCACATTGCACACAGTAAAGCACCTGAGTATCTGGAATGGTTGTACCTCCCTATGTTTCAAAAGTCTTGTAAGGCTGAAATAAATTGTCATATTTCTTCTACACATAATAGGAAATGTTTTCTTCCCCTTATTTTGAACGGGTCAGCAAGATATGGCTGATTAGCAAACAGTTGAATTACTTACTGGTTTTTAGATTAAATAGTCTGCAAGTAAGGTAACACAATACCTTGTAAAATTAAATGTTAATTCACATATTTATATATACTCAAACTATACAATCTGAATTTAAAACAAATTTATGAAAGGTTGGGCTGGAAAATGTGGGTAGTTATATTGTGTACTGTTGTGTTTTGTGCTAATGAGATTCACAGGAAATTATTTTACCGACATTTTAATGTAAAGAACACACGACCTCTAGTATTAATTATTCCCACAAGCTAGTTAGCAGATGAGTCCTTCAGGGCCTATGACATCTAGAAGTAAATTAATCCTCTGAGTTTTATACGATTGCTGGATAGTATTTTATCTGAGCCATTAATTGTGGAAGTGCTAGTCTTCTGTAGTTTTTACAGGGAAAGGTTTTAAAACACCGCTGCAACTCTATTGGCCTTGTAACCAACTTAAAATGAAGCATAAGGACCATAGTTTGATAGAAAGACTTTAATGTTTCCTTGCTGAACATGTGCTGTTTAGTGTTCCTCACTAAAGCAACACAGCACAATAAAAGCTTGGCACTGCAAACTGTGCAGTATATGTTAATTACCTTTAGCAATTTTCATAAAGCATAAAAGGAGAAGAATTGAGATAATACAGCAGAAAAAAAATATGGGTGAATTAGAAAAGCATTATTTTGAAAATATTTTTTTTTCTGTATCTGACAGTGAAAGAAAAATTGACACTTTTATATTCTGTTTGATAAAACAATGGTTTACTGATATGAACTGCAGAAGGAGAAAAAAATCCACGGTTGTAAATATAAAGTGTAACAAAGTCTGAAAGTTGCATTAAACTCTGCGAAGAAGTACATGTCTTGGAATTTTGAGATGATAAATCAAAATTCCCTGGATGGATTATCCCCAGAGCTTGGGGTATTTGGAGAATTTGTTCTTCATCATAACCAATAATTTATGAGCATTGTTAGCTCATCTCAATGATCAAATGGGTGCAACAGACTTACACTCTGGAGTATCCTTTGAAGACAGATTAATATCATCTGTCCAATTGTGTACGCCTACATTCTTTTATAGAGTCCTACTTAACTCTTACTTACTGTGCTGGATTTAACTTCACTAGACTTTGTAGCATTTTTAGTCAGAAGCTGCAGAACATCACTAAAATTCTGACTTCAAGGAATAGTTAGAAGACAAAATGGTAGTTTAGTGGGTCAGAGGTGGGAGGATATAGCTCATCGGATTCTGGTTTGGTGATTCAATTCTCACCTAGCTTGATAACATTTGAAAAAATATTCTTGTTCGTGAATTCTTTGACTTTTTTACAACTTCATATACTCAAGTACCTATAAGGATTTTTCATGCTACACAAGAGAATGCTGTATTTGGAATTAAATGGAAGTTTTGGCGGGCTGGCCAAAGTTGTGAGGAAAATGAGCTAATGCTTAAACCTAGAAATTAGAAAAAGGCAAGTTGACATCTAAAGGCAGATTGCTGGAAGGACAAGAAGGAGAAAAAAGGAATGAGACAATGTTTTTGTTACCTTGAGTATATTTGCATTATGGTAAAACATCTATTAGCTTTTGTCCTCATTTTAGTATGCTTCTAGCTGTAGTCCAGTCTGTCTTCTCTCTCTAAAGGCCACCTGGTCTGACTATTGGTGCTGTGCTGAAGCTGTCCTGGGAAAGGACCCAATTTCCATCCTTCCAAGTTATTTTTCCATGTTTCTCTTCATGTCTGATATCTCCATACAAATAATGGTAGGATGTGTGATAGTTCCATTTGTACCTTCTGGTCAAGACAATGTCTGCTGGAGGGTAACCTTGACTTTTTCCTCCAAATACAATCTGTGAGGAATCTCATAATAGCTAATAGTAAGGATGCATGACTATTTTGGCTTCAAGACAGTTGCATCATATTCCAGGTTGGCCTATGAACATCAGTGCAGATATAGCTCTTGATGATGCACTTTGGCAATCCTCGTTGGACATGTACCTTCTGCCACAGCTAGACAGGCCTGGGTACAGCAAAACAGAATTGATATAAAGAACTCGGACACATAAACAGTCTTGGGAACAGGCAATACATACCACCAGTGACCAGCCTGTGTTAATGACTATTGAACAATTCATTGAGTAATGCCACAAATACTATGATAGTCTAACTGCAGATATTGACTTGATTGAGGAAGTTTTTAATAGCCACACAAATTTCTGTATGAACCCTACATCACATGCCTTTTCCTTTTCTTTTACCCTGTTTCCCTCTCCCACTTCTTTTGCTGACCTTGCATTTTCAGTCCCTCTCCTAGAGTATCCTTATCACTCAGAGAGGTTTCTACAACTCAAGTGATGAAGCCTTTCGTAAGTATGGATATATCATGTTCTGTTTCCCTCCCTCTCCACAAATGCATTGATGCTTAGTTTCACTGGAAGAACAAAACAGGAGTAATTCCAAAGCTGTGCTTAATTCAGGATGGTATGGGCAATGGCCGTTGCTCATGCTGCAGGAAGGGAGACTTTTCACTGCCTTCCATACTCTTCTCTGCATCAGTATTGGGCTCTGTGCATAGCTCTGTTTACCAGTTGGCAATGAGGAGTCAAAGGTTTTAAAGCACTTTTGTTCAACAAAACAGAAAAGTCACTATGTAACATTGCTTATAATCATGGTCCTAATACTCTTTGAGACACTGACAGTGGTTCATTCAGTGGTTACGCCCACTGGAGCACAGACATTAAGAGATGCAATGCCTATATGCTATCTTAACTCCCAAGGCTTAGAAAAACTGCACCTAGCCTTCACTTTTGATCTGACCAGTGTTGTTAGTGATGCTTTTTCCACATTAATAGATTGACTAATTTCTTCATTATACAATTATTCATAAATGATTATAGGTCATTTCTTGTAAAGTCTATGCTTTTTCATGAAGTGCATTAATCAGCCATCATTCTTGTTCTGAGACACAGTGGAAACAGATGGCTACAGCAACAGCAGGAATGACTGTTTCTTGCCTCTGCAACCTAAATGTCTAGTCAGTCAAGAAAATTAGTTTTTTATGCCCCTGGTTTACTTGAACTTTGGCTATTTTGTCTCCAAACTGCACAAGAATATTAAAGTTTTAAATCCAGATTTTGCATTCATTCATTTGAAAGAAAGGGATTATTTCCATAAGAAAACAAATTACAATTTCTACACCTAACTTATATAGCTTGACTGATAAAAGTTTTCTTCTACTGTCTATTTGGAAAAAAAAAAGGATTCAAAGATTTGATAGAATGCAAAAGGAGTCTATCCAAGAAGTCATTGTTGCAAAAATTCAGATTTTTGCTCTCAGGGTTTGAGGCTTAATGCTGGTCATATCTGTGTGTTTTCATGTTCTAGTGACCTTATTACGTTCATTGGATTTACCTAGGTTTTAGAATGCTGTTTTTGAGCCATATCTAATATAGAATGTGGATCTGCTTCTCGCGAAGCCAGCTATATAGGTTTATTGTTGAGTTATGACTCCTCAGTTACCACACCAAGGAGAAAATGGGAGACACAGTAGAAAAACATTGTATTAGCTGGGTTTTCAGTGAGATAGAGAGCAGCTCTGTCAGTTCAGTTCATCTGCTGGGACAGTTGTCATCCAAAAAACTAAGTCTTTCCAACACAGATTCCTTAGCTCCCTGGCCAGGGTTTGTTACTGGGGTTAAAAGAATTGGTGATATAAAAGGCTATAGCTGCTGTCCTTTAACCTTGGAGCACAAAACCCACAAGCCTGCGTTTTGTTGGTCCTTGTTCTGAAGCACAGGGTGATGCCAGCCTCACAGTCAGCCTTCCTTAGCATCAGTGGGATCACAAATAGATCCTTATTATTATTTTTTTTTTTTACCCTAGAATTATGCTGTCTTGTTTTTGCTCCTTCTTCATATTTATCTTCAAAGGACTGTGCAGAGATCAACTTGTGAAGAAAATATATTACTTAGTGGTGTATGCCAATCCCGTAGAAGAAAGGCTCATTCTTTATTGAGATCTGTACAGTGAACAAAACAGCACATAGTTGGAGGTGTACCTCCAGTATGTCAGTGTATACCAGTGTTTTACATTGTTTTTCACAGGTGTAAATAAAAATAGACACTCTGCAGAGCAGGTCTACTAGTGTTAAACTTCCAGGTAGTTCATCAGAAGCAATCAATTTCATTATAATGCATTGATTCATAAGGGAAGAACAACCTGCAAAGAAGGAGATAGTTTCACTCTGACTTCATGCTGGCGGTGCTTATCCTACCATGATGCTCCTTAATCCCAGACAGCTTCGATACAAACTGCCAAAGTAGTGATAGCTGAGGTCTGCAATAGCATAGTAGTTTGTGTCAACTCACTAAGGGAAGGCAGTCTCTCTGCCTTGATGATTGTTTCCTCAGGCACACTGAAACTTAGAAATTGAGATCTGCAATATAAACAATGGTTATGATTCCCAACCCAGCTGGTGCTGTCAGGCAAAAAAAAGCTGCAGTCATTTGAATGCAGCAAAATAAACACACTAGAACGTTAATTTGTTCAGCTATTGTTCCAGTTTGTTACCCATTTTTGGCAGATATAAGTGCTTAATTATAGTAGTAATGTCCATAAGTATCACAGAAGATGGTTTATCAGGTGCTTATAATAACAACAAATATCAGACTGAAGTACAATGGGCAACATGTCAGCCTTCGAAAATTAAGTGTATATCATTGCAAAACATTGTCAGAAAATATATTTTCAGTCAATTTTGCCATGTAGAGAAGTGTCAGGTTTCATTCTGGTGCTTTGATTATGACAAATTTATGATGGGACCACATAAGACTGTGATGGGTTTCTGTTCCATTCTCCTTCTTGCAATCTCTTTGAAGGACAGAAGCTTATAAGCCTAGAACCCTTTTATTTCAGAGAATTCTGAGTAAAATCAAATTATAACTAAACCGAGTTCAGAAATTTATAGATCCTTCTTGAAATGGAATTTTCCTCTTAGCTAAATTTATTATGACATTTAACTATATCATTGAATATTACATTATTATTTAAAGATAAGGAACAGGGCCATTTAAGCAGTGGCCTATAGAGCTTGCAGAATGCTGCTGGGCAGCTTGCTTATGGACATCGCTATGGAGATGACATGGCAGAAGCCTCCCTTGCATTTCTGCATTGGGTCACCCATTTTCGATAATTTTTCTGTCTGCATCCTCTGAAAAATTGCCAAAGGGCTTTTACAAGGAAAATAGATGTACGCTTTATAAATAGAGGTAGGTTAGCTCTCCAGTCCCTCCCCTTCCAATATTTGAGCACACTCTTAGTTTGTTAACAAGTTAGAGAGGGCAATTTCTAAGTACTGACTTCGGCTGTCTGGGAGCAAGGCCCTGTCCGTCTATTTCTTTCCTTCGCTCCTTGATCGCCTGTGCCAAATTTTTGTTACAAGTCTTTATGGCAAGGATTTCTATATCCTTCCTGCCATCACCTAGCAGAAAGGGGCATTGCAGTTGACGTCCAAGTGCACTTGGACAATCAACACTTGGTTACAAAATACTTTTGTAGTCCTGTAACACAGACCTCCTCTCAGATTCTGGTTTTGGTGAAGGGTTACACTGTATGTAAGAAAGTGTAAACATTTCTTGTGACAGTCCCTTCAAAAACCCAATTACTGAGCATAGCACTTTCACTAGAAGTGCTTGTGAATAATGCTCATTGATGAGGAGCTATAATAGCTTTATGTGCTATTTATTTAGCTAATTCATGTTATCTCACTATGAAAACAATAAACCATGGCACTAGGTGTGCAGTATGATTAATTCATGGTTAATAAGTAAATCAAAGGCAACGTGTAATAATGCACTTCATCCCACGTTGGTATATGTATAAATCTTTTGCCATTTGTTGGAAAGAAAATAACAGGTATCCTTGATTCCCACAATCTTATGAATTACTTCCAACTACTTAAATGTTCTCTTGTCAAATAAATAAATAAATAAATGATGCGATTAAGTAGTAGAATACAATTTTTTTTATGTTGACAGAATAGAATGATTCAGTTAGAAGGGACCTACAAAGATCATCAAATCCAACTGCCAACTGGCATTTTGCTAAAATCCAGCTAAAAAAACATGGATGTACACATTTAATATGTACGCATGCAATTAAAACATCTGAAAATCTAGATATATAGAAGCTGTTTGGAAGTGAAGTAGCAGACAGTTTTTTCCAAATAAATATTTTTCTGCAGTATAAAACTGCTAGCTGCTGATATGTTTGTATATACTAAATTTTTAAATAATGCAACTAAAGCTAATTTGTGCAATCAAGACCTCTGTGTAGGACATAACTGGAAAGATTTTGACTGAAAAAACATATAGAAATTTAGCCTGTGGCACTGAAAAACTTGGAGACACTGAAACTCACTGGCTGCCTAATTGGAATTGGATGAAGTAATTAATACTTCTGAAAAATCCACTAGCTTCCTATTTGCATTTATAGACAATTTAAAGTTCAGGACATCCACTACAGTTATAATATGGAATCCTGAGGATGTTATGTTTTTAATGAACTAATTTTTAAAAGCTAATCACCTGAAAGGTCTTAGTCTGCAACGAAACAAGATTTAAGTGGAATTGCCATTGACAACATTTTACATGTAGCTTGGGTATTACTCATTAGAGCCCAAAGCAATAAAAAGGAAATATTATTGTATTCATACTAGGCTAGATTTTGATACATATCTGAAAACATAAATTTCAGTGTAAATGTGTTTGTTATTTTTCTCTGGGCAGACAGACAGCCCTAAATCAGTGCAGCACTTAATGCACAAGTATATGGTATTTTCAGAATTATATGTAGAGCTAAACAGGCTTTACAGGAATCCTCTGAATAGAGGTGAACTCATACATACTGGGTATACCCTGCTGATTATGAAATAAGACATAAATAAAATTAATGTTTGCTTTAAAAATGTATCTTAAAGTAAGGTATGGGTTATCTTCACTGAAATAGGCAGGTCATTTTAGACATTGCCAAATACTGATGGTAATTGTATTGCTTAGATCTTAAACACAGGCATGAATACGAATTAAGTGGTATGACTGTTAAGAATAAAGGAAGGCTCTTTTCACACCATTAGGAAAAAATGGTGATCATGGCTGGGAAAACCAGTCATATGACATAGTTTATAATGCTATATTACTCGTATTTCCAGAAAAGTAATTGTGTTGAAAGATGGACATTTCCCAGGAGTATAGATACAATGGAAACAAAGATTTCCTTATTATTGAGATTTCCTTTCAAAGCAGTTTTTCAGTTGAAGAGCAGATGAGCGTTCCAGGTAGACAGCTTGCATGTTATCCAAACTTAGGGAGAGAGAGTTTCAGGCTTCCTTCTGATGAA
>VXAL01002543.1:7023-58441 GCA_013399475.1 Chauna torquata
TTTCCTTTATAGGTGTAAATCGAAATTTATACTAGCCGCACATATCCACAAAAATCAAATTTACCAGTGTATTGGAATTATGAATGATGATGGAAACTTCATGTACAATATTCTGAATTACTAAGAGTATTTTAAAACATTTATTTTAAGAAAACACTTAGCTTATCTTTTCTCATTTGGAGAGAGATGAATAATTAGAAAAATTTTGAAACATTCTAAATTGCTTACATAAAGGTACCATAATAATTAAAACCAACATCACTCCTTATTGTAACTGTATGTTTTAGAAATATGTCATTGTAAAGTCGCTTGAAAAGAATTCATTCAAATATAATCTGATTTAAAAATTTAATTATGCACTATTAAACCAACTGCTAAGATCTCCAGTTCTTCTAAATCAACACAGCTCCTCCGAGTCCCATCATAAGACAGAAACCACTGTTTTTTCACAGGAGCAATTAGAAGTGATACAAAGAGTGTTCAGATCATAAGACATAAACAAAAAGGACTAGTTTGGGAAATTTTACTTTTAATCTTCTTAATTTGCAGTGCCTGCTATGCAAATTGTCATGCTGCATGAATAATACCTTTGCATATAGTATTCATTCATCCAGCCAGCCTGTTAGAGAAATAAATATAACGAGAGACTATTCCCTGCACACATTCTTAAAATTTGTTGCAATCAAAACAATACTTTCCAAAAACACAGCACAGTCCAACTCTACACGCCAAATTTTCCAACATTTACAAAGGAGGAAAACACAGAGTGTTTTTAAATATAGAAAGAATTATTATCATGATTATTATTTGTATTCTACTTTTATTCTACGGTTAGTCAAATTATTTTAAAAGGTAGAAAGGTTTGAAATCAAGAGCTTAGCAAGAGATACCCCAGAATCCTACTACCAGGATAATCTCCTAAAAAGGAAGCCATGGTTCAAATTCCTGTTCAATATCAGTTATAAAGATTTTGAACATATGCTTAGAGCTTAGGCTGATATTCTTCTTTCTGGGCACTTACAGTTATATAAATTTAACCTCAAAATGAAAATAATTTAATTTTGGAAATGTCAAAACTTGTTCACATTTCTAATGTTTTCTCTCCTTTTATATAGATTTTGTTATAGGTTCAGACTGACTGAAACGGAAGAGTTAGGGTTTTTCTTTTGTGGAGGGTGGCATGGTGAATCAAAGATTTACAGAAAAAAAAGTAAAAATTACAAAAATGACATAGTCCTAGTCACAGAATAATGGAAAAACATCTTCATTGCAAAATAATATATCTAAGAACATAACTGGGATGCAAAGAACAATACCTTTAATAACAACATTTTGAAGTATAGCTTTGAAGGTTAAAGTCCATTCAGTGCTAAAGGTGCTTGTAGAGGAGCAACACTAACTACCACAGTTTGGCATCAATTACTTGACTGTGCTCTTAGAAGTTGCTGTAGATTCTCACGGCTTCATATACACTGTGGGAGAAAATTTACTCTTCACTGGTGATTGCTCAGCTTCCTTAGGGTTTCTGAGTTTTTCTGACATTTTTGGAGTCACAGCTAGTATTCATCAAAGATGTCAATGTATCATGTGCATTTTTGACACTTTCTTTAAAATATAATATAGGGTAACAAGGTTAGCAATCATCTCACTAATATATTTCTTCAAATACTGGAACTAGCATTTAGATCTCCAGCCCTGGGGTACATCAAGAGTTAACTCCCATTTTAAGAAGGGTGTGATTAGTAGCTGGAGATCTGCTTGAGTTCAGTACATCTGAAGATGCTATTACAATTTTCAGATATAAAATAATTAGCTGATGATATGAGCTGACAGCTAATACATCTACAGTAAACACAAAAAAAAATTACTTCCAAGCGGATGTAGAGTATGTGTTCCATTTCTAAGCTGTTTGATATGGTGTTTGTACGGAGCTAGGACTCGATACCAGATGCCGTATGTTCTACAAGCTTTTTCCGCAGATGTCTGCAGCCTGAGAAAATCAACAGTGCTTTGAATAACACTCCTAGTAAAAGCATCTTCTTGTCAGAGTCACTGTATGATATAGGATATGAATCCCACACAAGTGGATGAACTGGTTTTAAATAATACCATCTGACAATGGTAGAAAAAATTCCTAGTAGGTCTGACAAAGTCCTGGAAATGGCTGTTAGCCTTGGGAAATAAAATCCAGCCCCTTGACAAACACTACCCATCCTTCTTTCGTTTGATCAAATGGAAAACTAAATTTAATGATTGCTTCCTAAGTTCCAGAGGCAAAGTTTCAACAGCACTTAACACTGCTACCAAGGAGTCCCTGTCTTTGCCCCTTAAGCTTGCCACTCAACAGTATGGAAAAAATGCTTAAGTCAAGAATTACTTGAGAATGCAATATATGCATCTTAATATGTTTTTGATATTATCAATTTATACTGTTTTCTTGTCATTGCTTTTAATGAAATTTTTTTTAGAACACCAAAAGAAAATCAACTTAAGACTCAAGTGTAGTATATGTGATACAGATGCCAAAGAAATTCTAAAAGCCTGCCACACCTGCATACAAAAGCAAAAAGAGCTACATCTTAAGCCATAAATCCACAAGTTCAAGAATGTTTTTTCACTTTAAATAAACCTGTGGTTCCGCACTTGATAAAGACCTTACTGAATTCACATAAATCTATTTCTAAAATCTACTCTCTACGCAAAATCAGTATTTTTTCTAGTGATAACATTGTGGTCTTGTCTTCCCTGAAAATATAGTTCTGGTTTTGGAGGTACTTTGCCAATCCAAAGTAGCAACATGGTGTAATTTTTGCCATTTTAAAGTTAACTAAATGTAAATCCCAGACTATTAAAGAGGTCAGAGATGCTGTTCTTAAGAATATTAGTAAAGATTAAACTCTGCACGTTCAACTCCATGAGGACTTTATGTAAGGTAGCTATCTGAAAAACAGAACTGTTACTGTTTTTCAGAGTATCCAAATTAAAATAACCTCTTCTGATTCAATTTGTGAAAGTGTTTAACTGTCTGAGTATCTTCAATTTCAATCAAAGATGGTACAGCAAAATGAAAGAAAAGAAAGGAGATAAAATTTAAAGCTTGCGGGGCAAAAGATACAAGCGACTGATACAAACGGTGTTATGCTCTCTTCCGTAGAGTTAATAAACTATGCCAGGTTATTACCCCTGCTGCACTGCTAGCAATGTTGTGGGTCTGTTTTTAGTGGATTGTGTGAAGTATATGTCTCACATTTTGCAACATGTAGAGCTTAATTACATTACTCTACCATTTCAACAGACACGTTAGATGCTTAAATCTTACTGCTTCTGATTCCATTGCCGCTACACATGTGTGAAGCTATCACTGAGTGCAATTTTGCACAGCAGCCAGATCATATTCTTACGGAAGAATACAGCAAGCAACATTATAGATAAAATAAACCACAAGACTGAGACAAAATGAAAGACAGAAAACCCTGTTCCTTGTATACATAAAAAGTCTATTCCAGGAAATACCAGCAGTTACAGATTACAGAAAGTGCAGAAGTTGGAAATTCCAATTATATGCTACCTAGATTTTTAAACAGCTTTCAGAAATTTGAGAATGTTCGTCATATATGTGTTTTATAAAAGCTCTTATATTTCTAACCAACCTGCCATTTTAATATCCTAAACGGGAGACTTCAGAATAGAATCATAGAACTGTAGAATAATTTACACTGGAAAAACCTTGGGACTCTTCCAGAGACGTCTAGTTCAACTTCAGTTAGATTAATTAGATCAAGTGGTTCAGGACCCATAGAGTTTGGAATATCTCCTAGTTGGAGATATTCTCCAAGTCTCCAAGTTCCTCATTTCTCTGACCAGCCAGTTTCAATCTTTGATCAGATTTTTTTTTCCTGTTATGCACCTGTCCAAATTCTAGAAAACAAGATATAGAAAAACTAGAAAACAAGACATATCAGGAGCAGATGGAACTGGGGTTGTTTAGTTTGGAGAAGAGGAGGCTGAGGGGAGACCTCATGGCTCTCTACAACTGTCTGAAAGGAGGCTGCAGCGAGGTGGAGGTCGGTCTCTTTTCTTAGGTGACAAGCAATAGAACACGAGGTAACAGCCTCAAGTTGTGCCAGGGGGGGTTTAGATTGGGTATCAGGAAGAATTTCTTCATGGAGAGGGTGGTCAAGCATTGGAACGGGCTGCCCAGGGAAGTGGTGGAGTATCCATCCCTGGAGGTATTTAAGAGACATGCGGATGTGACACGAAGGGATATGGTTTAGTGGTGGACTTGGTAGTGTTAGGTTGACGTTTGGACCTGATGATCTTGAGAGTCTTTTCTAATCTAAATGATTCTATGATCCTGTCCTTTACCTCTTATCACCAGCAATAAAATTTCCCTTTATCCTTCTCGTCTTCAGGCTGAGCAAGCCCAAGTCTCTTAGTCTTTCATCATACGACAGGTGTTCTAGCACCCAAAGCTTGTTAGTGACCCTCTGCCGGACTTACTTCAGTTTGTCAAAGTCCTTCTTCTACTTGGGAGCACAACACCGGACACAGATTCCAGATGCGAATCTCCATTTAGCCCAGGCTCCAACAGTAGCTAGCCGTGGAGGCTTAGGAGATAGTATAACTACAAGACAAGCTTATAATCATTCTTTCCCTGAATAGTCATAGAAGCAGGTGGTGATCTGTGGCTCAAGCACTTCCTTAACCAAATGCAGTGCCCTTGTATTCAATAGCCTTCAATGTTTTCTCCCCCATTAAATTGTGCAATTCAACAGATCTGAGCTCATTTTAGCTGGAATGCAGCCTGAAAATGACTTTCAGTGCTCCTCCATCTTGTCTGTATGCTACAATCCGTGGATGGAGAGGCTACTATGACATATAGCTTGCCCACTCCACTAGCAGAATGTAAATGCCAATTTAAAAGAAAGGAATCCTTAGTAAGTAATTCTGTAGAAGGTATTAGCAGGGCTGATCCATGAGCATGATTGAAAGTAGGTTCCAGTTCCTGGCTGGATACTGGGAAATGTATCGTCATTCCCTTAGCAAATGTACAGAACAAGGGCAGGAAAAAAGGAGCTTCTCTCTACTGTATCTGTCATGTCCAGAAATGGCAGATAAATGAACCATCAGGTAAATTACACTTGGCACCACCTTAGGTTGATAGGCATATCTTGACCTCCTGTAGATGAGCCAAAAAAACATCCTGTCTCTGATATTGGTTTGTGAATGTTCTCACCCACCCGTTAAATCCAGGATGGCTCTCAGAGCCCTCCCTCTTCTGTAGCAGTTGAAATAGAAGAACTCCATTAAAGTCCCGTAGACATCCTTCCTCCATAGTCTTCATTTGTGAAGAGTTTATTCCGTTGCATAAAAGGCTTTTTGCAATATGAATCCTTAAAGGGAAGGAGACAGAAATTTGGGAGCACACACAGAAGCTTGGTCAAAAAACTGCCCTGACTCTGGCCAGCGACCCACGACCCAGGGTGCTCCTGCACCAAGGAGCTTTGCAGGCAGGAGCAAGAATTCGTGAAGCTTTCTGCCCCTCTACTCAGCATTGGTGAGGCCACGCCTGGAGCACTGTGCCCAGTTCTGGGCTCTCCAATACAGGAGAGACATGCACATACTGGAAAGGGTTCAATGGAGGGCCACCTAGGTGATCAAGAGACAGGCGCATCTCTCCTACAGGGAGAGGCTGAGAGAGCTGGGGTTGCTCAGCCTGGAGAAGAGGAGGCTCAGGGTGGATTTTATCAAAGTCTATGAATATCTGAAGGGAGGATGCAAAGAGGACGGAGCCAGGCTCTGCGCACTGGTGCCCAGTGCCAGGACAAGAGGCAGTGGGCACAAACTGGAGCACAGTAGGTTCCCTCTGACCATCAGGAAGCACTTCTGTGCTGTGTGAGTAACAGAGCCCTGGCACAGGTTGCCCAGAGACGCTGTGGAGTCTCCTCCTTGGAGATCTCCAAAAGCTGCGTGGACGTGGTCCTGGGCACCCTGCTGTGGGTGTCCCTGCTTGAGCAGCAGTTGGACCAGATGGACCCAGAGGTCCCTTCCAACCTCACCCATTCTGTGATTCTGTGAACCTCAGAAATACAAATCATTATCAGTACTGATTTGTTTAATTGCTTTAAAGCATGACAGCAATTTCTATACCCCACCACCAGTGGGACCTTTGTCAGACGAAACATCAGTCCTTACTCCCAATTCTCCAAAGTTTACATAAACAATAACTGTGTTGTAAGTACCAGTATATGGTGACTAGTATATCTAAGCAACAAACCCATTAAACACAAGATCACAAATAAACACAGTATTAAAATACACTTGGAGAATGTTTCATTAGTCTTACATTTGGCTCCTAATCAAATGCTCTGTGGAAACACTGTTTATATGTATGTGTATCTACATTTAATTATAGATATAAATAATATATATATAAAGTTTCTTTCCAAAACGTAAGTTAAAACACAGTCATTTGGGTGTCAAAAATACAAAATACAACAGCCCAGAACCTTCCTTTTCCTAAGAAAAAGCAAACAGTGGCAAAAAAAAAATACTCAAAGAACTAAAAGACAGAAAAGCAAAGAACACCTTGTCCTCCCAGCAAAACCGCCTAAATTTGCACTATGAGCAACGCTCACTAAAATGCTCTAAAACCAACAAAATTTTACCAGGACTGAAGACCCAAACAAATAGCACACTTCACGTAACCATAGCAATCAACCCCAGTGTGAGAAAACCCTAATAATCTTATATTTGTAGCAGTGTAAGAAGTCTATTGATATTATTGGCTATAACAAGAAACCTTTTCCATTTGATAGCTTTTTCCAATTCTGACGAGAATGACATACTATTTGCTGACATATAGATAATAATGAAAAATGGTTTCTGTTTATTTTCTGTTTACTTTTAACCAATTCAACCATTACCCAAGAGAAACAGTGTTTTCCCAGTATCCCAAACATTTCCAAGCAGTGTGTAATCAGAGAAACCATTAATACCAGCAGGCTTATTTTTGACTGGATAATGGTCACAAACACTTTGATGTCCAGACAGCTAATTTACATTTGAGACGCTACTAGTTTTAGTAACCTTGCACTCATCTGGAAACACTGGACTGATATGGAGAAATTAATTCCCCCTATATCTGGATTCCTAACTGTGGTAAGGTCTGTTTTGCCATATTAAAAAAACATTGCCCAGAGAATAAAGGGATCTTTCTTGACTGATGTTCCATCTATGCTCTTTTTAATCTTTGCATCTATCTGTATCAAAAGAAGTAGACAATATATAGGGAGCTGGTGTTGACCTTACAGCCTACGAGAGATCATTGTCACACTCTTTTTTTCATATCAAGATCAGGCTGTATACACAGAACTTCGCCATCCAGAAGGAATCACCCTGAAGGCAACAGAAGAACTTTTCCTAACATCTGATGAAATCCACGCAAATGTGACTTAAATGTTTTTGAACAAAACCAAGCAAACAAAAAGCATTTTTCTCTCTTAACTAAGAAATGAACCTCCCTCTGGATTGTTCCTCTTTCATTTCTGAGTATAAAAGCAAGCTTAAATACCTAAGATGTTTAAACTTTTAGACAAGTACAGTTAAGTGAAATTCAGCCCAACTTCTTGTAGCAAAGCACAGAGCTGTCAAAGCAGGCTTAGGGAGTAGAAGGAGATCCTGGCTTCTTCTTACACTGCCTCAGGAATCTAGTGTCCTTGGGCAGGAACCTTCCCACTCCTATTTGAGTATATTACCGAGCCATTACAAGCTACTTTTCAAATTCAAGACAACCTGCTCTTATTTGGCCTGGACGCACAGGTGAGAGTGATACTGGTTTACATTTAAGGCTGCAAATATTTAGTTCTTACAAGTACGTATCATAAGACATAAGGCTTTTAATGGTATGGTTTGTCCTTCTGTGTCCCATTGCTGGGATCCCTTAGCCCACTTTGGACAATGTTGGATAAAGAATGAGGAAAATTATTTTTTACCCCTTTTTTTTCAAAACTTACGGTCTTAAAATTTAAGGCTGTAACTTGAGTTGCTGGTGTAAATGATGTAACAGTACCAAGCTGCAATTCTGTATGTGGACCAGCACAAAATAAATGGATGACAGACCTGTAAGAGTGTTTTTAAAGACAGCACGAAAATGCATCAGAGATTAAAACCTATTCTCAAGAGAACCTGAGTAGCCATACATACTTTGTAGGCATATATACTTCATGTCTTTACCAGTTCCCCAAAACTCAAGCCTTCTCCACTTCTGATATTTCTTGTCTTTCAGCCTCCACTCCTCAAATCTGGCCAGGATAGAATCAGAATGGTCACTGACAACTCAGAAATTCCCTGCAAGATAAATACATCCAGAGGTGCCTCCAGAGCTATGTAGCTCACTGTAACGAAGATATACAAACATCTGATCAGCTGAATAGCTCTCTAGACTCTACTATCTGCACCAACTGGGTCTCCAGTAACTGCAGTGGAAAATGAAAAACTTTGCTTATATGCAAGCATCCACAACAAATTTAAACATTTTCACTTGCAGCTGAATCTTACCCCAAGATGTACTCTTTTATAGACTATAGCTGTTAAAATCTAAGGAGGCTTAGTGCTTGTAAACTGTGATTCTAAAAATTAATAAATTATTAGATTTAGGCACAATATTGTGAGATAAAAGTCATCCCCTCAACTAAATGCCATGAGTCTGTCCCAAAATATAGCTTCTATCAAGAAGAATCTGAAATCAGTAAGAAAGTTAAAAATAATCCGTTCTGAAGAAACAGAAAAATAAGTTTATTATAAAAAAATATATATCAAGAAAGATGTGCTCTGAGAAACAATGTCCGCATGCTTAGTAACATAAAACTTCTTAGTTTGTCTTCTGGCATGCAGTTTCTATTAAGTATGTGTTGTCTGCACTGCAGCACTAAGCTTTCCATATGGGTTTTAAATCAAATCCCAGTTTGTTATTGATACACCCTGCATGAATAGATACTCCATAAAGAGTAATGACTCCACACTGCACTTACACTGGCATAATTTTTGTCAGTGAAACGAGCACAGTAGTACTAGAAGGACTCAAAGCTCTTTCTAAATCACTTCCTGCTTATTTTCTTTGCACATCTTTTCCAAATTACTACAATGAATTTGAGTAGTTCAACACCATCTTTTGGATCCTCCCTGAACATTAGCGCTCAAAGGGTTTTGTTTGTTTGGTTGGTTTTTTGATTACGCCACCAAGTTTTAGTTGTCTCAACTAAAAAATGTCAGGTCCATACCCTAGCCCCAAAGGTAGCAATGGAGTAACCTGTGAGCTCCTGCTCTCTGAACCTCCCAAAGAGAGTGGCCACATCAAAACCACACCATGGCAAGATCTGGCCCAGGCTAGCTCCCAAACTGTGCCCAGGAATTCTTTGGGATAGTGCTACTCAGCCCAGGTCACAGTGTGACCACTTGAAAGTTTTAATATAGATGATCACATTCCAGTATGGAGGAATCTTCTTGTTCACTGTCTAATTTACTATTATAGATGCAAATAAATGCTGTCTACTTTATTTCTATGACTGAAACTGAGTGGACTTACAGAGTATTATTCCTTGCATCCCAAGGTGCATTTAGGTGTATTTAACTGCCTTGTATAGGCACAAATTTATCATGTCTGAACACAGATGAAACTCAAATGGAGTAATTTAACTTCACGTGAACAAAGGATACATTCCAAACACACCTACACTTTATTGCAATATATTGTATTTTGCACATAGCCCATTCCTTTTCTGTGAATTTTGTACAGATTTCCCACTAACACAAACATACTACTGAGCAGCATTGGAAAAATCACACAATGAACTTCCAAGAACAGTAATACGTAGCTGTAGTTTTTAAATACCTAACATATAATTAATAGGTCAACATGCATTAAAGAACCACAGCCTTCTGCCAATCCCTTTCAGTAGAGATGTAGCTTAGTTTTACCTTTTGCTGGCATCTAGCTTGCTTTCAAGGTATTGTAATCTTCTAGTGAAGTTACTTTCCCTCCACTGTTTATTCAAACTTGCAATGTACTATGAAAGCATTATGGTAGCTACTGCAACTGAATTATTGCCATATAACATCTGAGTGTTGGAAATATATCCCTAAACTAGCAGTCAGAGTGACAGATGAATGGTATTTCTTTTCATCCTAGGGGAACAAAACTGAAATAGAGCATTCACAGTGTGATGCTCCAAGCATTCCTTTGTATGTCAGTTCAGATTTCTGACGGGAAAATTTTTTCCTAGTGGGGGAGGTATTGGCACCATAAAACAAATGATGAAAAATGGACGTTTATAGACTGAGATAGAAGTCAGCTTTGCCATTAAGTTGACCGAAGTTTTAAAATACCTCTGCTTGATTTTAATAACAGGACATGGTAAATTTCTTAAAGGCTCTCATACAAAAATTTAGCAGAACTGGAGTTACCATTCACAAAATCACAGCCAAATCTGCAGCTGGTTTTAGTATACAGGTCACCTGAGAGATTCAGAGTGGCAACATAAGGATGCACACCCAAGCCTGCATCTCTACCCAAACTGCACAAAAAGGAAAAATGCAAGATCTTAAATGAACATACACCTTCCCTCTGCTCTGATTTAGCCATATCCCACAGGAATCCCAATTCTCTCTAATTGATTTTTATGAGACAGAGAGAAACAAAATTGCAATCCTCTTGCAATGTTTTATTTTTTTTGTAGATTCTGCCACACTACAAGCAAAAGAATAGAAATTGAATCCCTGAGCATTACCAGTCCTGGCTATTCCAAAGTGAAGCAGAAAGGAGAGACCAACCTGTACATTAAAAAAGGGTTGTTAGGCAGATCGCCGTTATGTGCATTATTCTCAGGAGACGGTCACCTGTTACGAAGACAGCTTCAATGATCTTCTTCATGTGCATGGTTCAATTACACTTATGAACTGGAATATTTTATTTCATCTATAACTGTTCTTACTTGGCGGAGCAGCATATCACTGGTGTTTTACTGCTATCTTAGGAGGGCAAACTACTTACTGTTATGAAGTGAGACAGTGGTGCTATTACAGTTTTCATTTTCTTTTAGTTTTGCCAGTACGGTTGGCTGATTTGCCACTATTCATTGCTATTATTGAAGTTTTTATAATGAGCCACCTGATCACAATGTATTGACAACATAATTATGTATTATGGTAAAGAATGTGGATTTTATTCTTAATTTCTGCCCCGTATTTTAAGACTAATTGACTTTTCTTTGTATATCGCTATTATTACTGTTTCAGAAATAGTCCCTTTGCTTCAAATTAAAGCCGCAGGATGCATCAGAAAATTTTATATACAATCCTAGAAGAATGTCCTTTCCTTGTAATATGACAGCAATAGTGGGTGTTTTTCAGTCAAAACTGTAGAATTTTACATTCTGCTTTATTAATGTTTGAAAGTGGCTTGGAGCTTTGCTTACTCCTCCGCGGTACAAACGGGGAATAGACCTCACAAAAGAGCAAGCACTATCATGAAGTTTTAGGTCTAATTTCATAAAATGTTTTAAAAGAAATAAGTATAAACAATATTTGCTTTTTGTATCATAACTGAAACCATACTGCTAAACAATCATATCCTGTTTAGCCCATAATGACATCTGAAATATATGTTTATCATCTGCTCTGGACAACTTAGCATGATTTTGGCCCAAGGCAAAGTGGAACTGAAATCATTTGCAGTTGTCCAAACCAAGATAACCACACATTTCTGAGGTAATTGATACCTAAAAGGAACATTGCTTTTAGATCACAGCTGATGATTTAAGTATACTAATTCCTTAAAGAACGTTGTTAGAATTTTTAAAGTGTCTATTGGATTTCCTCCAAAACTTAGCATGGATTAAACATAATCTACTGCACAAAGAAAATGAGATACGCTATATTAGCCTATCTACTAACAAGTCTTCCTTTAGGACTGGATCACATTTCCCACTATATTTGATTCCTTTCTACCCACCTCAAAGTGACAACAAAATCCAAAACAAAACAAAGTCAAAAATATGTTAAACTTTTGGAGTAGCATGTCTCAAGCAATGTTTCATGTTTTGTCACTGAAAAACTAATAAGAAAGAAAATCCATAGTACTGACTTCATACCTCTATATAATTTATGGATCTATTCTAAAATAAGCAGATCTTGATTTTTTTTTTTCTTTTCACAGGGAAACAGAACAAGAGTTCACAAAATGTAATAAAGTAAAGCAATTGAGAGAAGAATTACTTTTAAATATATATATCCTACAGCTCATGAATTATAGTCAAGTGATGAAAAACAAGATGCGTAATCAGATGAAAGAGAAATATTTGATTACAGGAATGCATTCTTTGACAGACAAACAGAAAGTTAGATATGTCCTTGTCTGGGACAGGGAACTTCATGCTTCTAGTCACTTGCGTAGTTTTTTAGACTTAAAAAAATAAAAGGTTATACAGGAATGACAGAAGAGAATGTAAAGAATGGCAGTCAAGCACATAATAGACTCATTCAGAATAGTGCTGTTACGTATTTTTGTGCACACAAGCTCAAAGGATACGCCTGCATTTATGCAAAACATAACATTTTGAATAAATAAATAAGCATGTAGGAAAGCAAAGCAAAGAAAAGAAAGCAAAAGTAGCAGTTTCCAAAACACAAAAAGTAGTTGGGAACAACTGCTCTATGACACTGATTCTCAGCTGTGGACAAGTGCAACTTGTTCCTAACCAAATTCTTAAAGAGAATGGGTTCTTGATTAGATTTTGAGTAACTGTAACAGGAAGAAGGAAGGGGAAACATGACTGGGCAAGTCCCAGAAAAAGCAGGATAAAAATCAGGTTATTTCTTACTTAGAATTTTCCACGAATCCTTAAAGTGAAATGTGGACCAAATAGACAAATACTAAATAGACAAATATTACTGAATACATCAGCCACCTCATCATAGAAAAGTACCCAACTTCTCGTACTGAAAGGGCATAAAAAGCACTCTGAAAATAGAAAGTTTCCAACAGCCACGCATCCTACACCTCTGATTAAAAAATATGGAAATTGGCCCAGGCTCTAGTGTGTAATTGTAAGCAGACACTGCGCACAATTTTGCCCTTGACAATGAGTTGCCCACACAAGACATGAGCAGGAATTGGGCACGAACAGGGGCAATGGAGCATTCTCTGTATTTGCTGTGGACAAGGCTAGCCTGTTCAGAGTGGAAAGAAAATTTAGCCATAGGGATCCACGCCAGGAAATGTCACCTGCCTTCAGGGCCAGAGAACTGGCCCTGGCCCACTTATTAATTAGCACCATTACAGCCTTTGGATCTTTTAAATATTCGAGAGTAAGTCACATTCAGGAAGATGCTCTTTAAATAGAGATGACATAAGGATCATAAGATCCACGTGGCAACTTGCTATGACACAGTGTCTTGTAACAGTATAGCTAAACCTCAGTGAAACCAAGCAAAACTGGTATCAAAACCGTTGTTCCAGAGTCCCATGCTAACACAGCTACATTGCTTCTTGATCCCAGGCTAGCTTTTTAAGAGTGATATGGTACTGCCTCTGTAATGCAGACAAAGTTTTTCATAAGTACACAGATCAGAAAAGAGGACCTGAGAGGGAGAGAAGAGCATATACTGAAGTGTGTTTGCGTGGAATATTTTTCATTTTTTCTGGAAGCTGTGTTATACAAAAAGAATCCTCAACTGTTATTTAGGCATAATTTTCTAATGAGTGGAAGAATGAAAAATAGAAGAAATTGTGAAAAATGCGTGTGAAATGTTTTTAAATAGAATCTGCTTTCTACAGGAAGGAAATACAAATACATGGCAGACAGAAAGATCCATAACTACCCTTTAATAATCTTCCTTCTCAGCATGTGTGCTTAGATATCAGGAAACATTTGAAGGAATAGGAAAAGTATGGAGATAGGATTCCTTTAGACCATCTGGGCAAAAGGAAAAAACATATAACAATGATACAATATGCAGCACGAAAAAGGCATGAGACCAGCATGATGTATGAAATATTTCACAGTTTTCTCTGCTGGAGATAGATATCAGTAAAACAAAATAATTACCTCCATCCGCTCTTGCTTGACATCATCAATCTCATCATCTTCAAACATGGCTAAAAGCTCTCCTGTCTGGTCAATGGAGTTGAGAAAATCTTGAGCAAGCTTCTGCCGTTTGTTGGTATTGTTGCTGTTGAATTTGTCTACGTAAAGGTAAGCAAAGAACAACAAACCTAAGCTATCTGGCTACTCCAAACATCAACTGATGTCCCTAGAAGGGACGTTTTTTAGAATCAGATGAATTATGCAGAAAAGGCCTGTTCTTATTGTCCTCCCCATACATGTTGTGCTACCTGACCAAGGTGATGTCACTGCTGTGCTGCAGGAGCATTACAGTTAAAAATCCCTTTTAGTGTTTCCTAGTACAACCTAATGTTTTTTAGTAATCTAGAAAAACCTAGTCTACTGCCCATGTATTGTTATTTCTCACTGAAGAACCCACAATGCTGCAGAAGAAACCATTCTTTGGTTGTATAAAAACTCACTCGTATAGTGCAATTTGGAGGAAAAATTCTTTCTCATTTGCACGCAGAACATCAGAACACCAAACTTACCTTCAACCTAAAGCAAATCATAACACAGGCATTAAGATGCAGCTCCACAGGTGATGGACCACTGCTCAACAGTAAAACCTAGGTGATTGATCTCTGTTGTTCTAAATAGAGTAACAGCTACAAAGACACTAGATTCACAAGACAAAATTAATGGCTTCAGTTATCAAAGCCCACCAAAAAATGCAGTTTTTAATTCCCAGAGGAACTGTGTTTAGGAAACATTTCATGAGCATCTAAATGACTTAGGAAAATTGTTTATTTGTTTTAACTAGTGACACAAACTTAAGCATTATAAATACAAAGCTGTCAGGTAGGAAGTTATACTGCCAGATTGCTTGCATGAAACAATATACTTTCATGTTTTGTGAAAATAAAATGCCACAAGCAAATCAAATCTCAAGTGAGTTGACAAAAGTTATCTACACAATGACCAAGTCAAAGCAAGAAGTACAATGTTTACCTAACATCAACATGGATGCTCAGAGGAACTAAACACAAAGAATTTATTGTAAGGAGAAAAAAATTAAAGGCTCTGAGAAAGGACATAAGTTAAATACAAAAGTGTTGTATGGACATTGCTGGATCCTGTAATAAAAATATGGCAAGATTTAGATTTACTATGATAAGTTTTAACTTTTAACACTTCTATTAATATAAATCAATAAAACTTTGCTGCAGTGGCACAAATTTATACCAGCAAATGCAATGATATCAATTATTACTTTTCTTAATTCAAAGAGCTTTGCTTTTAAATGCATTGGTTATAAAAACTGTGACTTCATTACGGAACGGGGAAACAGAAGTGTTTTCTGTTCTTTAAGTGATAGATTCATTCAAATTATAAAATGTTAAACCATACCAAAACCAAGGTCAGGTCATATATTAATATTAAATGACTTCAGATTATAGTATTTTTTTGTCAAAACATGTCAAAACCTTTTGATAATTATTTAACAAATTTCCATTCCATTGAAGCTCCCCCTCGCACACAGCAGCTGACACATTTAAATTACATATGCTGAAATCAATTAGCCCTTTAATCAGCACCAGTTTCTTAACTTCAACAGAGTTGCAACATTGAGCACTGTTACTTATCATTTGGATAGTAGATAGAAAAACTTAATGTTGAAGTAACGCAAATGGAAAAGCAGCAATTTAAAACCAAATTACTATGAAATCAATAATTTTTGCCTGTACAATTATTAGACATGACATTAATACTTTGCATTAAGCTGTTCTGGACATCTATAAAACATCAACCCTCTCCCAAATTAAGTAAAGTTCTTCTACCTTCAATGAGGTCATCTTCTTCTATGCCTTTGACAATTTTAGATTTGTAGTCTCGAAAAAACATGTACTTAAGTAGCCTTCTAAGCTTCTTCTATGAGAAAAAATACATTTGATATTAGTATTATATAGAATTATTTTTCATTTAGACTATCCTTATAATACACACAATATGCAAATATATAATATGATACTAATAATACGATACTCAGTAAACCTTACAACTTTTGGAGGAGAAAAAGGGGGGAGGAAAGTGAGGAGACAAAGGAAGAAGGAATAATGTTGATAAAAATAGCTGGTAAGAATTATTTTTGAATAATTTTGAAATTTGAAGAAAGAAAATTAATGTTCTTAAGGAATTCTTTTTTTTTTTTTAATTATTGACCTGGTCTACTTATTTCACATAGAAAGCACAGCATAGCTAAATTTGGAGATCTTAGTGAGATAAAATTACAGAAAGAATATTAAAAACAAAAAGCAAGATTGGATTTACTGACAGTCTGGATGAAGAAAATGTAATGATCACACTGTCAAATATCACACCTGCATTTGCACTCTGCATAAATAGGAGGAAATTAAAATAATTGATTTTTATATATATAAAAGGAATATAAAGGATAAGGATTGATATCTATACAGTTATTAAGAAATTGTTTTGAGCTCTAATGTATATTACCCACCATAAATGCTATGAAAAAATCTACTTTTAATTGAATTTACTGGGGAAAATGAGAATTAATTAACATGCTATGCAATTATTGTACTATGTACAATAAAATACGGTTGCAGGGCAGCTATACATTTTAGCAAAGCTATTCATGAGCATGGACTCCTTTCATATAGGTTAAGCAAACACTTTAAAACACGATAAGGAGCTGACTAGGTAAAATAAGAAAATTCTGTCTTATTACTATACCTTATCTTTGCGCATTAAGAACAGGAGATCTTCTGCAGAGATGACTCGAGCTCCTCTCAGCTGAGAAACTTCAGCTGCTTGCTGCAACTAAAATAAACGAATAAATTAGGATGGCTGTTACTGTGTTAAAAAAAATCACTAGGTTTTTAAAATAAGTTCAGATAATATTTTTGCATGGTAGTACATAGCAAAATACAAGCTGTGCACTTAAACACAAGCTGGGACTCTCAATATGTCACTCACTCTGCTCTTGTTAGCCAAAAAGGGAATAACAATTTTACAAAAAGACTGAGAGACTTTTGACAAATCTCAAGCAAAAGCTTTTTTGTTTATATTTAAAATGATCACTTTTGAAAAGTACTGCATCGCTTTTTTTTTTTTCTTCCTTGAACTACATTAGCCCAGAAAATGAACATATAATTCTCTCAGGCAATGTAAAAATGCCAAATTCTTGCCATAGCACTTTATCTGCAACTGTGGAAGGATGGCTGATCCCTCTCACAATTTTTTAGAATAACAAATACTAATTTTAAACAGCTTACCTAAGTATTTTTGGAAAGAAACTCTATCTCACTTGACTTATCATTAGTACAAACCATACCCACATGAAGACGTTTTTAGGCATACTCTTATTTCATTTGAGAGAAAGAAAATGAATTGATGGGAAACACTGACTCCATTAAAGTAATTGAAAAAACACCTATCGAGCAGATCTGGCCATTCAGATGCGAAATCAGGTAAAGATGGGACTGAGTAATGAACGCCACAAAATTTGATGAGAGGCAGCCACAGGAGCATGAAGCAAAGAACTGTCCTCACCTTTATCATGAGGGTCCGAACAGCCACACCTCTGAAGGCCCCAAACAACTCAAATCGTGCTATAAAGGGCAAAAATCTCTTTGGAAGGGACTAAACGCATCAGCCTTGGACACAACCTTCAGTACGTGTAGGGCTGGTGACTTAAAGGAAGTTGGGCTAGCGTACACGCAACACATCATATCAAACCAGTCCAAGATTAGAAACCGAACTCGCACAAGCTGATGCTCATCAAACTGCTGGGCTAAGGAGGTCCAACCCAAATTCACAAGAGAAGTCTATGGGATTTGCTCCTTCTACTTTGCTAGCCTTTGGTGCTGGCTTAAGATGCTGTAGAGTCAGCGGGATAGAAAGGACGCCTCACACTATGGAATATGCTTTTTCCTCTAGATTTAAAAACATTATCCAAAAGGCTAGATTTAGTCATTTCTTTGCTCTTGTTCTTGTTAACCATCTGATGGATGGACTGACTGTGAGTCCAGTACAAAAGCTAACAAAAAGAGATGTCTTAAATTCTTGATGTTAAAACTCATACACACCTGTAACATGATCGGTAAACAGAAATTTCATTTATTTTCAAATATCTCTACATTCTTCTTTCAGAAATGCATGAATGCACCTGAAAATAATTTAAAGAAATCCTATCCTTCATACTCACACTAGCAATGGTTTCACTCAGTATCACTGGCTGAATAAGTATATTATTAATCTGAGCTCCCATGCTGCTATGACTTGAAATAGGCCTATTCAGAAGTTAAAAAGATCAACAAAAACAGTAGCTGTTTCTAATATCCAAAGGAGGAGAGGGGGGGAAAGATTTTCCTTTTGGCTAGTGTTCAGTGGGCAAAAGATTCAGTCCATAAATCATAATACTGGACTGCATTAATTTTTTTCCACACTAATCACATGCATACAAAATGTGAACTGTATCTAGTATGCACAACACAAAACATACTGCCTGAAGAGTTTCAGATTTTCCCCTTGAAACACTGTTGGCCCTTGCAGTCACAAAGACCAGAGAGATTTCAGGAATTCAGAAGTCACAGTAATATAATCTTACTTGAAACTCACTTGAAAAATGTAAGAATGTGAAAAATGATAGTTCTGTTTTTTGGCATAAGCAAAACTGTTTCTTATTCTGATTAGTTTGAGGGCACAGAGGCTACTTATATTTCTAATATAAAATATAAAGAGTTGGATAAAAATAAATTTTCCAAGAATGCGCCAGTATTCATCTCTGGTGTAAATCTATTGCAGTTAATGGATTTATGCGAAGGCTGACTTTGGTCCCACTAAGCGTAGAAGTGTTACAAAAACTGACCTTAGCATGGTGATAACACAACACAGCTCTTCCCAATATCATATAAAACAATGGCAGAAATAGACGCCATGAAAGTATGCTCTATTTTCCTAATGCATATGGCTTTAAAGTGAAAGAGGGCAGATTTAGATTAGGTATAAGGAAGAAATTCGGTACTATGGGGGTGGTGAGGCACCGGAACAAGCTGCCCAGAGAAGCTGTGGGTGCCCCATCCCTGGAGGTGCTCAAGGCTGGGTTGGATGGGGCTTTGGGCAGCCTGGGCTGGTGGAGGTGTCCCTGCCCATGGCATTGGGGGTGGAACTGGGTGATCTTTAAGGTCCCTTCCAACCCAAACCATTCTATGATGCTATGATTCTATATAGGACTGTAACTATAAGACATTAATTTTCTTATCATAAAGTTCAGATCAGTTAATTTCTCCATGCAGCTGAAATACCTTATTTTTCCAAATGATAAATACTTGACACAGTCATTTAAAGCAAAGATTGTGTGCAAGCTACTTACAGGAATTCCCAGTGAAGTAAGGGGGATTAAGGATAGGATGCCAAATTCACGTTCCATTTGCATCTAAGTAAATCCTGAATAACACTGTTTATTTTAATGGAGTTATTCTGGGCTAAACACAAGATCAAAATCTGGAATAATATTCTCAGTTTCTACCAAAACAATGAAAACTTTATTCTCATATTACCTCTACTTTTGCATCTATTTTATTTTAAGTAATGAACCCACAGCATTTAATTTCTTTGGCTTAAAGAAAGCAAAATAGGAAAATAATTACTTCCTGTACAGTTATAAAATATGGATTATTTATCCAAACAGACCATAATGAGTTCTGCATTGGTACACATATTTATCTGGGAAACCAGGATATGCTCAGGTAAATATGTATCCAGGCAATTAAAAAAAAATTACGTACCACACAGTCTAGGTTGGGGGGAAGATGTATTTATAGTTTTAACACACACACACACACACACACACACACACACACACATAATTGACTCATTCAAACCACAACATGAGTGCTTTGCTATAATTAGTATTATAACAAACTGTCTTATTTGACTGTCCCAGAGTTGCCATTAATATGCAATAAGCCCCGATTCCTTAATTTCCGGAGCTGAAGGCCTTGTTGAGCCATTACCGTGGCTGTGTTACATGATGAAGGGGGATTTCAGGAAGCTGTACCAAAGAAACGATCCATCTCTGAGCACTGGAGCATTCATCATCACAGAAAAGCAATTTTCAGCTATGCGACCTTGAAGTCCATAGGTCTTTCACTTTTCGCTGCAATGGAAGCACTGTGGGCTCTCCCTTCACGAGCAGCGAGTCTACTGCCAGGGACTGGACTCCATATAATGTGTGCTACGATAACCTTCCCCATCTGCTGTTACAGTTGTCCTTCTGGAACAGCAACAGCGGAGACATTGCAAGAAGTTCCCACGATCTCCCTTCTTCGAGCCTCAGCTCTATTCAGCACCAGCCACAGAATATGGTGCAGCAGCAGTTCCACCACACTCAGTGGCTTTTTCTAAATTTTCTAATGATTAAAGTTATTCAGGCTGCATTAGAAAGTATTTTATTTTGGATTACCTTGAAGAACAGTCAGCAATCCAAATCACTTCGCTTCTTAAAGAAAAACTGGCTAAATTTCCTAATACCAGCAAACAATATTTGAGACCTCGGAGTCCGAATTTATTTTTTATTACTGCCAAATTATGAACCCCTAAAAGTGAAGTTTAAATAACGGAAGTGTTGAAATGACTTTCAGTATAGGAGCACAAATGCTCTGTTAATAATTAGGAGTTTATGAAAAATAAGTGTATTTTACAATTTTTCACATTACAAAGAAAGTAGTATATACAGTAACTATATTTTAAAGTCTAAGAAGAAATGGCTGGGGAATAATATTTTAAAATGTAATCACTGGTTTAATGACTTTATGAAGTTAACTTTCTTGGCAGGATGAACTGAAATATGTTAACAGTCACCTTACGGCTATTTTCTTTTTGCAACTTTTGCAAATTATAGATTTGTTGAAAGGAGCATTCATTCTCCTATGACAGAAGCACAGTTACTTCAATGGCACTGTCTGCTTTTTCTCCTAATTATTTTTTCTTCCCCTACCTCCAAAGTCAACAATCACTGATACTTCTACCAAAAACGTCTTGACAGACAAACAGACAAAACACTGGAAAACAAACACACTATGTTGTGACATAATCCTTCCAGTTAAACTGTAGAATGGAGTCAAAATGGTAATGTTTGCGTGCCTTCAAGTGGCTCAGAGCCAAGAATAATGCTTCAAGAGCTATGATTTTCTTTTTATTATAGAGGAAAATTAGAATACAGTTCACCTGGCTGAAAATTTTTCTGAGGCAGGAAGGTTGTTTTGTTATTAACTATGCATTTAAATGCCTTACTTTTTTTTCAATCTTTCCTATATCGAAAGCATGCAACTATAAAAATACCAATAGAAATTTAGTTTGAGTTTAGATATAGTGCTGTAAATGTATTCTAAGCCGAACACCCCAATACTTCCTTGAAGGCAATTTAAACGTAAGATTAAAATATAATTTTTCATTTATATTTATTTTTCATTTCATTATCTTTCTGTATAATATCTCACATACAACTAACTGTGACACCTGACCTTCTAATCCTGACATACACAGGAAAAACACAAAATCTGTTTCCACAAGTCAGCGCAGGGACAAGTTTTCCGCACTTCACACGTCCTGAGAGGGCAATTACGTTACAGATTCTACTAGAGCACTCTAAAATGTAATGATTTAGGATCACCATTCAAGGGTTAAACAGCATGAGTAAATTGCCACAAGCTGTCTAAAGCATAAAACTTTACCTGCAGATGAAAAGACAATCAATTTTGTTGTTGCTAGGTATCTGTTTTCAAACCTAGGTATATTTTACTGAAGAGCATTTAACGCATCACCAGGTGATTATGTGCGACCTTGAGATAAACCTTTGCATCCCATTTTGAGGCTTCCGTGGAGCATATTCTTGCTTGACGTACAGTGAATTTTGGCACAAGCGGATCATGAGAATAAGAAAACATCAGTTCATATGCCATGGTCATTCACTCCCTGAAATTCATGGAGAACATATTTTCAAGTACGCCATTTGTTATGTTCGTTTCTTCAAAATAAATTTACTGTTTAATATCTGAAGCAAGCTCAACTGCCTTGTCTTGCCTTCCAACTGGTGGCAATGGCTTTTGGTTTGCACTGTTCAGGCAGCCTGAAGAGTTGTGATCTGGAAACAGAGATTCTGCAGCTACTTACAAATATCCAGAGACTTATCCCCAGAGGATCTCCAGCAACAAGCAGGTTATACAAGGACTCCTGCCCTCTGAAAGCATAGTACATCTACAGGTCCACCACAACAGTGGTTTTGACACTAAAGTTGACAAACTTGAAATAATTTAAAGATAGACAGTCTAACAATCATGGGAGAAAACAGCCCTTTCCCCAGCTACCTTCAGATTGAAATTGTGAACTGCTGCAAAGAGTTCTACATCTCGGCCTGGACATTTTAACCATGTTCCTGCTATCAGAAACTTCTAAAGATTAGCATGATGAAGAAACAATATTTTGTTGTTATTCCCATTTGTTAAAATTAAACATTTAGTATAATTCTGAACATAAAAATCTCTCTTCATTCTACTAATAGCCCACATACTTCTTTGGATTATATAAAAAGTTGGAGGTTTTTTTGTTTCTTTTCTTTTTTTTGTTTCTTTTTATTGTTTTTGTTGTTGCCAGTTTTTATTTTTGTTTTTGCTTTTTTTAAGCAACACAGTCAGTAAAAGGCACACACTTATATGGAGTGCAAATAGCAACAGCAGAGCACCCTGCACCTTGTTGTTTGAGCTGATGTTCTCCATGTTTCAAACAAGATCCTTCTAAGTCTATGAAAAGAAAACAGAGACAAGAAAAACGTATACAGCCTTCAGGAAACTACACAGACTACACATAACGGAACGGACAGGAAAATGCACTGGGCTGCAGGAGCTCACCTATGGTGCACCCACAATTTGACTCTGGTGTAAATCCCTGCAGTTGGAAGGGGAAGGCTCTCATAAAAAGACTGATGTGAACTGAACATTACTAAACAACTTAAAGGATATAATATTTCAATTCGAAGCAAGTTATAAAGACGATATGAGAAGAGGCTAGACTATATTTGGTCACTCAGGGCATCTTCAACCTGTACCCTCCGGCACACCTCAGAGCAGTCGATTCCCAGACCACAGTGATACATGGGGTTATAGAATCACAGAATCACGGAATGGTTTGGGTTGCAAGGCACCTTAAAGATCACCTAGTTCCAGCCCCCCTGCTATGGGCAGGGACACCTCCTGCTAGACCAGGTTGCTTAAACCCCATCCAACCTAGCCTTGAACACTTCCAGGCATGGGGCACGCACAGCTTCTCTGGGCAACCTGTTCCAGTGCCTCACCACCCTCTGAGTAAAGAACTTCCTCCTAACATTTGATCTAAATCTGCACTCTTTCTGTATAAAGCCATTACCCCTTGTCCTCTCACTGCATGATGTTGTAAAAAGTCTCTCTCCAGCTTCCTTGTAGGCCCCCTTTAGGTACTGGAAGGCCACAATGAGGTCTCCCTGGAGCCTTCTCTTCTCCAGGTTGAACAACCACAGCTCTCTCAGCCTCTCTTCATAGGAGAGGTGCTCCAGCCCTCTGATCATCCTCGTGGCCTCCTCTGGACTTGCTCCAACAGGTCCATGTCTTTCTTATGTTGCGGGCCCCAGAGCTGAACGTAGTGCTGCAAGTGGGGCCTCATGAGAGCAGAGTAGAGGGGGACAATCACCTCCCTCGACCTGCTGGCCACATTTCTTTTGATGCAGCCCAGGGTACGGTTGGCTTTCTGGGCTGCAAGCACACATTGCTGGCTCATATCAAGTTTTTCATCCACCAACACCCCCAAGTCCTTCTCCTCAGGGCTGCTCTCAATCCATTCTCCACGCAGCCTGTATTTGTGCTTGGGATTGCCCCAGCCCAAGCGCAGGACCTTGCACTTGGCCTTGTTGAACTTCATGAGGTTTGCACGGGCCCACCTCTCAAGCCTGTCAAGGTCCCTCAGGATGGCATCCCTTGCCTCCAGCGTGCTGACTGCACCACACAGCTTGGTGTCATCGGCAAACTTGCTGAGGGTGCACTTAATCCCACTGTCCATGTCACCGACAAAGATGTTAAAGAGTGCCAGTTCCAATACCAATCCCTGAGGGACACCACTCGTCACCAGTCACCACTTGGCCATCGAGCCGTTGACCGCAACTCTTTGAGAGTGACCATCCAGCCAACTCCTTATCCAGTAAGTGGTCCATCCATCAAATCCGTGTCTCTCCAATTTAGAGCCAAGGATGTTGTGCAGGACAGTGTCAAATGCTTTGCACAAGTCCAGGGAGATGACGTCAGTTGCTCTTCCCTTCCACCACCACTGTTTTTCTGCCACAGATGTGGACACTTAATAGATATCTGTCCATCTGATCCTCAAGTTTATCAAGGTCCCACTGGATTGAAGCTCTGCCATTCGGCATGTCAGCCACTCCCCAGTTCAACCTACAAAGCCACTCCCCACTCCCTACAAAGTTGGTGAGCATACCTGCATCACCCATCCAGTTTGCTGATGAAGATATACGGCTTTGTTACCGTCTCCCAGGGTTTTCCACTCTTCACCAATCTCTAAGAGACCTAAGAGTTGTTCCATAGCCAGTAATGGAACAACGGAGGAAAAAAATAGGTGAAAATCTTTTCTCAAATGCAGAATAATTTAGTTTTTACAACGAATTCTGACTGATTGTTCAGCTTCTCTGGTATGGCACAGTAACTCCTGCAGTTCAGTAGGCAGGAGAGCAGCAAACTGGGATTACAGAAAGCTGAATCCCTGTGCTCCCTATTTTTGATTTTTAGCAGGCATAACCATAGCTGGGCTCTACATTTGTTGACTCTCTGAACAATTTTTGTTTAAAAGATAGACACAATTATTAGAAGAATCATAACTTATTTTTAAAGCCCAACAGCCTAGGCTCTGCTACTAAAAGTGAAAATTTGCATCTATTAGAGACTGTATGATTTTAAAACTAATAATAGGTAGATTAAATAAGGAAAATACATTTCCAAGTAAATGGTGAAATTAATATTGCTATTTTGAAAAAGATGAGCTTTAAAGCAAAGTCTAATTTTTTTTTTTTAATCTTTGCTTTATAAATAGTTTAGTCTCAGCTTCTCAAATTAGATCTTGCTGTTGCATTTTCTATTACATAGGGAAAGAATGCATTTATGAACAATAACTACATTTCAACTTAAGCTTCAGGCATGACTTTTTCCTGTTTTTACTTCTTTCAGTTCTAATTCCAAAATCAACACGTTGGGACAACATTTTATACCTACAATTCTTCTACTGTCCATGAAACAACAGAAACCCTATTGCACGTGACTTTTATAGTAGGCAACACTGACCAAACTAAGTGAAATGATACGAACAGCATTAAAACTATAAAGTTTCTAAATGCAGAGAAATATTCAGACTCACTGAATTCAATTTTAATATGGACAAATTATTCAGCAGATACATAGACTTTGCTAATTCAAGACTTGGTATAGTACTGGAGATGACCACTGCTGATGCTCTCTCCCACTGCTGGTGATAACAGCAGGCAAGAAAACAAACTTTGAAACCTCTAATCTATTATTATTATTATTATCAATATTATAGGAGAGAAAAAAATCAGCTTGAAAAATATCATCTGAGGGGAAACGATGGTATAGTCTTCTGCAGAACAAGCAAGATTGCTGTGAAACAACTTTTGTGAAGTGTGAATTTTTGTATTTATGAAGATGAGTGTAGTAGCCTTCTATTGACTTTTGATGTCCTAGGATTGCCAGGATATTCTAGATACTGAGGTAAATGGTGCGATCCCACTGTAAATCAGTAGCGGCAAACTTCCCTATACCTAAACTAAATAAATACTAGTACTTTTGAGGAAATTACAATAAAACTTACCACATTTGGATTCAAACTTTCACAACTAGTTGTTTCATTTTGATAGCAGTATCACTATAGCTATTCCAAGTTGTCAATCTCAACCATAAATATTATTTCCATCTAACTTAGATCTTTCAATGCCTTTTTGCTATGAAATATTATTTTAAAAAATTAAGAATGTGTAATCTTTTTTAGCAATAAATGCATTCACCGTTCCTTTAAGGAAAACAAACAAACAAACAATTAGAATTTACCCTTCTTAAGAACGGGAGAAGTTATTAATTTTCTGATATATTTCCTTTAGTGTATCGACTCAGATCTATTTCCTCTGTACCAATTATTTCTATTCCTTGTCTTTCTCCAGTATTATTACGGTATGCAAACCAGCAGAGGTTTACATTGTACCCACAGCTTCCTGTCCTTTGGTTTCAAATCCCAAAACAAACCACCATTCAGCATTATTGTTATGCAGTTTCCAGCGCTGCAAGCAGAAAAAGACCGTTCTCTGTTGATTGAGAGACCATCTAATATAAACAAGTTTCTTTCTCCCATTGCTGCAGAGTAACATTTGTTTAAATCATGCATCCTCACATCGCTCACACAGGAAAATAATCGTTGAGTTATATTGGTTTCATCAGGACAGTACATAAATACTCTTCCTTTCCACATGACAGCAAATTGGAATCAGGCTTCACAGTTTGTCATAGGGAAAATAAGACATATATTTACCTATTCCATGCACAGAGATAAAATGCTCTTAGAACAAGCCTCAGGCTAACGAAAGAACTGCAAAGCAACTATTTCTAAGAAAAGCTAGGCAACCATCAGTGCACTGAATATAGAGATGACAAGACCTTGTTCCTCTAGCTGAACTGATAGCAAAGTCAGAAAAAAAATCTCTTCAAACACCTCAGAATGAAGGACAAAAACATACTTTAAAAAATTAAATCCCATAAAGGACATAAGCAAGACACTGTTTGGAAAACCTAGACTAGCAGACAGAAGGGCAAAAAGGGATTCAGGTTCAATCAAAAATGCAAAATGGCAACATTTGCCATTAGAAAGCTCTAAAATTCTCACAGCCCTGAATAGACATGCTGTTATATTTTTATTTGGAAAAACAGTGCTATTGGTGGAAGACTCTGTAGGTTAAAAGAGTTTACCTGAAATAATTGACACTAGTATTTCTTATTTTTGTTCTCATCTGCTGAAACGTACGTGTCCACCAAGGGGGAGCTTATCAGCTTGAGTGGTGACTGCAACTAAATGTTACAGGATTGCTCAGATTAAACAGTGAGAAACATAATACATGTAAATGGCTACTGCTTTAAATGTTTTTGGACTAATGCTTTTCCAACTACAATATATATTTGGAGTGCACATTATGACACTAGAGAAAGTCTCAGTCTGTTCTTTAATTTTAGGGAAAATCATTTGTCAATGGGAACACAGTATAATCAAAAGTCTAATAAAATGCCTACAAGAAAGAGAAAAAGAAAAAATTCATAGAACTCTCTCGTTCTTTTCAAGAAATCTCTCTCCAGTTCATTTCAAAATACCTTCAAAATCCTAAATCTAGAGCATCTTTCTCCCAAGAATTTTCTAATCCAAGAAAAAAAATAGACGGAAATTTATAAAATCAACAGGCCCAGTCCAAGGTAGATCCATTTTTGTAAAAATGGGAGGGAAGGAAGTCCCAACTTTTGTATGTACATCTGTATGTGTTGGTTTGCTACATTTTCTCTCTCTTTTTTTTTTTTTTATTTATATGAATTATAATTCTCAGAGCTTCAGGAATACATGTTAAATTGCACAGATGATAACGTGAACTTGACATTTTCTCTTGGGAAGGTGAAAGAAAGAAAAAAGGAGAGAGCTGTTCCTCAGAGAGAGAAAAGAAAGCAACATGAAGCAGTACAAATGTAAAATCTGAACAACAGATATTTGTGTCTGAAAAATGGTACTGATTTCCTAACTCTTATTTAATGTTCATTCTTTAATTAACATTCATTTCCCAAGGACATAAGTTTGAAAAGGCTGTTTCACATTACTTTAGCACCAAGAGAAAGAATCACTTTTAAGCCATGAAAAGGACGGAGAAAAAAAAATAAACATGCTTTCTGAACATAATTTCCTCTTTACTGTTACTGCAAAGTTATGAAATGAAATCTATTATTTAATTACATTGGGTCAAGCAACAGGAAGAGAAGGGAGTGTTGGAGTCACAACATCCCTGTAAGAATAAATTACTACACTTCCTCCTGCTAAAAGGCAGTTTTAATGGACTGACACTGTCCAAATGGTTAAAATCAAAATACTGGGAGGTAGGAAGATCTTCTTGCTAAAGTAAAAAACCTACAAAATGCACTCTGAAACTCTTAACAGAAATACTGGTAACAACGGGAAAAAGAAGTAGCAACATGTCTGCCAGAACATCAATAGTTTAAAAATTATCACATTTATTCAGATTCTCCCCAGAATCTGAAGATAGCTTAAAAACTATACAGTAGCTTCTGGGCCTGCTTTGTTTTACAGTTTGCATTGAAGATTTTTAGATAACTTATTATGAAAACTCCAAAATTTATCTGCTATTACTATCAAAATTTTATTAGTCATAAGGGATTTCCCATAGCTGTTTTTCAGTAGTGTTTACTAGATCCTCCAAATTGAATGCAACTGTTGGAAAAGTTAAAGTATTTTATTTCTTAAGTATGATTTTGGCATTAAAAAATGGGAGGTCTTTAAACTATAATAAAAAGATAATCTGAATTCTAATATATTGGAACAGATAACTTCGCAACTGGTATCGAGTCCACACTGAGATATGAATGAGCAAATGCCATGATCCTTTATATAATTTAAATTGATATTGAAATGTGTGGAGCTGCTCTGAAATAACCTTTCACGGAAATACTTTTTTTTCTCAAAACTAGAATACACTAAAATCTAATTGCAATTCACAGACAATAAGATATTTGAAGAACAATGGAAAATATCTTTGAAGTTGCTCAGGAAAGCTCCTCCTAAGCCTAAGAGAATATGAGAGAAAGTACTTCTCTGAAGAAGCTACCCTGGAGGCCAAGGAGACTCATTACATAGGACCACAGGGACCGGACTGACCTCTTAAGACTGCAGGATGGACAACGCGAAGGGAGTGAGCATAAGCCACGACATTTTTTCAGGAGAGGTTTTGACAGGGATAAAGAAAACAATATTGAAAATACTGTTTGCAGAAATTTTCTAGTTCGAAGATTTTCACAGTGTCCTCTGAGTACTGCATTTGGTCAATGGTCTACTTCTAAACTTCTTACAGAGTCTATGAAAACAGGCTTAAAATAAAACCTTTTAGCAATGTGGTGCATCAAAGAAGTCCATGACTGGTATTTTTATAGAGCTTAGATCTACAATTGAAAATGTTAGGAGGTCACTTGTCCCTAATGAGTTAGAGTCCCTGTATCTAGAGTACCTAGACTTCACCTACTGAATGCAGGAAACCAAGAAAATATGCCATGAATCTTATCATACATGGCACACTTTGTATTCCTCTCTTCAAAGTCAAGTTACTGGCTACTGTCATAATTCAACTGGCTATGGGGCAATTTGGTTGGATTCAGTGAAATGTTTTATATTTTACCTAGTAATGCTTCACAATTAAAATTTGCACAACTCTAAATGGTTATGAACCAGAAAGGCTTTGGTAGACAGTAAGTTCAGAGTCAATCCAATAAACTAGCAACTGAATGAGTTTGATAAACTAATGTTTGAATAAGTTTGAATGAGTTTCATTTAAAAAAAGGGAATAAGAGATTCACATCAAGGGACAGAAGTACCTGGTCCTTTTCAAAAATCTCTGGAAATAGGCAACAGGTCCAAGCCATGGACCTATATACATCCTTTAGGAGAAGACAAATAATTTCCCCTGCCCTGAGGAGATCTCTGCTTTGGGAATTCAGCTGTACAATCTTATAATTAAATGCAGCTCCACTGAAACTGCTCATGTGTTAAGTTACCAAGGCTGAGCACAAAGCCATTACTGGTACCACAGCAGTCAGAAGAAAGACAATGTCAATGATGCCAGTAGGGAGAAGGACGACTGATGCTTCCAGCATTTATCTTTACCCATTGGGAGTCACAAAGGACAGTGTCAGCACTAAAGATCTGACCTTGAGAGACATATAATCATCACCAAAACCATCAAGAGGATGAAGGGGGTTGATCAGGGCAAAAAATAAAAAGGATGGAAAGAAATATCTTGATTTTCTCCAGGACAACCACACTGAAGATAGGCATGTGAGTTCACTGATTCTGACTATGGTGAAGACTGAGTCTTAGCACAATTGCCAGGATTTAGATAGTTCAGCTCCTAAAAAAAGACAGGATAGATTTCTTCAAGAGGAGATCTTGATATTTGTGCACAAGCACACAGTTTCAAGGGTCGACAAAACGGTACACGGCTCTCTAATCACAGAAATAGAAGTTATTTATGGAAATAGGGGGAAGACTATCTAAGGCTAAAACGGAACTGCTAAAGTGTGATTGAGGAAATTCTAACAAAAAAGAACAAAAAAGCATTGAAATACATGGAAAAGTACCTTCATTACTGAGAAACAATGGAGCACTTCCATTTTTATCATGTATTTATAAGAAAGTGTGAATTAAAATATCCATCACAAACTGATAACTGTGTTTACCGAACAGGAGTGAAAACAAGTGTAAATAATATCAACACAGATATCGCAAAGATAAAAAGAAATCTCAGAATGACAGGGTGGATGAGATGTTTCTAGAAGACATCAGGAAGGAGTGACCCAAAGTGTAAGGTAGAGTGGAAGAAGAAAAGATGCAGGGCTGGGTAGGATATAGGAAGGCACACGTTTAATTTTTGAAGGGATTTAACAGGTCAAGAAACTAGGGGATAAGATTACTGACAAGAATAAAGAAAACATTCTCCATTAAAAACCTTTTTAGGTTGCCATTAAGGTTGATTTCTTTACTGTTGAAAAGCTAAGTTGCGTTTTGTATGACAGTGACATCTCTTCTACATCCTTTTCACAAATAGGCAAAATGGGACATGGAATAATTCATTGCACATGGGCAAAGACAGGACCAGGAGAAAAAATCCTTTATTTGCCTCTCTTGCTACCCAATTAGCAGCACTCCTGTACTGCTAACGAGTCTTCTCTACTGCGATGGGAAAATAATGAACAACTTCAAAAAAAACCCAACAAAACAAACAAAAAACAACCCTCTTCTGAGTTTTAACTTAAGAGTTTTTCATACCTAACCTGGTACAAACTCCTAAGCAAAAACTATAAATATTTCTCAATGCCTAAAGCTGTGAAATGCAGAGGTGATTTAGCAGACATGCAACCATAAAAACTGTGCCCAATACATTTCTCTTCTAATTTAGAGTAAGCGCACAGCCTTATATCATATATAATCATAACTCTCAGTGACATTTAAACCAAAAACCAACTAAACATTTAAACTAAAAGCTTGCAAACCTCCATACAGCTTTACAAATAGTATCAGTCATTTTAATATAAAGCTAAGAGACATTAGCATAAACAATGTCAACACAGTCACTAGTTTTCAGTGTAGAACCTGGACCTAGAATATTATAAAAGTAAATCCTTACATACACAAGAAATCACTTTTCAATCAGTGGCTTTTTGTGGAGGAACAGGATCTGCAGCATCCAGTAAAACCATACTATTAGGGGTCAATAATGATAGGAACGAAGAACTACCAAAAGTAAAGCTTAATTAACTTTGCAAGTCAAATTAAAAAGCAAAGCAAAGGAGTCTACAGACATAAAATAGAATGAAGAAAGAGAAAGGAGATATTCTGTGTAGAATGAAATAGAGATGGAAAGTCTAAACATGGCTCCGAAACGGGAAAATATTTTCACTGAGCATGTGGAGGAACTGAGATGTTAAGCATCGGAGCAAAGGTAAGACAACTCCGAGATGAGGTATATGGAAACAAATTATTTGTACTGAACGGAAGTAAGACTCAAAGATTTTATTGCACTCCAGTCATCAGCACCAGGTATCTCAGACGTGAAGAAACTGTAAATGAAACTGAAAGAATACTAGCATTAACATTCAAATAAATCAGCTAAACTTTGGGAAGCTACAGGGACCAAACAATTATAGGCTGCTGCCTACAGTTACTTGAGGGGCAATTAGAAAGATGATGGATTGAAATTCTAGTTGGTAGTTTCAGATGATACAATGAGTGCAACTGCCAGAAACCACAGGTTGGAATGATTGAGTAGGATGTCATGAAAACCTTGCTCCGAGGGAGGATAGTGCGGCACTGCAGCAGGTAAGCAAGAGCTTCCAAACTAGTGGAGCTTCCAAAGTCTGAGCTGGACAAAGCCATGGCTGGCCAGATCCAGTGCTGGTGACCGTGCCCCTTTGAGTGGGCTGCACTGGATGTATCCAGAGGTTGGACTGTTTCTTTCTCATTGGAATTTTGTATATTCTTACAGAGTTTTTGAGCAAAAGAAATTGCTTTCTTCTGTTTGTAACAGCTCCAGCACAACCGTCACCTCCCTTCCACTTGGATTAGGGTCCCCTATCTATTGCTAAACCAAAATTAAAATTTGTATCAAAAACATTGTGTCAACAAAGCCGAAGTGCAGAAACCAAGTCCTTGAGGGTTCTGCAAGAGACAGAGGACATAGGTGGAGATAACACAAACCTCACCACATCATTGTAGCTGCTGCTACAACCATCAGCTCACAAAGCCGGGTGCAATCAGCTCCCCAACGTCTATCAATCATGAGGAAAAGCATGCAGCAGCACTGCTAATGTGTAGTAAAAGAAATAAAGTCCTCTCCTTCACACTAGCAGCCCCTCTGTGCACCAAACGAGACATAGGACAAGATGAAATTTGCTAACTCCTTCAGTAAGGATGAATAAACATAAAAATGGGGCCGTTTGCAGCGAGTAATCTAGGCTGATGAATGGCAGTTGTGTGTAAAACGAGTTGAGTGAGGTTGCTGGGGTTTCTTTTGATACATCTTGAATGAAAATCAGCTTCGATGATGGTGTAAGTATTCCCAGAGTAGATTCCTTAATTATTTGCAGCCTTGGTTCATTCAGATAAATAGGCTGTGCTAATATATGTTTGAGCCTCATTCAGAAAAAAATAGTTATTCATTACAGATGTATCTCTGCTCTGTGTACTCAGCCACATACTGCAACTAATAATAAAATGCAGAGTGGTTGAGCTCATACCTCACAGTTAACTTTATAATTTCATCTAGTTAAGATTTGCCTTCTTAGAATGCTGTAAGCTAAATCCTAAAGGCCTAACGCAAGATTTTACAGAATAACTCCAGAATCGAGGCCTTTTTAATAGCCTCATGTAAACTGTGATTTATAGTCCAGAGTTACTGTTGTTAATAAACTTAAGATTGTTGGCTTTTTTAGATTCTCTTTAGATATATTTCCCTTTGTATCTTACAGATGTAATAAACTGTAATACATCAGCTAATGAAAGAAAGAGGACATTTATCTCATGAGGAGGCAGCAACAAAGATTGTTGCTGCTTTTTACAGACACCTGCAGTGAAACTGGTGGCAAGGACTATGAGACTGAGGTCCCCCACTGTAGGACAAATTTCAGGTTGTAAATAAACAGACAATGCCACACAATACATACATATACCATACTGCCCTTTTCTAATCATCTCAGAACACTTTGTAAAGAAACTCAGTAACATTATCCTTACTTTTCTAATTTAAAACCTGAGACATAGAAACAAAAATTTATTCACCTAAGGTCACTCTACAGTTTTCTGATTCTCGTCATCCTTTTACTACTTGACCTCTGCCTGAGTAGGACCCACCAAGAATACTTTTACCTTTTATCCACTACTTGTCTTGAGAGGCTAGCCACATTTCAGATGCCTCCCTCCAATTATCTTCAATCTAATTGGTAGGATGGCAATCTGTACAAATAATTCTCTGAAGCGCTCTGTGATGTCCACCTTTTGTTGTGCTGCTGCTAAGCTTAGTCATAGTTAATGCACAGTCACTTGATGAGCCTTGGATGTTTTGTGAAATGACATTTAATGTCAGGAACTAGAAATAAAAAGATCACTCGGTATGCTGATTTCTCATAACCATCTCACAATGCACAGAAACACGCATTTGGGTGCCTTCCATTTCTCTCACCTTCTGTCAGTTGGAGAAATTCAGGCTTTCACAGTCACTATGAACAAAGAGACAATCGCAAACAGAATTCAGATTTCCCACATCTCGGTGAAACACATCATCCATTAAGCTATGCTACATGATCCTTGCTTAAGACGTACATCAGGGTGTTTAGTGAATCCGTATTTATTCTCTTGAACACTGTATTCAACAAAAGCAGCAGATCTATCTTCAAAGGAAGACTAAATGATTTTGTGTAGGATGACATTTGGCCAAACACAAAGTAAGATCGAGTGTTGGAGCAGTAACGTGAAATTCTTTGACATAAATTTTACAAAGGACCAGACAGAGGATGAAATAGTCCCTACCAGTCTGAAAAGTTACAGCTTAGTTTCAGTGGAAATGTATCCTTAAAGGATCAAGGTACTTTTGCTAATAGCTTCTCATAATGATAGGCTTTTTTTTTAGTAGAAATACAGTTGTATTCTACCAACTACAGACTAAAGCAGTGGATCTGATTATATTAGTAATATTATCTCAGAAACGAAGTGGTAAACCCCTCATCTTGCTCATTAATGAGCAGCTTCTACTAATAGCGGTCATTGTCCATTCGGTGCATACAACGGCATTTCTGACTTCAGTAGTTGTGCATCCATGCGTCCTAGCAAAATTACGTATGTGTTCATCTCAAAATTTCCTTTCACTCCTACTTCCAGTGCGTAAATACCAAGTATTAAAGTAAGTCTGTAACCATTACTTTCGTTTTCAGGCTCTACAGTTATGTCAGAAGGAGTCTCCTGCAATCCAGAAATGCATATGAACTCACACTTACCTACTAGGAAGTGAATCCCCTTGCTCTCAGCTGACCTAAACACTGAAATAATTTCCCTCTCCTGGCCTTCCACTTTGTATGCATTGTCTGCATAATTGTTTTATGCAGGTGTTGTATCTGATAGATTTTGCTGTAGTGCAAGCTCACGTTTTTGTAATGTTGGTGTAGGTAGTGGTGTGCTGAAACAGCTATTTTATAATTACACGCCATAATTTCAAGTGTGCCCTTCTCTCCATGCATCTAAACCAGAAAAATAATGTGTGACACCGTTTACATCTCTGTCAAGGCAAATACTTGAAACAGTGTTCCCTTCAATGGGAGAACAGGTAAACAGAGCTCTCTTCTTTCTAACTATTTTTATCCACCGTCTTCTCTTTCCTCATCCAACTTCCCATATCAGTAGTTGCTTAAATAAGGAGTAAAATTAAGGGCAAAACAATTCGAACCTGACCTAAAGTACTAAATTAAAGCAGCATCTGATCTTTAGCTGCATCCACTTCCTAAAATACCGTGTCCATAGTTTGCTGCAATTTGACATCCTTGCCAGCCTGTGCTCAGGAAAAGCCCACCACAGCTCTAATTATTGCTCAAGCCTAAGTCAGTGTTGAGGTCATTGGTGAGGATGTGTGGGAAATTTCTTGTTTTAGTCAGCTGCGTTTATATCCCACACCTTTGCATAAACACAGTTCTTCAAGTTTCTAGTACAGTTTCTACAAAACACAAGATATTAATTTTCAAAAAGGTCATCTGTGTTTTACAGTCTTAGAATTTTCTATAAGCATTTCCTCCATGTATCTCTTCCCATAGCAGAAATGCTGGCCAGTAAAATATAATCTCTATTCAAAATCATCCTTACCCCTGCTCTTTAAAGAAAATACAAAAAAAAAAGCACAGTTACATGTGACTGGACTCATATGACAGCTTAATTTGAATTTTCTTTCATGTTTATAAATATATTTTTTAATATTCTAAAACTCTTTAAATTTAAAAATGCACTGTTAACTTTTTAAATGCAAATTTCACTATAAATCCATTTCTCACTTATTTTTCTGTAATTATTTTTTGTTTTGCCATGTCCTATGCCCAATTTCAGTTAAGAAAAATATTTTAGTTTGAATATGTGAGAAAAATGCACTTGGTCATTTTCAGGTTAGCCAAGATGAAAATTAGTTTCTTACTTCAAAAGACTTATGGATATTTTATGTTCTCTAAATAATACAATTTTTGAAAAGGTAACTTTTCAGTGAAGAATCACCATAAAAAAACTATCCAATTTAACAAGTTTTTTTTTCTAAAATTTCACTTTTTCCTGTTTTAACATTTTCTTTAAGAAGCTAGAAAATGGCCTCTTGCGTTTAGAGCATCAAATATGATTTTGATCACCATACTAACACTATCCTTGAACGACAAAATGCACTGTTAGCCAAGTACTACCAAAAATACAAATAGGAATGACTCCCATGATATCAAACATGGAAGCAGATCAGAGATTTGGTAATACGGATATGAAGAATAGCTATCTATCTGAAATATTATGTCAAAACAGTGGCAAGATTTAGGCATGGCCCAGAATTCAGACAAAGAGAAAAGCCAGGCAGAAGGCCCTAGGTCACAGGGAACCTCGAACGCTGATCACAGCGTTCATCAGCTTTCACAGAGTAAGGGAGGAGAGACAAGGAGCTTGGTTTTGTCCTTCCTGAATTTCAGTGGATAAAAAAGTACTTCCAGGGAAACAAGCCAAAATGCAGCAGTGGGTAAATAGAGACTAATCAGGAGTGAAGAGAGAAAAATTCAAAACACCAGCGTTAGGACAATATTGAATTCTTGACAGCAGATGAGGCTAGAAAGTTCACTGATGAAAAGGAAATGGGCTAAGAGTAGAAATCTGTGGGATGTCCAAAGAAAGTAAGAAAATTCTGTTGAAAGATATCTTGAAATACATACTGGAGGGAGAGGAAGATTAGAAGAATATGGTGTTTCTCCATGAGCTGAAAAACCCCTGCACTTGAAAATAAGATTTAGAAATGATGTAACTTCAGAGAGAAGAATCGTGTCATAGTTAGGGGACCAGAAATCAAAAGACTCTCAAAAATAGCTCTTCCCACCAAATGCAAGAAGAACAGCCATATTTTCTAGTTCTAAGGATTACTAGCTGCAACAGACTTGGTGCATATCATGATCTGTTGGCCTTTCTCTGTAACAGAGCATGGGGTAAGAGCAAGCCCATTCAACTGGTCCCCTTCTTACAACGTTACACTGGCCAAAGAACTATGCTGAATATAAAGTTCCATGTTACCTTTATCTTCTGTTTGAGCTAGTACAGAGGCAAACTGTTTTGCACCTGCAGCTTTTATAAGGCAGGAGTGGGATTTTAAAGGAACTGCTGAAGTGACTGAACACTTTACGCGTGAGAGCCAGCATGTGCTCTACATACTTACATTTGCTTAACAAATCATTATCAGCCAAATTAAACTGAAGTGTGAAATATGGCACTATGAAAAATGACATATACCACTTTTGCCCAGTGGTGGAAAGAATAAGTATAAGGAAAGAAAACAGGAAAATCTCTCACATCATTCATTGGACTTTGAGCTTTAAAAGACCAAGCATAGGGATGCATCCATGAAAATGGATTCTAGCAGAGAAGCAACAGTATCTCCTAGCAAAGTAACACCTACCTCTTTTAATCACCCAGTGAGTGGGTTGAACTGCCTCCATCTCTTCATTCAGATTCTTCTTGGAGGTCTAGACATTTTCCTAATTCTTTAGTCCTACTGATTGTCTTCTTGACCTTCTTCTGTTCAGAATTTACTACAATGAGATATCTCTCTCCAACGCACATGAATAAAAAGGGATCTAAAGCAAAATGCAAGGCTTCGATGAATTCACAAAGCATGGGATGACTGCTTAGAAGCGTAGGTATCATAACAGTATCTGTGTACATTTGGGCTCACAATATACTGGTGATGTGGAAAACCCAAGAACTTTGACAGGAGAGTGCATAACTGCCAAACTGGAGCAGATTAGCAAGCATGCCTAGGGTAAAATGAAAATGGAAAAAGAAACCAGCAAGGGCCAAATGAAGCACAGGCTAAATTTGCCACCAAATGAGATCAACCATCTTACTGAATGCAAAAAGCTGACTATGAGAGCATGGGCAGTGTTTTTCACTCTCTTTTTGAAGGACTCCTTAAGGAAACAACCTTTTTGTTTGCTTTTAAGCACATCACGTGTGAACAACCAAACTCTGGTAGGCTAAGGACATGGTCCCTCTCGCTCTGCTTGGCCAATAGAGGCTTAAATCTTCATGAAAAGTGAAATGGCTCACACAGGAGAAAATGAACAAAAGAGAATCAGGCTGTTATGGATCTCACCTAGGACACAGAAAGCTCTCTCCCTTAAATTCCCTTGCATGAATCAAGCAGAAACTTGAATATCAACCTCCTGTGTACACTAGGCAACTATGCACACCACCAGACCCTGGAGTAGATGAGGTTCTCTTCTGTATTTCAAAGAAATTTTCAAGATATTTTAATCTCATTCCAATTCAGAACAGATTTCTTTTCAAGCCTTATAACAACTACTGTTCTGAAAACCACACACCATAAGCTTTAGGCCTGATAATCACTAAATTTCAGTGGAAATATGGATTAACTCATTTCTCTTTGGTTATTTCCAGAAAAGAAATAATTTGCCTACAATCTGCTCAGTCAAAATGCAGACACTAAAGGTAATGCAATATTTTTTTCTGATAAGGTTCAAAAGCCAGGCCTAGAAGAAATGAAAAGCTAATTTTTTGCTGTTAATGCAATGACATACATACATGCAGTCAGTCGGTGATGTACGTGTTCAGTCACATCTGATGTTCTTCTGCATCATCTTTTCCCACCAAGAGTCATCAAATGCACACTCTGCAAATTTTGTACTCAAAATAGATGGCAACCATAGATATGCATTTCCTGGATCCCTCAATTAATCAACATGGGTTGGAAAGTTCTCAGAATCTTCCTTGGGTTCTTAGAAATTACTGCCTTCTTCAGCTTTATTACCTCAAGGTCTTTGCCACCTCGAGACACAGAGATGTGAATGATGAATCACTGAATTCACAGCCCAGAAAGGATTACCTGTCATCTGTTAAAATTACAGGCTATGGAGGTACGGATGTCTGCAGGCCTGGTGCTCTCTATAATTTTGATTCCTTTAAAACACTTGAGATAAAGTGCAGCAGGAATGGCTCACCACATTACTGGAATTAAGAAAAAAAAAAAGTGTTTTTGGTAAATGTTTAAAACTTATGCATTCATTTTTTAAGAATGATAAATATCTTTATTCTGCAGAATAAGGGGTTTTGCAAAAATGGTTTTGCAATACCTGACAAAAATCCACCACCAGATGTAGTTGATTGGCCCTTTGAAAAACTGTATTTGCACATACCAGTGGATAATTGTTCGGAATTCAGAAGTAAAATCTACAAAGTTTCCATCCAGGCTGGAAATCAAACAGAATTTCCCCTATGGTTTCTTCTAAAAGCTCTCCCTGTACATAGCACGGGGCTCATGAAATGAAAATGGAAGGAATTTTTTTTCTTATGTTCTCAATGCCTCCCTTTTTGCCCCCTCAGAGCAGCCATCTGAGCGGAATATATGAAAAGTTTGGTGGGAGAGACATATTAGGTGTCTCCTCCTGCCTGGATGCTTAATCATGGAATATATATAATTTTTATTTATAGCTTAAGACATAGAAATATTCCTCCCTACAGACACAGAAACGCAGCTCAGAGGCATTGGGTAATTTGTGTGCACCAACACAACCAATAAATAACAAAGCCCAGCACAAAACTCAGGAAACCGGCTCCACCTCCATATGTACGAGTCACAGCATTGTCTCACCAGCAGTGGAACAAAAATCAGAATATCTTTTCTTGTGATTTGTCACTCTATCCAAAGTATCCTGAGGGATGATCAGAACAGGCAGCTGAAGGCCAAGGACAGAATTATTCAAGAACTCAGCTAATTAACGGAGGAAAAAAGATGGTCAGTTGACAAGGGAAAAGAACCAGCTATTGTTCTCATGATGAAAGATACACTTCAATAGGCAGGCAAGTTGTCTCCACCCTCCCATTATAGTTCAAATAGTTCTGTTGGAGGCTCTTTTATGAGAATTCAATTGTTACAAAGATATATATCTTCCAAGGACAAATAAAGCAATAAACCCCTACCTTAAGAATTTTAATCTGAGAATTTTATCTATTAACAGAGCATTTTGAGATAAGAACAATGTCTTTGCATCAGCTGACACTCAGTTAAACACCTTGAGGGATCCCACTGTCAATGAAACCAGAAATAATGAATAAGCATACTGGGAAGGATGGGGATCATAATGTGAAAGTTCACAAAGGAGGAAAAAAAAGGTACAAAAATGAAGTTATAGTGGTGAAGAAGCATGGCATATGTGTAACATCTTTAGCCTCTTGGGCCTGCAGAGATTAGATTTTTAATTAAAAGAATTATTCATTCTAATTAGCAACAGTGATTTATATGTGGTTTTCCTTGAAAAACACATTGAGCAATGATTCTGGATTATTCAGTCCAACTTATCTCTGATATGTCTAGCTCACGTTTCAGGAAGAAACAAATAAAAATGCCCTGTGAATTAAGAAATAAGACAACCCCTTCACAGGTCAAGAATTATATGAAAGCCATGTAAATAAACAAGATATTCATATTTTAATATAATTCTCAGTGTGACAATGAGCACAGTCACCTTAGAACCATCATGGACATATCCCAGCCCAGTTCTAAAAGATCTGATAAACAAAGTTTTTGTTTAATTTTAAATTAATTCAGCTTTAACCGGTTTGTAACCATGGCATCTTTAAAAAAAGGCATCCGTTGACCCAAGCTGTTAAATTCAGGGTTATAATCCAAAACCAATTGTGCCTTAGCCAGCTTTCTATCAGCTGAGTCTTTTGTTTGGCAAAGACTCAACTCAAAATGAAGGGAATTCATTGGGGTGATAATTTGCTGCATGAGCACCTATAGGGTTGTTAAAATAAAGGTGCTGTGCCATATGCAGGTGTTCCAACATTCTTAAACAGTTCTCCCAGTATCCCCAACGCACTTGCAATTACAAAATAAGCAAACTCTGTAACAGCAATTCTTCACCTAGCATTTAGCTTGGAGCCCCGTCTGGCAAACACCACAGATTCCTGCTTTAAAGCACATCCCTTCTGTACAAATGATGATGATGTACTGTAAGTAGTTGCATTAAGGTCTCGGTCAAGTAAATTATTCCGGCTTCAAACTGTCAAGTAAACTTTGCAGCTTTGCACTTCATATAGTGCAGTTTGTGATAAAGACACAGGAGCCTCAGGCTGCTGGTTTTGGCCACAAAATCTGCCATTGAAGCAATCATCCAGTTCGGTATGTGATGGGGGAGTATCATTTACACAGCAGAGATACACAGTTGGTGAACTGACATAATTCCAAATCTACTGAAAATTTCTTTTCCTCAGCTACCCCCAAAATCCTTTTTCCTAAACCTTCACAGGACAGGAATCTGGGACAATTTCAGCTCTAAGATGCAGTAACTATCTGATTACAACTTGCCCTTTGTATTTTTAAAAGAATTATCTGCTCACATTCCTGTTAGTGCCTCAATAATCTTCCAAAATTATGAGACCAGAGTGCATGCATGCTGTGTCAGTGTGCATTGTGTGGGTAGTCACCCACAAACTTCAAGCTGGACATGCCCTCAAGCAGGAGAAGAGCCATGGGAACCACGCATTGAAGCAGCCCTAAGTCTGGGCTGGATGCCAGAGAGATCAGAGGGTCTGCGAGTGGACTGCTGGAGGGACCAGGAGATCCAGGCTGGCTGCTGGAGAGACTGACGGGTGGCCACTGGTCTCAGGGTGCTACTGGTAGGGTTGTAAGTCTGGACCAGCTTCCAGGGAGACCCACTGGCACGTGTGCCTCTGTGCGTGAGGCAACTGGGAGGCCGGGAGATCCTGGGACCAGTTACTGGTAGCATGAGGGTGTAAGCCAAGCTGCTGGAGGGATCCGTAGTGTTTTCACATATACATACATCTATACGTTTACAAATGTATATATGGATGCGTATCTATGTATTCTCCACTAACACCTTCATCCCAATCAGCCAAAGATGGGGGGAACAGGCTAACAGTGCTGCTCATGGTTGCATGGATGCCATGTCTTCTGCCTGCGTTGATTGCTCTGGGTGCCCATGTATACAATGACACACGTAGTGTACGTGCGCCTATGTGTGTGTGTGTGTGCCCAGGGGAATCCACACTCAGCCCCGGCACAGGCTGGACCCAGGGATGTGCTGCTGCAGCAGCCTCACTCCTCTCAGGCTACCAGATTGGGCAACTTCAAACACCTCATGCAATAACACAGGCAAAAATATTAAGCTCTCAGTGAGCAAAAGAAATGATCTTCAGACATTTTGTCTTAAGACATTTTGTCTTAAGATACGGTTATAAAAAAAGCATTATTTGTTCTCAGTCGTTTAATGAGCTATATTATCAGTGCTGAAACATACATTCCCAAACAGCATAGTAAGATAAACTCTGTAAATCTCACTACCATGGTACAACATGTCTTTTTAATTTTCAAATGATAAACAGCTCATTGCCTTTTCAGCACACAGATAAGATACCAGACACTTCTCCGTATGGATAAGGCCACTAATTGATTAAATGGAAACTGTTCATGTTACCTTGTTCTAAAAAACATTTTTGTGCTGATCCAGTCTCGTCAAATAAAAATAACTGTATATATGTACCACATTTTTTATTTCACTTGCAGTTTTTATGAACTTTGGTAAAAACATAATAAAACTGAGTACTCAAACTGGATGAAACTGCTTTGGGTAGGAGTCTGCATATTAGAGATGAGAACTGCCCTTGGCCATTCAGCCTGCGTGGTATTTATGAGCAACACTTCATTTTCACAATCTCAGAACACTTACAATAAACAATAATGATAATCATTTTCAAAACACTTGCTGAATTTCAAAATATTTTCCCAGAAATTAATGTTTGCTGCTCTCTGTTTTGATACATGCATTTCAGTCAGTACATTGCATAAAACTTTGGGAAGGTAAGAAGTTTCTGTTTATGACATTGAACAGTAAATCTGGAGCATTAGCCTCTTAGATCTTCAAATAATATTTACTATTGTAATACACATGGTTTTATAAGCTATTTTAGAAAGTAATTTAGAATATGAAGGAAAGTATATAACCTTTTTTCAGCTCAGCTGTGAAATTACAATTGCATTCTCACTCTAACTACATAAATAACATCTTTCTCTGTCAGTTCTGGGATGCACAAATCCTTCCTCTCCATAAAATTTACCAACCTAATAAATACTAACCTAGAATCAGCAATTTGGCTATTTACTAGGGACTCTAACTGAATTCATAAATCAACATAATACCTAAGTGGGCAGTACTACAATCATTTTATATATTCTATATAACTATTTCACATAATATATTTAATGGTCAGAAACATTACACATTTAGCTGGCAAGTCTCTCCTTCAGCATTTAATAAATGCCTCACTTTTACATAAGAAATTGTATTTCAATCTAATGTTTATATTTTGACTGCACCTAAAATGTGCTTATTGTAGCATACTGCATCAATAAATGAACAATTATTTCTCAGTGGCATGTAAAATACGTAGTGATGTCAGCAGCATTAAATTCTAGTGCCAAGTAGGGAAACAGTTAAATGTAATTTAACTATAAAATTAATATTATACTAATTTTAATAAAAGGAAAAGATTTACCTTATTATTTTTAGTTCAGACATGCAGTCATGTGCAAGGTAATTCAATACCCAGTGTATAAAATATGAACTATGAAAATGTTTTACAGATGTTTTTAATCAGCTTCCTTTGTTTAACATTAGACGCTAACCTCCAGAAGATACATACAAGCTGCACATCCTACAGGTAATGCTATCCAGATGGGATGTTTTCCCTGAATATCAGGCTTAATAACATAAGGAATAAGGAATAACATAAGGAATATGCTGTGAAGAAAAAGCACCTTGGCAAAAAAATTCCTAATGTCATTTCGTATTCAGTGGCACGACACATCTTTTCCAGTTTGCCTACAGTACGCTTATGGAAAACTCCCAAAACATACCGCATAAAAATGTCTTGAATTCAGACAGCTTTATGTTGACTGCTTGGCTCTAGCAAATACTAAATACAGTAGTGATATCATCTTAATTATTAACTCCTTCCTTTAGTTAAATTGTACAATTTTCCAGCTGTTAGATCTTCGCATTATTCCTGCAGTCCCGTCCCATACTGAATTTTCTCAGTCAACACCAATTTCATCAGGAAGATGACGTTGCAATGCATGAAGCAAGTACATCTTTCTTGGCAACAAAAAACGTGCTTTTCTTGCGTGGATGCTGGTTGACAGGGAGGAATAAAACTCCAAGCACCTTCAATTTATTATTTGGGCATGAGAAAATAGTTACACTAGTTCAGAGCAAAGGTAGCAAATACAGGAGCCAGCTAAGGCATCACAGTGAAGCGGTGAAAGCATTCCTTGTGTGTTACACCAGATGACTCGTTTGATGAACACCATTACCTCAACATCTCGTTCAAGTAACTACTTTGACAGGGAAAAGCCACTAAATGCTCAGAGAGCTCCACAGGTTCTTGCAGAAGGACACCATGCAGTCCTTTGCTCTGATGGCTTGAGCAAAGGAAGGAAATAAAATCATCCTTTAACCACTCTAGAGAGACAACTGAAGCAAGAACCTGTAATTCAGTATAAGGACTTAGTGCATATCCATAAACATCTCATTGTTCCTCAAGTGGAACATGGGAGGAATTTAAGAATCTGTATTTTTGTGACACAGAATCATAGAATCACAGAATCATTTAGGCTGGAAAAGACTTCTAAGATCATCCAGTCCAACCTTTAACCTGGCACTGCCAAGTCCACATTAAACCATGTCACTAAGCTCTGCATCCAAGTATTTTTTGAAGACCTCCAGGGATGGTGACTCAACCACTTCCCTGGGCAGCCTGTTCCAACACTTCACAGCCCCTTCAGTGAGGAAATTTTTCCTAATATCCAACCTAAACCTCCCCTGGTGAGGCCATTTCCTCTTGTCTTATCACTTGTTGCTTGGGAGAAGAGATTGACCCCCACCTCACTACAGCCTCCTTTAAGGTAGTTGTGGAGAGCGATAAGCTCTCCCCTGAGCCTCCTCTTCTCCAGGCTAAACAACCCCAGTTCCCTCAGCCGCTCCTCATAGGACTTGTTCTCCAGACCCCTCACCAGCTTCGCTGCCCTTCTTTGGACACGCTCCAGCACCTCCATGTCCTTCTTGTAGTGAGGGGCCACATCACTCTAGCAGGACTGAAATGCTCAGGGGCAGGCTTGTCACCTAATAACTTTCTCTCTGGCAGGACTTATTCCTCTACATATCCCCAACATACCTTGAAAGCACTGAGTTCTGCACAGAATTCAACAGTCACCTCAATTAAAAACATACATATGGAGGCAAAGACACTCCCTTTTGTGTTAGCACCTGGGGACAGAAGCCCTTGCTGAAAAGGTGGGTTCAGTTCCATCCTCGAGCCACTGGAGATTCAAACCTGACGCTCACACCCCTTGGGGTAGGACTCGAGCCAGGAGCCATAAGCCGGGCTATGGATAGAGACCTACACCCCTCTCTTGGCACTACGTTTGCACACAAGGATTTGAAATTTGCTGGATCTGAAGGAGAGGAAGAGTGAGAGTGACCCCGCACACTTGGGCTCAGGGTACTTGGTTAAGACAGGGTAGCTCAAGGTTAATACTCCTACAGCTAGAACTGTGCACGCATGTTGTTTTATGGCTGGGTACCTGAAAACAGAGGAGCAAGGTTGTAATTAGAGCAGCAGTTATAGAGAAAACAAGCAAATCTAAAGGTTTAACTTAATGGCTATGACTCATCATCACGACTCTCTCTCGAAACATCTGAATATATATGTTCAAGTGAACAAAAATACGCTCTTTTACGGAATAAATGTGTTAGATACTTTAAGATGAGAGGAGATCTCCGTCCCATTAACAATAAGATGAGTGTAAACAACTGTCTCAGGAACATGTGTCTACGTGTGGGTCCCATTAACTCAGTCTGAAAAGCACCATAGCTGGGTGAGAGAGATCTGGCCTTGTCACAATAGAGATGCTGCTTTTCTTCCTATCACTACAAAGCACCTTTGAATTCTGTCACCTATTTGTAAACATAAGGGAGTGACAGTTGCTCATTTCACAGGGCTGAAGGAAGGCTTTGCTCAATAATGACAGCAATAACACACATAAAGAAAGAAGAAGCCCAAGAATGAAGTCACAATTCGATATACATTTCTTCACTTCAGAGGTTTGCAAGGGGATTTTGGGGCAGAATTCAGCTGGAAATTGACACCTCAAATTGTGTGTGTTTACACAGGCTAGGTGTCTAAGCTCCCATTAGAGCCACTGGAAATCTAGTCAAAGTAGTAAAGGGAGACTGGGGGCTCTTCAGGTGACTTACAATTGACGTTTACAGAGTCAAATGGTTGACATGATGCATGCACAGAGGCTGAATCCAGACCTGGACCCTACCTTTCTGTCTGCATTAGGAAATCATGCATACCTCTCTTGCCAACCAGGACGCAAAGCATCTAATTCTAAATATGTTTCCAACAGCCCATCCATGAAACTCAGGTTGTAATCATCAACCGAAGCTGGGAATGGAAAAAAAAAAAATCCACAAAAGAACGAATCTAGGGTCACAGGAAAAGCCTCTGACACAAAAATACGAATTCAGAGAATGCACAACGGCTGTAAGAAACTACATTTTCCATTAGGCAACTAGATCTTTCCAGAAATGGTCCTGACCACTGTAAAAGCAGATTTGTTCAGGGTTTCTGCAAAAAAGCATGGATATCTACAATAAATACAGTAGAGATCATTTTTTTTTGAATGCATGCAATTGCTAGTCTACAGTCAGCAAAACAGACAGAAAAGTCTGTAATTCAGTGATCTCGACTCGACTCAAGCCTGCCTTACAGGGTTCACATTCCTTTGCGGTACCTGGTCATGAGTTACAGCACACCTAACTGCTGAATACTAAATAATACTAATAAAAAGGTTTCCTGCATCTGAGAATGGTAGCAGCTCTTGCATAAGAACACCGTTGTGTCTCCCATATTTATATTACTAAGGCATTTGGAAGTTTAACAAAAATTTAGATTTGAAAGGGGTTGTGACAGGTTAAGATTAACATCCTGCCACCGCAATCGCATAGAAGAAGGGAACTGGCAAGACATAGGCTATTTTTCAACCAGATGGGCATGTTTCTACTGTCAGTGACAGAAACATTTCCACAAATAGCCTCCTGCTGTCTCCAACACTAATGAAAGGCACTGCATACAACTGCGTAATGACACTCCATTTCCCTCAGAACATGAGATGGAAGCTTTGTGTTAACCATCCCTGTAACTGCGCCATATCTAAAACTTTTGGGTGACATTAAGTCTGTTAGTGCTGAGGAGCCTAACTGCTTTCAAAACCAAACCAAACCAATTATCTGATAAAGAAGGATACGATACGGAAATCCAACTTGACATACAGCACCTCTTACTCGTCTTTTGTGTGCACAAAGTCTGCAGGAGTTGAAATTACCAGGTAAGAGCAAAATACATAATTAAATCTAAGAACAAGGAATATCCCACTCCTGTTCACCAAAACAGGCGTGTATAGATTTTCATGACCATAAACATACATATTATGCATACAAAATGCATAACGGTGAGATGCACACCTTTCATTACCACGATTTTGAGCAGCTGTTTCAATCATGCATAGTTCTGCAAGACACTACACAAGCCACGCTCGTGGCTTACACGTAAGTAAGTGGCTTAGGCAACTTAATCACAATAGACCACCGCTATACCCAAACTTCTCAACAAGGGCCTACTTAGAGTCAGCTGACTTTCTTAAGCTGAAATTCCAATTTCTTCAAAGATGTTAAATTAAACAATGAATCCCTTTTTTTTCAACAATTTATTCATTTTTATTATATACTTATTTTCTCATTCATTATTTGTATCATAGTGGCAAACATCAACCTGCTACTGATATTCATAGGTCACTGGTATATAAAAGGCTGGCCATCACACAATCATGTTAAAAGAAAGGATGTTGTCATGTAAGGCTTGCAGTCCAGGATGACATTGCAAATGACAGACAGACACACATAACATGCAACATGAATAGTAACAGTCTCAGAAATTCAACTACTATGGCCAGTTTTTTTAGATATTAGAATAGCTGGTAAGTTTAGCAAGAGTTTGAAAGAGGACAATATTTGCTTTTTGTAATTAAACAAAGTGCCTTTTTCTGTAAGGATGTATAGGAGTAAAACTTTACAATATTCTCATTTACTTTACCAGTGAAGTTAAGATAGGCAGTATTTTTGAAATGCAGGTGGGGTCACCAATCCATGATAGCAGAGAACTGTAACAGACTTTATACACGGAAACAAACAATATTGATGCAACAGGTTCACCATTGCTTGGAAAATAAAGAACATTCATTTTTTCCCCTTACATTTAACTTGCTCAGGTTAAGTTTTGTCTAAAATAATTTTTTCAAAAACTGTCCTAATAGAAGAAGGAAGCTCTCCTTAAACACTGAAACATTTTTTTCTTCATCTGTAACTAATATCAAAAGATTGTACATGCTAAGAAAAAAATTCCATCACTAGACCAGACTACTCATAGTTATTTCTAATGTGGACTCATATAACCTGTTCCAAAAACACTCTGCTGAATTCTGTATAGTATTACAATAATGCAAAAGGTTTAAAACTGAAAAAGATTTAAAATAAATTTTTGTAAATAATGCAGCTCAGCCCTAATAAGAATTAATTACCATTAAAAATGAGTAAACCAGAAGTGGTTGAGCTTTTATGAAACGCTCTAGCTATAGTTGAAGGAAAAGATTTAAAACATTAAGTTGAATTTTTGAAGTACAAATAATCACTAATAAATATTATTTTGTATTACATGCAAATGTGAAATATATGAATTATTTAATCATGAAGAACTGGCTGGTACTTTTAAATGAAATCTTTTTCCATTGTAAAATTCCTGTTCATTGAAACAAACAATTTTGGATAAAGGCACTCAGTAATATTTCGCAGGTCCATGGTTAAGATCAGAGAGTGAAATAATGACATTAAAAGATGCATTCATCAGTTCTACACTACGGCACTCAGCATATGGGAGATGCGGTTTGGGGTTTAAGTTCTTCTACTGAGCAGAGACTTGAATATTGGTCTTTCCTCTCCCACACCATTGTCCCATGCACCAGACTAACGGCTAGATCAGGTTCCTTTTCATCTCAGTAGATTTTTACAAAAATGTTAAAAGCTTATAATTGTGTTCTGATGAAAAAGTAAAGCAAATGTCAAAACCTCTAAATTTTTCAGGAAATAGAATTCTTGTTTTCTAGCCAGACAGAGTAATAATGGGGACCTCTGAGCAGGACATGAACCCTGTAAGGCTTGAGCAAGAGCCTGTATTTTAAGCTTGCAGTGTTTGATTAAGAGTTCAAAATTAGGCATCATTTGAATCAACTCTAAAGTTAATATAATAGAAATGCCACCACCTTCTATTGTAACTGCTCCCATTCATAGAGATTTGAGGGAGTTTCCTAAATGCATGCCTAAATATTGGAAAAGAACCAAAATGAACACAAAGGAAATTCAAGTACTAAAAGCTATACTGCAGCAATCTGAAAGGCTTGCTTTAAACCTGTTAAAGGAAGGAAATTCGCAGTTAAGACTGAAAATCCTGGCTGAAACTCCAGCCTTCAAATACATATACTGCTTTGCAGAAATAAAAAAGAGTAGGCAAACTATACAAATCAAGACCACAGTGTCAGACTGCATTTCCAGTTTTAACTATGATTTGTGACGTATTAGAGAACACTTTATTTCTTTCTGTTTCCATAAAGTTGTAGCTTTGAGATGGACAGGCCAAGAATAGTCAAACTATCTGAGCATTTATTACAGAAGCAAGATCACTGCCACACTTGAGAGAGCGAACAGATGGAAAGGGAAGGGGAAAGGGGAAAGGGGAAAGGGGAAAGGGAAAAGGGGAAAGGGGAAGGGACAATGCTTCCAGAATTCACAGCACTAGATTTAGCAGCAGCGTCTTTCCCAGTACAAATTTCTTAGTAGTACTAGTATTTCCCATAGGAATATCAATGCAAGATATTCTGTGTGATCATTTCAAAGCGATTGCTGGTAGTTTACATCAAACTTTGAGGAGGCACTAATTCATAAGTCTTCCAAACATGGGACTTGATTCAACAAATAATTGTACATGTACATGTGTGTATATATACGTATCTATATACATACATGCACATACATATACATATAGATTTTAGAGCTTTCGTGAACAAAGGCCAAAATTAGTTCAGGATCAGAGGTATGGCTCAGATGACCTCTTGATGCTCCTTCCAGCACAGTTCTACAAAGTTCAGGACCGAAATTCCAGAGCAATCAGGGTAAAAATGTGTCATTAACCAAAAGGAAATGCTCAGTTTACAACTGGTGTGCCACAAACACAATGTGTAGAGAGGCAAGAGGATCAGTCTGGGTAGCGCAGACACAGAACAGGCAGACTAAGTCCTAAGACAGGTGTCAAAACCATTACACAATTTTAGGCAAGTCATTTAGCTCACTTTTCACATGTGAAGAGGGATGAGAGTGAAATTCTTTCAGGACTAGTGTGAGGATTAACCAGTCATTATTTCAAAAGTGCTTTGAAGACAACAGGTGCTGAGTAAAAATGCTGAGTATAGTGGGATGACTAATAAAAATCGTTAGTTACAAGGAGCAAGAAACAAAGGCAAAGGGGGGTACCACAGAAATCCAAGACATCTGGGGAGGAGAATCGGTGTAATAAAATGAAAACAAACCAAAAGCGTGTTATTTGGCAGTCCCACATGCAAACCACTTGAACTCTACACTTCTGGAGTTTATGTCATCATTGAGCCACCACCTTCCCACTTTGAGAAAAGTGCAGTTCAGAGAACTATTTTTTTAAAGCATAACGCACAGCTGTACGTAGCAGCTATTCAACAAACATATTCAACATGTAAAGCCAATAATCAAGACAGTGCTGGAGTTTTCTTCTTTTCTCCAGAAATGAATATACCTACTCCACCACTCATAAAAGGGGAAGTAGAAAATCTCAACTACTCCTCAAGACTTCAAGAACCTCTGGTATATTTGGTGAATGCAAATGCACTGCGTATTAAACAAAGAAATGATACACACTTTTAAAATATTTTATAC
>VXAL01002543.1:75863-181815 GCA_013399475.1 Chauna torquata
ATTGAGAAAGCAGTCTTGTGCCCAGTGTGGGCCCTCCTAAACCAGTGCCTTCCTCACCCACAAATGAAAGACACGTTGCCACAGAGCTTGTTTGGTACAGGAGCAAGAGCATTTGATCTCTAGAATGGCAGTGGATAGGTTGAGCATATTCAAACTTTTTCATCTTATGGAAAAAATGCATACTCAGAACAACAAAATCTATTCTACTAGTCTGTAAATTGAACAACAACTTTTTTTTTTTTTTTTAAAAAAAGAGCTCTTGATTTTAGAGTCGTGCAAAAATCTTTCAAAAAATTTAAACGGTACAAAACTTCCAAAATCAATTTTGAGAATAGCGACCACAGCAATTAATGTCAAAGACATCATTTACAACAGAAAAGAAAAAAAAATTACCCCCACCAATGCAATAACATAATGTAAATGATATCCACATTTAAATGCTGTAAATGCACGTGTAAAAATTAACAACTACTTACTAGAGATAAAGACCCTTCTCTTTTCCATTGCACATGAGAAATGATAACAAATGCATGTTGCTGGCACTCAGGGAATTTTTTGTATTACAGACTTATTTTCCAGTTTGATTTCTTCCAGGGCAGGTGTGCCATGTGTTTGCTGCAAATGTATGTATGTTGTTTAATTTACTCTACAGTAGGAGAAGAATGAATGGTGGAAGGATTTTTCCCAGATGGTTTTTGTGAACTCCTTTTTATCCCATTCATGTAAACACACAGCGTGTTCCGGTTTGCTGAGTTGTATATACACCCTATGACTTAGTACAAAGTCTGAATGTTTAGTTAGCCAGAAGATTGTTTCCATCCTGTGATTCATTAGGTCCCTATGGTACCCTCAACTTCCTTTATTTTGTACAATCACAAATTATATTAGTTTGTCTTATTTTGATAACCCCTCTAATTAATGTCCTGCACAGGAAACTTTATTACTGTTTTAAAACAGACTCATAAAAAACAAGGACTTTTCCCGTTACTGGGGTGGCATAAGTGACAGTTGCATATAACTTTGTGATCAAGAGCGAACAGTGCTTCACACTGCTTGTTTATATCACTGGGCAATTTCTGTTAATGAATGTGCTGTTTTCAATTCTTTCTTTTTTTAAAAAGAATGTCAGAAATTCTACAATTACATGTGTAAGGTTACAAGTGTAACAGTTCAAAAACGCAGTAAACAAACCTGAAACTGTATGATTTGAGAACAGCATAGAGGTTGCATGCATTAAAATCCAGTTTGCAAATGAATAACGAGTGTGATTCAGTTTTTAAAAAAAAATTGTAGCAGTAGGACATAAAGAACCAAAAAATATCTTGTTTCTGTTTAAATCCTCATTGTTTCCTACTTCTCACTAACACTGCTAGCACCTTTTTCTCTGGACAGGCAAGTGAAGCTGAGTTTTCCCTCCTCCTTTACTTCTAAACTGCAATAAAATGGTTAAGAGATGCGGCAATCATGCTGAGAAGCAAAGACAGCACATCGCATTTGTGCAGAAAATGTTTGGCCCTTTGAAAACACAAAATTCACACCAATCATGTTAAAGTACTTTGCATTTAATACCACTAAACCTGTCCTTCTACTTGTGCCTGCATTTTCACCTTTCCTTTTTCTAGTTGTGGTAAATGACTACCTAATCTTCAAATCCCTACTATAAAAAGCAGGTTACTCCACATTTATTATGGACTTACTAAGGACTTGACGTACTGCTGAATCTCTGCGTCTCACTGTAGGTGTTCCATCCATGAATTACTGCCATAGGCTTAAAAAATCTAAATCTTCCAGCATAGATAATTCACCTGTTAACCTGTGTTCTGTGCTTTGGTCCAGACCAAAGGACTGATTCTCAATCAAGTACACTGTCTGTATAAAAGCCCATTAGTTTCCAACAGTAATACACTGGAAAAAAATAAAAATGACCTATGTCTATATGCAGTGTTCATATATGAATATGTGTAACATGAAAGCTAAATCAAATTAAAAAGGAAGCAAGAGTGGAATATTAGTAATTATTAGATAGCAGCACAAGTTGTATGAAATTAAATGTTTCCACAGGAAGGCAAAGGCAAATGACAGAAAACAAAACAAAACAACCTGATATCATGTACAACATGATTTTAGGCAACTGAAGTTCCTTTAAGTTGACACTATTGCATTCTAAAAAAGCCAACTGAGTGGGTTTGACTTAAATCACTTGACATCAATCGAAGAGATCAGAGTCCATCTTCTAGCAGACACACTTTAGCTGACAGGGAGTAAACCACAACTCCATTAACATGAAATCTGTCATTTATGACAGCCTCAGTGATGACTTATCACAGTTTACAAAGAATTCCAGTGGAGAAAACATTTAAAGGGTGTAGTCCAAGGCTGCTGCAATGTGCTGTGGCAGTCTTTCATGGATAGATAAGGTTACTTACCAGCACTTGGGGACTTTTGAGCTCTGCTGTTTATGAGCACATTTATATTTTTGGTGTGCATATGTGTAATTTTTCATGTCCCCTTGCTGAACTCTTTGCTACTGCTAACATGTCTTCCACTGTGGAAAAACAAATCTACTCTCTTCTCAGAAGCCATCCAATATCTCACAAACAAAACATAAAGGACTGAAATTCAGATCTAGGGCTAAACTGAATTCTGTGAAAGGTTTCTGTAGCACTACTACCATAGCCAACATGCCTAGAGAATTAACTGCTGGTAGTTGACTGATAATAAATACCCAGTTAATATGTTCCCAGCACAAGGAAGGTAACTCCTTAACAGCCTTTGATTTATGCAGCACATCACCATCTTATTATCTGTTAGCCTTTGAACATAAAATCTGAAGCACCAACATGGAGCTATCACCTTAGCAAGAAGGGATAACTTCAGTTTTTAATAGTAGTAATAATAATACTACATTTTCCATTCGTTCAGCCCAGCATTACAGAAATTCTAGACAGAAATGATCAAGGTGAAGCGAGACTTTTTCTCATATGTTACATGAAACAATTTCCAGATACTTTTCCAACAATGTATGTACAAGACTTCAGCTGTTTTGATGCCAAACCTGTCAGTGGTAGCTTAATTAACATGAAAAATTCCTATTCCATTTATTTTAGTTGTAGTCTCTTTTTCTTGACAAAGTGCTGAATAATATTGATTTGTCCTAATACAAGATCTCTGAGCTCCCTTTCTCAGGGTCTGAACAGACATTAATAGATTATTACAAAAAATGATGCTTCGAAACCTGCGTATCATGGAGCTTCAAACCATGGAACACCTACCAAACCCATGTGCTTCTCCTACACACACATCTAGCTCTCATTTTAAAAGATCAGCTCATTCCTGCAAGATGCAAGGCACAAAGTCAGGGTGTTTAAAGTCTGCTATGCTGAAGAACTCTGCTCCCAAGGATCTCATTGACAGGCACGAACATACCATATTTTCATATGTATAGTCCATATGAAAAACAATATGTGAAAAAAACAATAAAAAGTAATGGCTGAATCATATCGCAGCGTATACGTTTCTGCAAATAATACAGAAATGTTAACTACAGAGTCCGTTTCCCAATGCTCCCTTTCCATCCCCGTCCCCATTCCCACAGCAAGTCTCTCCTACCACTTCTTCTTCAGGTTCTTTTGTGACCTCGGTTACAGACCTCATACCTTCATCTCAAGGGCTGGAGCGATATACACAGCCTTCCATTTCTAACACCCTGCTCCCTCACTACTTTATAGTCCCGACTGCCTATATGCATCTGATAGTCTGCACAGCCTCTATTCAGTAACTCTGGTATCTCCCTTATGACCATTCCTCCATGGCCCCAAGGCAGGACCTCTTCTCTGAGGTGGGGAATTTGTAGAAGCCAGCAGACTGCACAGGTGACCCTACTACACCTTCTCATGGAGCCATACTTCAAAAAGGCAGCTGGCTATCTGAAGTACAGCCTTTGTGCATGAAAGTAATCACAGTGGTAAAAGTAATCTAAAAAGAGTCAAATAACTTAGAAAGCAGAAAATTTAGCCAAGGATAAAAACCACTGGAAAGCATTTGCCAACCTCCAGTTTGATGATGGGCAAAGGCAGAGAACTGAGGCAATGCCACAACCAGTCCTACTCTAGATTTCATANCCTAAGCACTGATTCATCCAACTCTTCTGCTCTTCTGCTCACAATTTTGTTTTTACTTGCACTTGTTCCATCAGGTTTACACTAACACATACTTAAAGAGAAATCCTTAAGAATTTCACGTTTTTTAAACCAACCTTACCAAAACCAAAAAAGACAATACTATATGCAACTAAAAGAGCTTGTTCCACTTTGAATGGTAAGATATTTAATGACTTGTCCCCTGTTGGTTAACATCTTTCTGAATTCTCTGTTGAACTTTTTTTTGAAGGCTCAATTTTCTTTGCAACAAGGACATCTACTACCTGTGTCTATCCATAAAGGACTTTATAACTTTGATTGGAACCTCTAGTCTTAGCACAAATAAATAAATACAGTTTAAGGGTTAATATTAAGGCATCTATAAATACATACATATCAGTTATTGAACAAATACAATTGGTCAACAAATCAACTTGATTTCAAACTAAAACTTAAATTCATTGTGTTAAATAAATTACTCTTGAACATAATATACACAGACCTTTTTCATTCTGTTGGGTTTTTGCTTTTATATTGCTTGATATGCAAATAGCAAAATACTTACTATAATTAAAATATATGCAAAAAATTTCAAACTCATTTTAGTATTCTAACTGACACAAATTAGATGCAATTCATCTCTACATTTATGCCTATCTCCTAGATATTCAAACCCCAGACAGTCACCAAAGGGTCCCTTTATTAGACAGCGGAGGAAATAAATTCCTCAAGAGGTGATTCATCTCATCTAAAGCAGCAACTAATTTTAGGATGATGTGAATCACCCTCTGGAGATGCTCGTTTCCTTCTATGCATTGCCATATACTACTAGCAGAATTTAACTTAATGTAAAGCTGTGTAAAATGTATTACATATTGTTCAAAACACAAAAAGATTGATCATAAAATGCAATGCAGACTAAAAGAAGTCTGCTTTTCAAGAATTTGACTTGTTAGTGCAGTCATCTGCTATAGCAGCCGGACTTCATAAAGTATATAATGGGTTGAAATAGTGACCATATAAATCTGTCCAAATCAACTCCTGATTTAATAGAGTTCAGATCAAATTTGAAAATAGGAAGCTGGAACTATAAACCTCAGAGATATCAAAAGTCAACCAATCAAAAGTAATCAAGCTGGCAACTTATTTTTGAATTCAGAAGCTCAAATCTGGACTTAATCAACAAGTATGCTCTCTTCTTGCAAATGTTTACTATGAAAGATGTCTGCAACGTGCCAGCTTTACTTCAGGCATCGAAGTAATTTCTACAGTTTAGCCTTATACGTGTATTATGAATGACAAAATGGACATCCATTTTGAGAAGAAATCATTAAATTACATAATGAGAACTATGTAGTCCATTAACATGAATAATATGACAAAATCTAGGCAGCAAGCAATAAATTTCCATCTGCAGTCAGATTCAATCACAAAAACAGCTTCTTTCTAGTGCTGTATATGCCCACACAAACATGTACCTCTAAAGTGACAATTCACTAAAAATACATAATAACAGCTCAGCAAGGATGTGCAATTATAAAGGATGCCAAATGTGCAAAAATTCCTATCAGAAGTCCGGAATATGTAAAAAGTCCATGATTTAAGAGTTCCGGCATGCGAATGTCAGAGGTCAAAACAATGAGCTATTAAAGATACTTTCACTTCCTCAGAAACAAAGTGCTGTCTTGGGCTTGGAGGTGAAAGGTTAGAAAAGCTGTTTATCTCCCGCTCTGTTCCCATTCTTCCTTCTGTCAGGAAGTCCTACATGCTCCTACACCACGCTCCGGGTTAGCCCCGGGTCATGGGCATTCACGAAGTAACTGCCCGGCATTGATTTAAGCGCGAAGACCACATGGCTACAGGTTGCATTTTCTCAAAATACACATTTTGCTATAAAGCCTTGGTGGAAGGTAAAAGCACAGATGCTTCACCACAGTATTGCCAGAAGCCACAGCCATCAGTTTCCATAATTTAAGATATTATATAGTCATTACAACTAGAATAAAAAATGCAAATATATGCCTTGGAGCAGCTGTTTAACCCATGGGAAACCTGCGAAGAGGGGGAGAGGTTGTTCCCTCCCCTTTTCAGGGCAGGACCAGGCAGAGTGAGAGGAGCATAATAAGCAAAGGACCCACAGCACAAAGATGCTGGGTGATGCAGGGAAAGAGATACACACTGCTGGGCTGTGGAAGTATGAACACAAAGCAGATACACAGAGCTGGAGGGGCCCCCGAAGTGTCTGCTGCAATGCAGGAAGCCACCGAACAGTTGCTGGATTAAGTGCAAAGCTGAAGGAAAGCACCTGCCTGCCGGCAAAGAGTGGGCAGGGGGAGGTTTATTTATAATCACTTCTGTCTCTGCGGTCTGCCCCATTCAGAATTTTCTCAGTTTACAAAAGTTTATAAATCTTGTTAATATGTTGTTATCAAACCTACCTTGAAATTTAAAAAACCTGATTGCTGAAGGTGCTCATTATAAAGAAAAGATCTAGGAACTCGCGGCTCAATGCTCTAGCTGATCCAAGGAATCATCATATACATTAGTTACAATATCTATTAGTATTATTTGTATATATTAGTTCCATATAACGTGCATACCCACACATACATATTGGTAATTTCATTTTAAGAATCACTATAAGAAGAAAAACGACTTCGTTACACTTCCCAAGCTACAGGTGACATACAGGAGTACAAAAGCTATGGTGAGGTTCAAATTTTGGAACTACTACTGACAGATTAAAAACTAACTCATTTTTTTCCACAACTTTTTTCAGTAATTTCAGATTATTTATACAACACTTTCATTGGCTTTCAATAAAGAAAAATATTTACTACTTCCAAATTATTTTTGACAGAAATCATAACACTGTATAGTAAAAATATTTAAACATAAATATTAAGCAAATAATAATGCATTAACGCAAATACTGAAACATTAAAATTACCAATGAACTCTTCAGGTGACTAGATAGGTTTTTCTTTTTAAGAGCTTGAAGTATTTCTTACAGGAAAAAATACACCAGCTTTATTCCCAATGTTAGGTGGGTTTGCAGATATCACACAAACACAGTGTATAACCATAAGCTAAGTGTGCACTCTATCTGCAAGCCTAACAGTAGCTTCTTCAGATCATCATGGACAGAACATCACCCTCAGCTTCTGCATTTTATTTGTTTCTAAAACCAGAACAATCTGTTATTAGTCATTTGATCATGAAAATTTTATGGTTTTTCAAGGAGTTTTAGAGAATATTGTATCAGTTATGTTCTTACCAGATTTATCAGCTGAGTGTGGACGATGTCTTCCACCAATATTGCAGACTCATGGAGTGGCCTGCGAGCATCTCCTAAGGAAAACCTGAAAGAAAGAAGTTTATTGCAAGGTTATGAAAATGAATTAAAAAGAAACAAAGTAGGTGGTCTCAAACAAAATAAAAACCATCTGAATAAGAACAACAAGCTTAATACACCTGTATACCTTATGGAAACGGATCACTGACCATGTTGCAAGGAATATAAACCAAAGTAAGCAATCTGATTGAATGGACAAAAGAGCTGCAAGAATGTATTCTAAAGTACATGGTGAAAAAAGCTGAAAACTGGAGGAGAAGAGAGGAAAATGCAGTTCATTAAGGAACACTTTATAAAACAAAATAAAACAAAACAGGAAAAGCTGTAGCATGTGTACTAGAACCGAGGATAAACATTTTTTACATAATAACATATGAGAGGCTCCTACAGTCTGCATTGCAAGATTAAATGACAGGAGGTCATGAAGAGATGGCAGTGTTCACATAACATTACAAACAAATCGCAAAGCAATTGCAATAGGAATCATAAAATGAGAAATTGTGATGACAGGCTTTTTGCAAGACTACCTTCTCTAAGAAATAACAGAACTTGCTCTCTACACCTGCCTTCTCTGCTAGTCACTCACCCACAGCTGGGGTAGCTCTTTTGCTCTGAGGTGGGCCGTGGCCATTACCAGCTTTTTCGAAAGAGTGTAGGTACTGCAGAGAGCCTGAGTGCTCGACCTCCAGTTTGGAGCACTTCTGGCTCACTGCAGAGCCTGTGTCTTTCCCGTACAATGCCCCCAAAATCCTATGAAACTGTTCATCTTAAATGTGGATGGTGTGTTTCAGGTCCAGATCCAGGGCACTTAATTTGAAATGTCCAGGACATCTGGACTGGCAGATTTATTACTCGTAGCTGTACTCTTTCAGAGAGGCAGCTGACAACTCAGGGAAAGCCTTTCAGTGTCCAAAACGACTGCAGGTTGCTTATTTGCGTTCACTCCCAACCACTCAAGGTCAGTGAGTCTACACAGCTCTTCACTCCTCCCTAAGCAGATACCTTCATCTGGGTAGTTGAACTGCAATCTAGAAAAAGGAAAAGGTCTCTTACTCTATGCAGTTTTCCCTTCATCACATAAAGCACAAAAAGATGCTATTTGTTTCAGCTGACTACTATTTGTTCTTTGCTTCCAAAACCCTACGTTTTCAGTTCAGTGCCACGTAGCGGATATGGGGTATTCAAGATTTCTAGCTATGGCTCCTGGTTATATATATATACCTCGACACCTTTCACAAATTTTTTTATGCTACACATACCCTTGAAAAAATTTGTTAATGTATCAACCATACCACTTATTAAAGAAGGATGCTATAAACAAGTAACACTGGTTCTGCCTACTTAGCCATTTTTGTAAATAACGGAGGATTCATGAACATCAAAATCCTTCACTTTCTCTTATCTCAGTTCTTATACTTACATAAAAAGTAGACACACTTTTCCATGTTACGATGAACAGAATAAAAAACTGACTCAAGTATTCTCATAGTAAATGTTAAATTTTTTCCTGCTTCTTTTGAATGAAGGACCAGAGAAACTTGACAGTGAATGGGAGAAAGAACTGCTAAGAGATCACTGGAAAAATGGGATACTCCTCTTTCCACATCCATTGCCTCATACACCCACCCCCTCCCTCTGTGACAGCAACACCCCTTGGTTTTCCAGAACTGTGGCAAACAAAAGCTGGCTATGGTCATCGCTAAACTACTTCAAGAAATTTGCTCACTTAACTTCCCACCTCACCTGTGTGTAGCACAAGGCTGGTGCAGAGCTATGGTCCGCAGCTGCTTGGACACCTGCACATCACAGCTTTCCTAAAAGCTGAATAACTCAATCAGAACAGACTAGCTCAGATCTGGTGTCTGGTATGTGCACTCCAGCAGCATAGCATAGGCACAATATTTTTGAAATAAAATTATTCCAACAATGGAAGTCTCCAGAAATCAAAGGCACTCATGAAATACAAGTCATTAATCATTCTAAAGGCTGACTGGTTGCTCTATTTCCAGTCCCTCTGTATCTGACTTTTGGCTAAATTATTTTTAAAACTTAAAGCTGTTAATTCCAAAGTGGTCGCAATGGGGTCCAACAAGGGCTCACTGAAAATACCTTATGATTCCATGAATATCAAAATTAAAAAAGCTATTCCAGTCTTACATCACTATAGCAGTGAAAGACCACTTGCTGATTTCAAATATTTCCTCAGGCTATTTCTTAAAAAAAAAAGAAAAAAAACTCCTGCTCTCTTTCCACCCAAAAATGAGCTTTTAAAATTAGAAAACTTGTGCAGGAGAAGATATTCACTGTAACTGAAATTCTACAGGCCAAAAGTAACATTACAGTTTCTTATTAAAATAGTTTAATTTTATTGAGAAGTAAGATTCAAATATTCATGAGTGATTGGATATATCAATTATTTTCTTACAGATGCATTCTTTATCCTGCAGTAAAATAAAACAATACTTTATCTACAAACAACTTATTTTTTACTATGGAATCACAGCAGTTGAAGAGGTACATAGTGGCATTTTTTTTGCTTTATCTAATAATGAAATGATATCCAGTAGTCTTCACACACCTTTTGAAATTTTAATGATATTAAATTTCACCTTGACATCCAGAAGAGCATAGCAAGAGCACTCAGGCAACCTCTAAGCATACCCCACTGTTCTATACTAGTCGTATAGATGGAGGACATTACACTCTATATTTGTTCCCTATCATTTGTCTCTCTCATCTAGACTATCAGCAATTTAAAGAGATGGTCATGTTTTACAAGGTGTTGTACAACATCTTTAAAATCAGGACAACTCAAATAATTTTTTCTCTGTTATGCAGGAGTGTACATGTACATTAATTATAATGTCAGATACTTCCTAGGACTAGAAGCACAGAACAGCAAACAGACCAGATCCTAATAAATATTTTATAAACTGCAAATACCTGTATATTATATAGGAAATACATTAAACATTTATTACCATATTACACTGGAATGTAAAATAATATGAAGAGACATTCAAAACAATTGATCGTAAACAATCAAGTTCGTTTTTAAGTACGGTGCATATGTAAACTGCCAAAATTACATTTTTTCTCATCATACCATATATACAAAAACAAACAGAACTCAGCCATCACAACCATAATACATTGTTCATTCTTACTTACTCTTTAATATTTAAAAATCATTTCCTTACTTACTCTTTAATATTTAAAAATCATTTCCCTTTCTGTCTAAAGTTTGAAATGCAAACCAAAAAAAAATATGTAAGAGTGGTAAATGCCTGGTTGCCAGCCTTATGATCTTGAACATAAATTACTTTTTCCTCACAGTTTTATTAGCCAGCATTTCACATATACAAAGGAAAGTTTTTTTTCATTTTCTTTTTCTGAAAACAAAGTGCAAGGACAAAACTATTTTTGAGGCAGAGTACTGACTCTATATTGAGATACATTCCCTGTCTGCATTTAGAAATCTCTCCTATCAGCTCCAAAAATGGCACGAAAAGTAGAAGAGATGCAATCGAGACACAAAATATTGATCTAAAAGGAGACCGATATCAAATCTTTTTGCTCCATTCTGATGCAAAGGAAATGTCAGAGTCGATGCTGAAATTCTATACTAGAACACAAAGAAGAGAGATATAAAACAAAATGCACTATTTGATTACACCGAAAATTAAGTTGAAAATCAAGTTCCAGGTGCACCTACTTTCTCCCCATCTCTGTTCCACTCTTTCTCTTTCTGCCTTCAAAAGTTATTTGTATCTCAGTTTGCCTTCGCTGTTTTCCCACGTAATTTCTGCCAACTCCTTTCCAGACACAGAAATCTAGATACTGGCACGGTGGTTTCAGCAAAAAGTAAAAACCACCACACCTCCCCACAGCCGCTTCCTTATTTTTTTTTCCTTCATTCCTTTTTTTAAAAAATGGATACTGGATTTTTTAGACACTTAAAAAAAAAAGCTTTATACTTGCTAATTATACTTGTGAAACATTTGATATGTTTCTTGCCATCAGCTCTAGATTCTAACATGCTTATAGGATAATCTTAAGATAACAAACAAAAAGTTTTTTTTTTTTTATCCTGTTCTGCTACTGAAAATCACGCAATATGGAGGCAATTACAAATGCACAAGCAGTAAAGTAGTAAACTCTTCCATTTTTGTCCTCACTTTTGTCTTTATATTTCTCCATAGCAGAACAAACATTGAGCTAAGAGCCAGGGGCTCAGATTTTTGCCAAGCTACAGAATTCGAGGTAGGTTAAGAATCAAAAGAAAATCCAAAAAAAAGGAAACCAAAATTTGGTGCCCTTGCTTCTGGGAACTGAAACTGAACTTGATATTTTAATATAACTTATGAATTTCATTTCACATTTGTTTTTAATGGTTCATTAGACAGTCCTTAAAAGAACCCTCCATTCGCTAGAAGTATAAATAAGTCTTCCTATGAATCATATAAAAATTCTGTTGAAAATAGAAAAGAGCTGTTTCCCCACAGGTAAATACTGAAGAGGAAATACAGCAAAACACATTAGCAGTTCATCAAAACAGTAAAAGGATATGGAAGACTGTCCTGACAATAGAAGCACCTACCCATTATACATGTCATACAATAACAAAGCGTTCTTAGATGATCCAATTTCAAAGGTTTGTCTGTTTTAAGGAAACATTTTTACAAGGGGGTGATCAGCTTACCCGGATTTTCACAGGAGGATTAAAATAGTAGCATGGAGAAAGAAATGACTGCTGCAGCTTTTTTACTGTTTACTTTTAGCTTCTATTTCTAATTTATTTAAGTTCCTGTAATGATGTTTCCAGGCTCATCAAAAAGGCTAAATGTCCAACGCAATGAGTGACTACGCTAAGTATCATGGCATGCTATGTGTAAACACACACACACACATGTATATACCTACTTGGCAAATGCTAAGATACAACATCTACTCATGGTATAGAGACCTCCATCGCAAGAACCTCAAAATCTTGGACAGCTACAGAAATAGATAAAGCATTTTCTTTGCTTGGGGTTTTAAAAGCTTGCAAAGGTATCGGCCCAGGCACAGCACAGACTTGCTTCAAAAACCCTGATGCAGAGCTCTCCAGGTGGCCAGACCACCAGGAGAGCAGGCTGTGGAGACAGAAAGCTGCTGCAATCTCCCATCCTCCACAGACTTGAAAAGCTATACTGGCCAGAAAGGAAGTATAACCAGGGTGGCTGGGAGCGCACTAAGCTAGAATAAATAGTTTCCTTTACCGGGGCTTGTATTGAGTTCATACCATAACAAAGCTGCCCCAATTCATGTGGAATTTACCACCTTGAATAAATTTGATGAATCTAACCTAGGAAAAGTATAAAAGCAGTGAGGTAGACTGGTGGGAAATATGCATTTTTTCTTTTCTAGAAATCCCTAAGAAATTTTCCTTTTCTGTTTCTACTTGACAGGAATTGCAGCAGCAGAGATGGTCCCTCCAGATTTGATTCTTTTTTATGCACCTGAAAATCTCACACAGGGCAAGCAGATACTTTTTCTTTCTGCAGCACAGAGGTATTTATTTGCTGCTGGCTGCTACCCTGACTCATCACTGTTGTTTCCCAAGAATACACCAACTATTTTGCTTCCCATTGATACACTTATATTCCATAACACTTATTTTTCATCTGCTGCAAGAGTGGTTTGTGTCTATCCGTCTACCTAGCACAAAAACTCTTTTTCCTGCTACAGACAGACAGGGAGGAAAGAAGAGGCCATAGAAAAAATAATCCTGAGAAAACCAAAGAGGTACATAAGAGACCTCCCCAACACGTGGATTCTGTGATGAGCAGACACTGAAAGACCAGTTAATGGAATATAAGATACCATAGAGTAAGGAGAAGCAAGGAACTTCACCACTACAAAACTAATACGACTGATTTCTCAGGTGCAGAAACAACAAAAGAAATAATCATTTTGCTTTTATCATGTCCTTTCTTCGGATGCAGAAACGCACATGAAGATTAAACCTCAGAGTACCTACACAGGGGGAGGAGGTCAAAGAGGTTCCTGCTTTCCTAGCTGGAGTTAGAGAGGACAGTTTCAGAGGTTCACTTACTCTGACCCCATAGTCCTGAGAATCATTCTTATTGCCTGGAAAGACCAACTAAATATTTTTTTCCCAGGTTCACTCCCAAATTCATCCAACCTACGACTGAGAAATGGTGAAAATTAATCACAAGGTGATAGAATTACACTTTGAGTGAGCCTCTAAGCTGTGATTTCTTTTCTTTTTTTTNTGTGCAGGTTTGGGCACGCCAGCACCAGAAGGACATGAAACTGAGAGACAGTGCCCAAAGGAGGGCTGCAAGGTGGGGAAGGGTCTGGAGGGGAAGACGGATGAGGAGCGGCTGAGGTGCCTTGGGTTGTTCAGCCCAGAGAAGAGGAGATGGGAGGAGGCCTCATGGCGGACTGCGGCTCCCTCCCGAGGGGAGCGGAGGGGCAGGCGCTGATCTCTGCTCTCTGGTGACAGCGACAGGACCCGAGGGAACAGCATGGAGCTGTGACAGGGGAGGGTCAGGCTGGGTGTTAGGAAAAGGTTCTTCACCGAGAGGGTGGTCGGGCCCTGGAACAGGCTCCCCAGGGCAATGGTCACAGCACCGAGCCTGCTGGAGTTCAAGAAGCGTTTGGACAACGCGCTCAGACAGAGGGTCTGATTTTTGGGTGGTTCTGTGTGGAGCCGAGAGTTGGACTCGATGATCCCTGTGGGTCCGTTCCAACTCGGGACATTCTGTGATTCTATGAGATGCCTCCTGCTGAAGCAGGATGTGAGGTTATGTGCTCAAAGGCTCATCTCCACAAACACTGGTGCACTAAGGAACAGTGGAGGAACCCCAATCACCTAACCAGGGAAACAAGCCCCTGCCTCGGCTCCTCGCAGGGTTGGCCCAGGAGGGCCTCAGCCCCATGGTCGAGGGCTGATGCCCAGCAGATGCGTGAACACAGGCAGCAATCCAGAGCATCTTGCAGACTGAGGGGGGTTACCGCCCACAGGGACCGGAGATTCCTTAGAGGATGCCAGAAAGAGCACCTTGGGATTACACAAGACTGGTTATGGGACATTTAGGGGAAGGACCATAGGCAGGGAAAGGGAGGGATCAGGGTAATCTGGGGAGGAACAAGTTTGGGAAAACAGAGGCGTAGAGGCAGAAGAGGATAAAAGGAGCTGTGGTAAATGAGTTGCCAGTCAGCGCGCTGGCCGTGCCCAGTCTGTCCACGTATCGAAGCAGCCATAAATCTCAGCTGGATAACAGAGACCAGAGAGCTACTGGAGGGACGAGGGGGTCCAGGCCAGCTGCTGGGTAGACTGGGGAGTCTGGGGGTTGACTGAGAGACCCATTTGCATGTGTGTCTGTGACTGAGGATTGAGAACCTCCAGTATTGAATGACTGAACTTGAGGCTACTGGACTTGGCAACTCCTAATTTAGGATGCATATGCTGAAGAACCAGATTCAGAATAGGTTTGTCTGTGAAGTATTTGCCCATGGAGAAACACATAGAAAAAAATATACTACAGAGAGAGCACAATCAATTAAAATTCCAAAAAAAAAAAATCAAAGAAACTTGGAAGGTGTCTACCTCAGGATAATGCAGAATGGGAACCTACAGACGTAACTCACACAACTACTTCACAGGCTGCTGAACAGGGGTGTCTCAATCAGAAAGCCAATTCCCACCCTGCCATTTTTTAACTAATCAACCAAGCACAGTATGATCAAGATGTAAGTGCTTGCTACATATAGAACTAACTAATTCACTGTTACAAATCTAAAAACAGGCAAGAAGCCCATAAAATCACACAGAAAAAAACTACTAGATATATTTGGACTGGATAATAGCTGGACTTGCATCTCCTCAGTACTGCAAGAATACACTGTAAGTCTCTGTCAGCTGTTTGGCAGGAATGCATCTGGAATATGCAGCATATTAATCTTCAGAGATGCCTTCATACTATAAGCAAGTGTCCTCCTAAATATATCAATTATTAGAGACGTGATGGTCAGGTGGTGACAATGAGAATCGGTTTTGCACTACTGAGCACTGAGCACAAAAATATCCAGAAAACTTCTAGCAATTCAAACACCAGAAGGACAGAGACTGCAAATCACTATAAATAAGTAACAACAAACTTTGGAAAATCAGTAATACAACATGTTGAAGTAATTCAGCTTGGTGCCATAAGAGGCTGACTCTAAAGACAAAGATAAAAAAAAATTGAGATCTGGTCATTAAGATGACAGAAAATTGGGAAACTGCAGGTTCCTTTCTCAGGAGCATGGGAACAAGCCTGTCACTGCAATAGACATCACAGAAAAAAAACAAGGATTGTACCTTTTTGAAGTCTCAAATGCTAAAGCGAGCACTTCTCTCTCCCTTTTGTTTGCCACGTCTGTTGCTGAACAAATTAGGAAGAATCAGAGTCTGAAAGGAAAGAGATGTCTGGTGCAAAAGTGGAAAATTGATTAGACACGCACAGGAGGACACATTGTACGGAGAGTGGAAGAGGAAAGAAAGAACAAAATCAGGAAGGAAGAAAGTGCCAAAGAAAAAGAGATGACTGCAGTAGGGGAAAGAAGTGTAAACAACGAGGTAGGAGGAGAAAAAAAGACATTCAACTGTAGTCTCGAAAGTATTTATGTTAAGATACATTATAATAGAGAGATGGTATGACAGATCGATGTTTTATAGGCATCATTCCTTCATAATACCATCAGTGAACTTAGTACAGGAATATTCATTTAAAAATTAAATACGCTTGTTTGCTTATTGCTTTACCTTAAGGAAAAAAAAAAACAACAAAAAAAACAAATTAAAACCTTGAATTCTGTTAACTAACTAGCGCGGTCTACCTGTGCTACCTGAAAATGCATTAGAATAACTACTCAAGCAATTTAGTGTCTATTTACATGTTTATCTGCTCATCAGGTAACTTCCATCAAAGCCCATTTAAAAATAAATGGCAATCTTTATTCCAATCAGAGTTCACAGTTCACATATTTATGTGCTTGAATTAATAAAATCAGGTTTACATAGGTTTCACATCACACTGAACATAGCTCTTTACCAGGATTTAGTGAAAGTATATGAGATAAGAAGTCAAACTGCAAGTTGTCACTGTGTTAGCTTCTTCTTCAAAGTTTAGAAAAATCATAAGTTACTATAAAAACAGGCATTCGAAAGCTACAATAATTTCAATACATAAATTACAAAATAAGGGTTATTTTCCAATTTTTTCTTCTGTCAAGACCTTCAGTGGCTAAACCTGGAAGAAGAAAATGTTAGCATTTTGCAAGAAGCAATTCTTGGGAAGTAAAAAAGCATCTTTTGCTTTTGATGCCTGATACGTCAATAATCACCTAACAGGCATTTTAAAAAGCTTATGTTACAACTTCTAAATCATCTGCCTGCACTTTACACAGTCATGGCTCCAGAGCTCCTTGATGCCAACTGCTGCGCACGTTGCAACCCCACTGAGATAAACACCAGATCAACCACACTGGGCAAGATCCAAGGCAAACTGAACTGCATGTACCAAGACGTGGTTGGGAGAACTGCAACCAGCCTTGGTGCATCAGGAGAAGGGGATCAAGTGGGAGAGAGGTTCATTTCTCTATGACTTTTGACTTGTACAGAGAGTTTACCACCTTCCTAACAGAATCTGCTCTCAGTACTGAGGGAATTTGTCCCAAAGGTGAAGAGGAAACCAGAAATGCTGATTTGAGCTACACCACAGACTTCAGTTTGTGCAGTCCATATGCTTTATAATCAAGCAAAATCTACACTGAAACTGGCAAACACAACTTCTCCCTAACGCAGGCAGGGTGTAAACGTTCACAGAGGTTGCACTATACTCACTACAGAAAAGTACTAACTAATTAAAGTGCCAAATTGCATAAAGACTAAGCATACAGATTTTTGACATATTTAGAGAAAGAACAGCTGAAAAAGCAGACTATGGGTATTTTGAGGGTCCAGTTTACTCCAGGATAGCCCTCTTCCTTGTCCTAACTGAACAGCTACAGGGGCAAACATTAAGGTCCCCCAGCCTAAGCTGCATTGAGCTACTCCATGTTACTCTACTCTCTTTAGGGTGCAACTACACCATCATAAAAAAACAAGAAGAGATGAGTACACTAGCCTTATTCTCTAATATGAAGACCCAAGTGCCACCTTTAAATCATGTTGCCTCTTAAAATTAAGCTACCTAAATCTATATAGCTGTTCTTACATCTACAATTACTGGATGATGCAACAGATCCCACAATCCCCAGTTTCAAGCAGTCCTCTATAGAGGACATTTAAACAAGAAGGTGTATGTATATATAAATATATATAAAAATACATATAACTGCATATATCCATATACATTCAAAAAATTAAATGTAAACTGTAGGACCTGGGAAGACTCTCCATTGTCCAAATCTGGGTACTTCCCTGCCTCAACGACAAACTGCATGGATTTGCTCTATAACCTACTGCAGAGTTTTACATTGTTAAGGTCCATAAGATGGCTCAGAACAAAACATATAAAAGCCTAATTTTCCTATAAAGTTGATGGAAAAGATGTGGATGTATGCAGAAGTGCCAGTATTTCAGGCACTGAATTCAATGCCTGAAGTTAGTTCCAGCAAAAATCCTGCATTTTTAACACCTTTCTCTGCCACTGACTGAAAATGGTCCCAGCTGCTAACCCTGCACGTATCCAGATAAGCATGACTGACACAAGCCCAGAATTTGCTGGTGCTTACACGTATACATACACGCTGCAGAGTCTAGACAATGTGAATGCAGAGACAGATAGGTAGAGACACGTAGATAGATAACCTGGCTCAATGTTATTGAGCTAATTGGATAAGTGCTACATTATTTTGCGCACAAAGTTGAGTTCATTGTTATTGACTTCAAAGTCTCTTCCAGTGTTACTTCCTCTACAGCTCTCTTCTGTTCCCCCCACACCCCGAGTAGTTCTGCTCTCTCTCTGTAATGCTTGAAAGCAATCGTACCCCGATGGTGTAAACAACAGTAACTCCCTGCTCTGCTTCTATGAAGTCAAGAGAAGTTAAATGAACTTATTGAAACTAATTACCAGCTACTTATTCAGCAAATGGAGATATCCTATTCTCTTATTAAATATTATAATATTAACTCTAAGAATCTGATTCCTGAATTATTGAATTTCACTAAAAGGAACTTATCCTAGCTGCTTATGGAAAATGCCCTTTCCAAAATTTGTATATGGCAGTGAGAAAAGAAAGCACAGGAAGAAATGGATATGTTACCTAGAAAGTGGTTTTTTTTTTTTAGTATAAAATTAAGTCTTGATGATGTCTGCAGATATTGGAAAAGCATAAACATCAAGAAGAGAAACATTACATAACATCATTTAATTATTCAAAAGGACATAGTACTAGGTAAAGGGATAAAATTTAGAAAAGGAACATTTAGAACAAATTAGAAGGAAAACATCTGAAAAAGAGTTAAAATCCTCTGTAACAATCTCAGAAGGAACAGAAGTTTCACTGTTGGAAACACTGAAAACTACGCTCAGCCAGGAACTGTGGGTCTTGTGATGTTGAACAAGTACACAGAAAGAAATCTTCATTATGTGACTTAAAATACTTTAAAATGAGATACGAGCACATTCTAAGATGGTATGTCACCTACAACCAAGAGATGGTTGTTGGAACTCCTTAAATACACCAAAAGCCATATTCGGAGCCTGAAGTAAGTTTCATCAATGCTTATAACTATTAACATTCTAAAAACAGGAAGAGACTTAGCAATTAATAACTATTTTGAGCTTATTGAAAATATACTAATAATTTAGTGTTCAGTACAGATACTTCTCAATTACCTTGTTGGAAAGCAACATCCAAAGACATCAACCAAGTCAATTGCCCCACTGAGGCAAGATCTCAGCAAGGCAAGGCCTTTGTAAGACCAACTTTACTTACCTGAAGATGGCTTTACTTACCTGAAGATGGAAGTATCTTGTTTACAACATGAGTTTTTAAATGTTAAGGCCTGCCAGACAGCAGAATTAACAATGTCTAACAGCTTGCCACATGAAAAGACATTCTTCTCACAAAAACAGAAGCCCTGTCGTCAGTGATGCCACCATAAATCAAGAATAACAGGAAATCCTCAGGGAATTCAGAGATGCTAAGGACTCCCAGCTCCATGGGAGGTCACTTTGTCTTGATTCAGTAATGTGTTTTGCTTAGGCACGAACCTCCTGAATCATGTACTTCAGCTGAGATTGAAATTGTTTTAATAATGTGTGGAAACAATAACCAAAAAAAAAAAAAAAAAAACCCTAAACTTGCCTCTCCAAAAAAGGGCAACTTCTGCTAATGTTTCTTTAAGTACTCTGTAATACACGCAGTAACAAATTTGTATCTAATTTTTGCCTTAATAAATTCATACTCATACCTGGAAGGTGACTGCATTGCAGAATTGAAGGGTGGGGTGGGGGGAAAGATAGCACTGTACCAGTGCTACTCCATGAATCCCAGAATAGTTGAGGTTGGAAGGGACACACGGAGATCACCAACCTCACTGCTCAGAAAAGGCTGTTGTGTCCAGCTGGGTTCTGAGTGTCTCCAAGGATGCAGTCTATACACAGCCTGTTCCCACGTTTGACCACACTCACAGTGAAAAAGCTTTTTCCTTACGTTTAAGTGGGGTTTCCTGTATTTCAGTTTGTGCCCATTGCCTCTTGTTCTTTCACTGGGCAGCACTGATACAAGCCTGGCTCCATCTTCTTTACTCCTCCCATCAATTATTTATCAACATTGGTAAGATCCCCAAGCCTTCTCTTCTCCAGGCTGAGCAGTCCCAGCTCCCTCAGTCGCTCCTCATCGGAGAGATGCTCCAGCCCTTTAATCATCTTAGCTGCCCTTCACTGCTCTTACTCCAGTATGTCCACGTCTCTCTTGTACTGGGGTATCCAGCACTGGACACAGCACTCCACATTAATCTCCCCAGTGCTGAGGAGAGGGGAAGGCTCACCCCCACCTGAACCTGCCAGCAACACTCTGCCTAACGCGGCCCAAGGTGCTCTTGGCTGTCTTCACCACAAGAGCACATTGTTGGCTCATGTCCAATGTTGTGTCCATGCAGGATCCCCCAAAGCTGCTTTTGCAGAAGGTCAGCCCCCAGCTCGTGCTGGTGCACAGGGTTATTCCTCCCCAGTGGCAGGACCTGGCATTTCTCCAGCCTCTCGAGATCCCCCTGAATGGCAGCACATCCATCTGGTCTATCAACCCCTCCTGCCATTGTTGTAACATCATCGAGTTTGCACTTCGGCTCCGTCATCCACACCACTAATGACAACCCTACACAGCATCGACCCCAGGATCAACCCTTGGGGTACACCACTAGTGACTGGCCTCCAGATAGACTCTATGCTGCTGATAACATCCTTTGATTGTGGTGCTTCAGCCTCCTCACTGCCCATTTATCTATTTCATCAGTGTGTATGTGAGGGTGTTATGGGGGACAGTGTCAAAACCTCACTAAAGTCAAGCTAAACACTATTCACTGCTCTCCCATATCCACCAAACCAGTTACTTCATCACAGAAGACTACCAGGTTGGTGATGCATGACTGCCCCTTTGTAAATCCATGCTGACAGCTCTGAATCACTTTCTTGCACTTAGAGGCTCAGAAATATTTTCCAGGATGATTTGCTCCATCACTTCCCCAGGGATCAAGGTAAGGCTAGCTGGTCTGCCACTCCCTGGATCCTTCTTGTCCTTTTTGAAGACAGAAGTGTCATTTGCTTTCTTCCACTCCTCAGAAACTTCCTCCAATTTCCATGACTACCCTTCATGAGCAATATCATACTTAACATTCAAGCAGAATATTTTATAATATGTTACTGAAAGAGTAAAAATGTAAATTAAACTTTGATTTCAAGTAGAAAGTGTCGTAAGGTTATCTGTTCTTAAACTTTTATGGCTACAGTTAACAAATAAAAATGAAATCATGTGTACAAAAAAAATAAAGTTTAGAAAATGCACTTGAATAAACTCCTTATACTGTCTTAAAAAAATATTTTTCTGCATCATCTATTGCTTTATGAATTATCAGTATGTAAAATGTTACCAGGTTTGAAGCAAGATGCCTATATGGGTCTACTTACAACAAAGTACATACATGTATATCTCTGTCCAGGTGAGTATAGGTAAATTCCATCAAAATTTTAAGGTTTGGTTGGGGTTTTTTGGTTGGTTGGTTGGTTTTGTTTGGTTTGGTTTGGTTTTTTTGTTTGGTTGGTTGAAGTTATTTTTTTAAGTTTTGCTAAAAGCTCTGCAGAGTAATCTTTCTACACATGGTTTCATTGTACTAACTTGGCTACTCTGTAAATTGTTGTAAATACAACACCCATGAACTGAGAATAGTGTGATTTAAAATTAATTAATTAATTAATTAAAGTTAGTGCTAGAACAGGGTTACAAAGGTGCATTTAAAAGTCCTTCTTATTAAGGAAAACAATTGACTTCACCCTGTTTTGTTTGTGTTTTTTTTCCCCTTATAGTATTATAAACACTTTCTAACTGCTGAAAATCAGCAGATTTACCCCAACACAAAGCTGTGGCAAGAACCCTTTTCAATACCATTGTATACTAATCAGAATACACCAAACTCTAGCAGTTAAGTGTTTTAAACATAAATTAATTTTACAAATCCTTATGACTGGCGAAGGAAAAAGATATAATTTATTCCAGTTGTATAGCATAATATGTTCCATTTGCTCATTCACAAAGGGTTTCAGTTTTTCAGGAAATAAATGAGACAACTGTCTTTCTAGACTATGCAGACTGGACTATGATCAGTCATTTCTGCTCTAGGAAAAAGTTCATCTCAACAATATACCCAAACACAAATGGAATTTAACAAAGCCAAGAGAGATGAATTTTCAGTCTGCTCTCATGAGGACAGGGCAAAAAAATGATGAGGAGAGCAGGAAGTCAAAACATAATTTCAGTGTATATATACATTATAAGTGTTAACCAAATGTGGAAATCCCTAGCTATTTTAAATCTAGATTAAAACCACAAGACAATTTAAACTAATCCGCAAGATACAAAATATAAACGAGGATGAATGCTTTATGCTAATTTTTAGAGAAATAATATTATTCTTTTTATATTCTCCAAAATGTCAAGACCATTGTGGCTTGCTCTTTGTTTAAAAAATTCATTTCACAACTTTATGAATGAGATTTTTGAGTGTTAAACGATGACAATTAGATCCAATTCTCAAGTAATACACTTCCTTATCTGATACGAACACATTTTATAATATCAGTTTTGTTCCTTTACTACTTTTCCTGAAATCAATGCCCGGAGAAGGGAAGTAACTTGTCCACAGTGAGGCTGCGGCAGAAAAAGCCACAGCATCGCCCTGCGCCTGCCACTGCTGGGTGGAACAAGTGCTCTGCTGACAAGTCAGGCTTCGCAAATTAGATTTACTTTAAGGTCCTAATTTTAATAGAAAAACAAAATGTTTTGAAAACTCTACCTAAGCATACAGAGATCCTTTATTCTTATTTACTCATCTTTTGTAGTACTAGTGATAGACGTATATACAGGTGTTGAGAAGCATGACCTATCTCAAAAATATGGAAATACTTGAGACGAACAGTGCATTACCAACTTCAGCATTTCTCACGAACACTTTAAACCCTATGCAATTAATATTTGCAGTGTTTCTAGATTCTGTGATTTTTTTTTTTAACTATTACATATACTAAAAAAAAATTCTGTAAAATACTTAATTCGACTTTTGGATTATCAGTGGTCCACGGATTACTTCTTGGAAATCTGTGCTCTAAATTACAGTTAACAAATTAGGGGCATGGCAGTTGATGCCTTCTACAGCTAATGAAGCAACACAACATCCCAAGTACCAAAAATAAAAACTGCTCTGAATTGCTACAGTAGTTACTCCATGTTAGCAGTGAACCTGTGAGTGTAAAACAGAAATAAAAATCATTTCTCCACTAAGCATTGATCAAATACATCCACTTGTATTCCAAGAAGAAAAGATGCACGTCTATTAAAATATAGAATAACTCTTTCGAATAGCTGGTTTTAACTTAGGTTTAACTTCAGAATACACTGAACACACTTAAAACTCATTTTTTCTGGAGGTAAAATTCTCCCATAAAATGCATAATTCTCCCTTAAAAAGACAGTGCTTTAAAAATATATTTTATTTCAGAAATCAAACTACACAACATTCTCCCTAGAGTAAGAAACTGGAAGTTCTGTGATAAAATCTTTTCTGGAAAGTCAGTGCAATTTCATATCAATGGTGTGCTCCTTTTCCTGCTTTCAAATGGATTACTTAAATGTTTTAAAATGTTATAACCCACAATAATCTGTTCCAGGCACCAACGAAAAGGAAGAAAAAAATTACAGAAGTCAAGATGTCGCCTGGAAGCACTTTATGGCAAACATTATAAAGATAACACAGAGCAGAGAAGCTCTGGTTCAATCCATTATAAATACCCCATTCTTCTTAAAATCACAAAAATGTATTTATAGTAAAGAACTCTTACAGGCTTTTTCCTCAGAAGACTTCATTTAAGTACAATTTGGCAGAATTTTTGGAACAAGAAAAGAAGAGTTTTATAAAATATTGATGTTTTACAGTCACCCTAGTCTTGATCTACTCGCTACAAAAACAAAAGCAAGGACTCTGGAAGATGACCACATCTGTGTCTACTAATTATTCTGCAGTTTTTTGGTTTGTCCAAAATGTGCTCTCTAGCAGTTATACTGAGCATGAATGCTAAATCATCACTTAGATAATTAATGCCTCATTAAAAACTCAAGCTATTTTCCTCATTTTATTTTTGACTTATAATTGTTTAAAGAAACATATGGGATTTAAAAAAACAAGGGGTAAAAACAAAGGCAAAAGGTACCTGCATGCATAACTTACAGATCAAATCTGTAGTCTCCCATATCTCCAGACGAAAGTACAGATAGTTGCCCTGTCTTCTTCTAGCCCAGCTCCCTCCCAGGACTTAGGGATGGGGGTGCACACGAAAGCAATAGTCTACGCTGAACCACCTTCTGCATTAAAACAAATTATTAAACAATCACTTTCAACGCAGACAGATGATCAGAAAGCAGTATGAAGCAGCTTTCTCAGCTTTCCCAAAAGGAATCATCATCTTTTTTTTTTTCCATTGGAAAGCAGGAAACAGAAGATGTGAAATATCTGGACTTCAGAAGGGTTTTCTCAGAAGCAAGCTTGTGATGAATCATGAGCGCTTGAAAAGCTTCACTCAAAAATTTAATTTTCAAAAATTTTAAAAATATTGAGCTTACAAGGAAAAGAAGAGAATTCATAAACAGCAAATATATACTGGCTGCACAATAAAACATATTAAGAAATTTTCTTAAGAATTTAGAAATAATTAAGAAATATGATAAGAACAGTAAAAACAAGGATCCAAAGTTAACACGCAGCACATACAAGCTATGAGTCAAGAATAAAAGACAAAAAGTGAGGACAAGTATCACTGTCGTATGGCTCAACAAAATGTCACATAAAAAAGGGTAGTTAATTGTTTCATTTTACTGATGATGGTTCAAAAGCAGTCAATGTAAAGGACAGCTTGACATCCACTCAAGGTTGTGTTCTGTGTGTTTTCTTGTTGCTTTTTTTTTTTTTAATATTGTATTTTCTGACCTTTTTCACTAAATATAGAAAAACAAGAGCTATGCTGTAAATTCAGGAAAAACGTGCATGACTGTTGCCATTTATTGATAAGCATTTACATTTGAGTAATTGGCAGTTTGAAGAAAATTTACTATGAAATTATAGTTGGATTGAATTAATATCTTAATGTGAAATTATAATTTCAATTTACTAATTTTAGGCTGCTTTAGTAAGGGCAAAATCAGCAATCAAATATATGCATTCAAAAAGGGATTTTTTACACACGGTCCATCCAGTTTTATACCCAGCATGTGAGCTAACAAGGAAAGAAAATCAAGATCATGGATTTGTGCACTTTGCTTTCTTATCTGTATCTGCAGAATATAATGTGAAAAGATATCAGGTAAAACCCTTCTTCCCTCATTTATCCCAACAGATAAGCTAGACAAAATAAAAAAGCATTCCAGAATGAGTCAAAAAGTCATTCCAGTGAACACTTCCAATTACTTACTCTCACCAGCAGACCACTTTTGAGGTTTATAGCACATTTCTATGATTGTAGAAGGAAAAATTCTTGCAGAAATTAAGTACATGTGCTGCATCCTAACCAATACCAACAGATGCTTAGTGGCAGGCAGTTTTTAAAAAGAACCACACTTTCAAAATAAGAATTAATCTCTATAGACAGAAGTCAGGAAGTGCCATGCTTGAGGGAAAGGTATTCAGCATCCTGTCTTTCCCTTTCTCTTCCTCCTTAAGAGCCAAGGAAGCAATGGTTGGTGTCAGGGAAAGACCGAATCCTCCCCAAGAAAAGCTGTGGTTTCCATTCACTGAATCACACACTACAGAGGAGAACATAAACGTAATTTTTGGTATCAGAATGTTGTGTTATAGGAGAGTAATTAATGTCTCCATCCACGCTGCAGCTAGTAGAACCCTTTTCATTTCCTTTCTTTCTCTTTCGGAGCCGGAGAAGAGAGAGCAAGAGCCTGCCGAGCGCACCGCCGTGCTCCGCGGTGCCCCGGGAGCCACGGAGGGGGCAGCCACAAAACGCCAAGGCGTTCTGCAGCGGGCTCTTTTTTTAAAAAAAAATCCTGACTGTGCTTCTATATCCAGGCACAGTCATCGCTTCTTAAAGCTCCAGCTTGGCATCACTCTACACACAAGCAATGGTGCTGGTGGCTGAGATTTGTGTGGTCTACCGTAAGCTCTGCTTCCTCGAAAATGTGTGGCATCATACAGGGTTTATTTAGAACCTAAGTCTCTTGGGCACACTATGTAAGTTCATTGTTTATCATTTGCTTGGGAAGTCTTCTGAGGTCAAGGTAAAAAGCAGAAGGTGATATTTGATGTAAATGTTCCAAAGCACGTTATGTGGTTGCACGGTTGCAGTGGTCCCCGGAGCACTTTGCTGGTGGTCCGTGGAGATCTGGCTGGTGGAAGGTGCTGGCTCTCCCTGGTTCCAGCTGCTATATCATGTTTAATGTATTTTTAGCTTCTCTTAATATTTTCCTAATATTACTTTTCCATGTAAGCAATTAGTGTGGTTACCAGGGATGGCAACAGAAGTGATATTCAGCAGCCAGTGGGAGAAGAGGTGGTCTTTACAATTGTGAAGGGGAGAAGACCCACAAGACAATCTCCTTATGAAGAGGTGGGTGGAGGAACCCACCCGAGAGTCACAGTCTTAACACCTCTATTATTTTTCCATCCACTGGAATGAACTTTTTTTTCTCAGAAATTTCAGCTGACATACATTATCAGCACTGAAGACAAAGGAACAAACAATCCAGTTAGTTTTTGGCCTTCTGCTATGAAGTAAAAGTAGGAAGAAAAAAAAACACTAACATGAAATCACATTCATTTTCCTAATTAAGCTTACAAACAAGTCTCAGAAGGGAGCTGTGTAAAAACAATAAATGGGATTAAAAAATATATGAAATTACTGGCCTTGATTTTTCCAGGTTTATACATTTTAAAAATCCCACCTTTATAAAGCAATTGGAGATTACTAGCTATAAGCTATAGCAGAAATGTCTGCAGTTACCTCGCTAATCGAAAAAGTAGAAAAAAATCTGAAAAACATTTGGTCATGACCCTCCAGATGTGTGCTATTTTAACATTTATTTTTGACACAAGTTGAAAAGTTGCTATGATTCAGATGTATTTCCCAGTTAGCCTCCACTGCCTTACTCCATATTTATTTACTTTCATCTTGCCTTTGACTAATCAAAAGAGATTCATCAAATCAACTGGAGACAACTTAAAAGATATTATATGGGAAAATATTAAATGGGGAACATTTGCGGAACAAAGAAAGGTCTCTTTTTATACTTTTTATTTTCATTCTTATTCAACTGTCCGTGAAACTCCACTGACTCCAATCTGCTTGTGACGGTACAGCAGAGAGAAGTCAGACCTTAATCGTGCAAGCATGCTTTGTACTACCTATAAGGAAATCTATACTAAATATTACAGAAGTTACAAATTAAAGTATTCAGCTGTGGAATTCTGGTACCTACCTCTAAGAATGATGCTTACGTACTAGTGACTCTCATTTAGGAAAAGTGCCCCTGGAGATGGAGATTCTATGTATGAGATGGAGTCCTTGCCTCCCTCTGAAATGCAGCAGAGTTCAGGTTCCTAACGTCTCCCTCCTCCAGATAAGGTAAGAGGTTAGGGTTTTTTGTTTCTTTCTTTCTTTCTTTCTTTTTTTGTTTGTTTGTGGTTTTTTTAATTATTATTTTTTTTGGTGGGGTGTTCAGGAGGTCCTGCCTGATGCCTTGAAAACATCAAATCCCTTAGTGGCTTTAGATGTCTGTAAGACTTCAGTAAGGCAGTCTCACTGAATCACTTTCCACGATTTTGCAACTGAGAGCCTTCCTAAACCTCAGCTTAAGCGGGATTTAAGCAGACTAAATTTGGTCATCAATAGCTGACAGAGTAAGGCACAAAATTGCTCAAAGCTGGAATGGAAAAATCACTTCCATGTACAAGGGTTTTCCTCCCTTTTTTCTTTTTTTTTTTTTCCCCAGAAGCTTTATCATCATCTAGATACCAAGTTACCAATCTTCCATCACTTTGAGAGGGTGCAGCAGGTAATGCTTAAAAATTAAGCAACAAGAGTAGTATTAGTAAGGTGTGGCTTTTTTAGTTTAAAAAAAAAAAAAAAAAAGGAAAACAGAAAAAACATTGAATCGTATATCCTGACTGGTAGGAACTTTCTCTGGCATCTGTTAGGACAGGTACATAAAAGTAGGGAGTATAAACATGTTTTTAGAACTACGCTAATGCTGTCTGTCTGTTTGTTTTTTTTTTTTCCCCTCTCCTACCCCACAAAAGCATTATCTAAATGGCAGACATAGTTACAGCACTAGTTTTGAAACCCCTGTCCATCAAGATAGAAGGAAATACAAACTGCAGGGAAAGTTGTTTTCAGTGACATACTGCACAATCATGAGCCTGCTTTGTACGTTCAGGAAATTCTCATGAGTTTTCTTAATGAAAAAAAGTCACTAAAAAAAGATTTGCTGTAAATATCTTGCGAGCCATGACAAAGTACCTTATAAAACATAACTATTCATAAACAGTCTAGCCTCTGGAATTGAAACACTGACACTTTCTATTAAAAGGTGCTTAGTCACAGTTCACTAAATATTTACAACGAATCATTTATTCTCTAATTTCATTGACTTTACTGTCGTTAGCAAAAGTCAAGAAAACTTCCTGCATGTGTGCGAATGGCTTGTGTATGTAAACCACAGCTTGCAAAGTCAATTTTATGGAGGCAGAAAGATTTTCACGTTATACAAGCAGATCCTCCTCTGCTGTAGAAAACTATTTGCTTAAACTTCAGTTGGATGCAAGCATTCAAATGAATCGGAATCAGAAGGCGTAAGAGTAAATTGACATCATACCTTACAAGAGAAAAGAGAAAACTAAAAAATCAGAAAACAAAACATAGCTCCCAAGCTCCCCAGCTCCTTATTTGTATCAGTAAGTTCTGCAGACAAATCAAGGCATCCTTTCTCTCCCTCTCTCTCCTTGAGCCAAGGAAATAGAAGCTCAAGCAAGGAGAGGATGAACGAAAAGTGCATTATGCAACATTGCAGACTCCATCTTATCAGAAAGCAGTGTCCAGATTTGAGATTTTGATGTTGACAGGCATTTCATCACATGAAAACAGATTTTCTTCTTCTGTTGTTTGGGTGGGGAGGGAATGCAGGGTTTGGGGCTTTTCTTTTAAGAATCTGATTGAGATGCTGCCCAAGAAAGGGAAGCTCAAATGGCTTTGTAGGGAAATCAGGTGCTTACAAAAATAAACAGGTCTGTGCCAAAAATGCAGGCTTTAATATCATCAGAAAACAGACAACCTCCCACACTCTGCACTGACAATTACACTTCCACGGGCTTGTCAAAGACAGAAATGTAAAATGCTGTGGTTTTATGATACAGAAATATCTTTCCAGTGAGGCTTACATTGAAACCACCTAATGGATTTATACGAATACTTTTATCTGAATGCAGTCTCTAGATGGAGGAGTATTTTGTAGTAACTCACAAACACTTCCACGGTTTGATATTAACCTGCATGGTACCAGCAAGGTTACTGCTATCCTCTTGTCAATATCACTTCTGCCTGTTTTTCCTGTTCTGCCTCTTGGTTCCCACTATTGTTGCTTTAAATTCCCCGATGCACTTAAAGATAAAAATAGGTGTGGGTGCACTTCAAGAAAATTGCAATTCCTCAGACAGAGAACTTGATTCAAGACAAAACTGAGGCTTGCCATGGACTCTGACCAGAATTATCTCTGTCCACAGTTCCCTTACCAAGACCAATGGCAAAGCTGCCAAAGAATTAACAGTGAGGATCTTGTACGATAAGAGCAGATCGATCACTAATCTATAGATACTGAAACTGAAAAATAGCTAAAATCAGTGGTACTTACTAAATTTTTCAATGAGATTTTTGTCCTGGAGGAACCAACTCAGAGGAAAGGCTCAATGTTTTAATTCATCTGCTTCTTCAGAAGATGAAATAAGATTTACCTCTGCCCTTATTGAAGCCGCTGGGAATAACTATAATATTAAATTTACCCAAAATTACAAGAATAAAACCCCAGCTCAAAAACAAGGAAACAAACCCATATTGAGGACAAGCCTTCTCCCCTCAGTTACTAACAACCGCATGGGTGAGGAACGCAGGAGGTGCCATTTCCAAACCAAATTTTACCCGTGTGCTAGCTCGTCTTTAAAAACCCAAGAGACCTTGGCTGCATGAGCCCAACTGGAAATCTTTCAGCGACCGCGGCACACGCAGACTTTCCACAAGAATCCTGGAAACAAAATGGCTCAGTAGCATGAAAACAAATAGGGCTCTTGCAAACCCTCTGCTCTGAAGGGGAGGGTATTTCTAAAACAAAACAAAACAAACAACCACAGATTTGTGGCCTTCATGCTTAACCTCCCCCGTCTTGAAGTAACATTGATAAAACAGACAGACTAAAGATCTCTCCCGAAAATCAGGCAGACCTGGAGCTGGTGAAGGCAAAAGGCTGACAGGTTAATGAAAGGATGTCAGTTCATAATTGCCGGTGTCATTTTCTTCAGCTCTGCTTTTTAAAGACTTATTCATACCTGACCACAAAGAATAGGCAGATGAAGAACCCACCACTGCTTCCCTTTGTTGAACAATTTCAATGACTAGCTACCTCACTGTTATAAAATGCTTCATTTTCCAACCAGTAACCATCACGTACATGGGATCAGATGCTCCTAAAATAATCAAGAGATTTAGTCGATAGTCACTGGAATCCAGACAGCAATTCACTTGACCAAACATAGGGTCTACGTGATGATGATATAAAGAGATTTCTAGGTCCACAAGCTACAAAAGAATGTTAGACTTCTACATTACATGAATTAGATGCTGAATTTAAACACTTTTTCTGTGACATGACAGACATTAACTTTCCATGTTAACAGTGACCAAGCACCTCTTGACATTTTATTTCATAAAGCACATAGTGAGAGATTAGAAGAAATTATGCATGATTTGGAATCATGCTCACCACTGCTTCCAGAACATCCTTCTGTTCCCAAAAACTGGACAGAAACTTAGATTAGGATACAGACTGTTCATATGAGTCCACCCACCAAATGTCAAAAATCAAAGCCTGTTAGTGTCCTTGTCATTACCTTCAATTCAAAATAAATTTCATGTAATTAGTCTGGTAGCGATACTTCGAGCTACTACACTTGACAAAAACCACGTAACATGCCAACAACTAATAGCATGTTAAAACATGAAACACTTCAAGGATATTTCAAATAACATGACCTATGGAATGGTACAGATTTTTCAGCATTTGCATTTTGACAGCTGTGTTAACCAGTATGAATGACAAACATTTCATAATGTATGATGAATACATAAGAAGTCATACAGAAGATGTCACTGACAGTAATCCTCCCATGTACTCTAATGAAAAAAAATACATTTAATATATCACAGATGTCTATAAACAGTAAAATCTTGATGGTACCTTTCATGTCTCCTACATGTTTTACATTTCAAATTGACTCTGGATGTTACTTTTACTTACCAACACATCATCACAAGCTGCATAAGCAACTACCATATAATGTTTCTGAAAAAAATAAATCCCTTTGTTCTAAAGCACTGATAACTCATCTTGAAAAAGAATCATGTGACAATTAGCAACTTAACATATATTTTGTCATTTTACTCTAATAGGAATTACTCAAGCTTGAAATAACACACCCTACTTCATTCTCAGTTTTATGGAAATATTTTTTTTTTATCATTTATTCTAGAACTGTAAGCAAGGCAAGATAAACATCTAATCTTTATTGATCCTACAAATGAATTTAAACCTATACTTTGTTGTACAACAAAAGAATCAGAGGTACTTTGCTTGGGAAAATACTGTGTAGGACATATGGCTCAACGACTTCAGATGCCCTTTCACCAACTAAAAAATGACAACACTACTGCTGATGAGAACAATTAATGCACAAGCATGATTATTGTACAATCACATCCCTATATTCCCATTAATGGAACAGCAACAAAAGTAAGAACTGAAAACCCAAAGAAAAGATTGCTGTGGATTGTCATGTTGAATGTGGGGGATCCACGAAAGCTCAGTGCAGTCTTGCATGCGGTAAAAGAACATTTAAATAAGCAGTTAGAACTTTCAAAAATAACTTCAGGAAAAAAATCATCAGAGGTTATGTTTCCTGCAAATAATGAAGTTGATTATGCTGCTTTTTAAGATGACATACTAATACTCCCAACAAGTTCTTCCTATATTTCCCAACTCTTCCAAATACAGTCTTCCTGTATTTTTAAGTTTTCCTTTCTAAATTGCATCAGCTATTCTAAATATTGACAGTATCCCTTAAGTATGTCACTTAAGAGACAACTGATCTTAGTGTTTGTAACCTAATATGGATGACTTTCTAGAATTTGAAAAACATACCATCTTTCAGTATACTCCAAGTCATGTTTTAAACAATATGACTTCCATTATGGATATAGTCCGTGGATATATAAGGCAAGAGATATTTAAAAACATATTAACTTGCTGTGGTCAATCTTAGATGTTAGATGACTGTATACAGCTTGGAGAAATCAGAAGAGTGGCACTAATCTAGACTTGCCAAGATGTTTTCAAAATAGAGAAAATGGAGAATCACAGACATCACCATTAGACAGATTGTTAAAAAATATACTTTACTAAACTGAATACAAGGGAGGAGAAAAAAAGTCTCACTAATGAACTTTTGTAATTACTGTTGTGGTTTCTGAGGCTTAACAGCAGGGAAGCATGAACGAACTCCAAACATCACAAAGACTTTTACAACTAGGAAAACGAAATCAGGTTAGATGAGGATACAACGGGACCGTTTAGTTCCTGTCTTGACTTGGTTTTCATCCAGTTTGTACACTCCAAAGGCCTTTAATCTCTTAACTACCATTTCATTAGCATCTCTGTAGAGATTCAGGGTGTTTAGAGTATCTGGGAGGCTTTCATGTGCTAGAGTTGAAAAGCTTAATACAAGAAACAAACAAGCCCTAGCAAAGCAAGCTTTGGCACAAAATACGGTATCACTTTAACTTTATAATACATGAGCACCTTGTTCCCATGCCTGGAACTGCAAAAAAATTGTAAAAGAACTATCCTAACTTGTTGACCAAAGCCGAAAAGAACAGATAGTCAATATGCAATGTAAACGCCTATAATCACTTCACCAGAGGAAACACACTGACAACCCACAGGCCTGAGTTCTGGTGCATGACCAGAGAGGAACGAGCCGCATTACAAAAGCTTTACAGCAAGTAAGATTCAGGTTAGAGGTTAAAGTTCTTGTGCAATCTCTCTTAAAGCCTCTGATGAAGAACACACTAAGCAAATATGCCCCGAAGACCACTTACACTTGCTTGTTCCCTGCTCAGTATAGGAAGTTCCCTCTGTCCCCATCAGCTTTCTCATAAGAGATTATTCAAAAAGTTTGTTTCACTTCACTGCATAGTTAACATAAAGGAAAACCCACACGGGTCCATGTCTATTCTTTTGCAAAATTCTTGCCATTGAGCTAAATGACCTTTAACGAGATGTTCAGGTAACCATATGATTAGGTGTAAGACAACAGTCTGTGCTGCACTTTCAGGAAATGCAGCAGAAAATTCAGTTTGGAAAAAGAAGTTGCAAATGTAGCTTTAAAGCCCCATGTGTGCAAGCCAAAGCTACAGGCTGCAACTCTGTCACCAAAATACCCCTTTGCAATGCTGGGACCTGAAAATCGTTCTCAGAAAGCAATCACGCAGCAGTCCTCACAGTCCCTGATGATGAAACTTTTCAAATACCAACTTTCAGGTACAGCAAAAACTTTTTTCCCCCCTCTTCCTTCCATATTTCAATCCTCTTCTTTTCCCTTTTTCCTTTAAACAACATTCCCAACTTAATTTTCATCAGCATCTCGTCCACAGAAATCACTTACATGGCATACAGTGAACATGAAAAAGTCACCACAAAAGCTTGAAAACTTCTTATGATAATTAAGGGTTTTACGTTCAGGGATCAGACAAAGAGAAGCCTTTCACTATATTTAAATTCCTTCGTTTCAAAACACTTAGGTATAGAGTAACCACAATTAAACTGCCATCAAATGTTAAATTGTTGAAATGGCAAGAGACTAGATACCACTACAAATTTTGCCCTATAACGGCAAAGAATACTCCTATGCTCTGGCAAATAATTGATTTCACTGAATTTTTCAGACAAAGCTGTTTGAAGACATTTCATATGCATATTCTATTTGCAATATAATTAAGTATTTATTCAGTAGTAATTATATGAGACTATTGAGAGACAACTACCTAATGTATGAAATAAAAATCTCATCAAACCATCAGGAAGCTCCTACTCACAAGACAAATGCCCCCAAACCCTCACGTTACAATTTCTCTTACAAGCTGTTCGATAGAACTCATTTTGGGGCACTAATACCACCATCACAGAGCCTGAAAACTTCAAGCTGTCATGTCACAAAGGGACAAGCCACAAAGGTCATATGTCCGAAATTTATGCAAGATCATAAAGCAACTCCAGTAAGCTCAAAACCATGATCCATTTTGCATACCCGAGCTGCTTCCCCTGCCTCTGGAAGTAGCCAGCCCAAAGAAACCCACATCCTAAGCCACAGCCCGGCAACACCTGGGCTAACTCTTCACACAGGACGACAAAGTGCTTTAAATTTACCAATGTCAGGTGGACATCCTCAAAATTTGTATAGTGCTTTTAAATAACAAAATTACTACATCCTTCCTGACCTTTGCTGCAATGAAGGTAATGCAAAAAATGAGCAGCTCTTTTCCTTTCCCATACCATCGTATTTACAAAAGGGGACTGCTAAGGTGGGTAAAGCACAACCTTCGCCTACACTTCTGCAGTATAGATTCAATGCTGATTTCATGATCTGACTTCTCAATACACTGTATGATCCTAGGACTCGCTGACACTCATCTTTTATTCTCTTCATGCAACCTCACTCGCACAGCTGGGGAAGAGATGGACATGAGCATGCACACATGTTAAGAGTGAGAGGATATTTAAAAGGAAGTACCAACGAAATCTCCTTCCATCCATCAGGGGAACATGCAATTAGAAGCTCTAAAGAAGGATTATAAATTAGTCTTCATAGCTTGAGAAATGACACAAAATTATCTTTTCTCAAGGCACTTCTGGAAAGTTAAAAAGGTCTGCCAACAAAGCGACTTATTTTTAACCATTCTTTAGCTTCTGAATCTACTGGCTTACTACTGAATAAAATACAAAAGCTTGTGGTTGAAAAACACAGATATACACACGTAGCATTATACCCTCCTTCAGTCTTCTCACAACGCACAGGAAAACGTATTAAAAAAATTGGCTTTTAATTGGCTTGATTGAAGAATTTCTGCAATTAAAGTATGTGTTAGTAGTTCTTACTTCAAAGACTATAAACAGAAGTTGCCAAAAAAAAGTTTTCATGGTGGCAAATTCTGTCAGCCCTCACACATTTTACTGGAAAATATATAGTATTTTGTTAACTTTCTTGCAAAAACAAAACACAGCAAAGTGAACTTTATGCTTTGTTATACAGTCAAAGAATCATATTCAAAAACATTCAGAAAATAAAAGAGAGGTTGAGCTTTACTTTACTGCAGATCCTTTGGGTCAGAGAGCAAATAAGAATCTAACAATAACAATCCAAATGCACCAATGCGTTTCATGTTTTCAAGTAACTTTCTTACTTGGCCTACCTAGGTCCTTCACTTTCATTTTTGCCATCAGAGAAGCTATAAAAACTTTCAAGAAAAAGACTTCTGCTTACCCGAAGTACACATTATAGATGATCTCTCTCATTTCATATCCAGCTTAATTTCTAAAAATTATGGGGATACTTCCCATATGTGGCAAAAACATGTGCAATATTTCATCTCTAAAACGAATGTTTTGAAGCACACGAATTCCAGCTTGAAATTCAGAGCTCATTAGGAATTGCAAATATTTGTAGAAATAAATTTGAAAAATTACACTTGAAAAAAATATTTCATGCTAAAAGAGTTTTAGCTAAATCCAAATAAAGATGAGGATTTTTTTTTTTTTTTTTAGTAGTAACCTGTAAAATCCTGTTAGTGGGGAAATGTATAAATCTGGTTAGGGAAGTGTTGGGTTTTTTTTGATCTTTTATCTAATTCAGTTTTCCAGACCTCCTTTCAACAAAGCTAAGTTTGCTCAGCTTCTCAATGCATGCACTTTGTAATTGTATTGATGGTTACATATAGTACTACACAAGCTGTATTTCACATTTAAAAGAACGTATACCAGCATTCGTTCAGCATCTATTAATCCTTCCTTAAACGCCTGAGTCACAGTGAACCAGTTAATACAGATCTTTATAATACGATCAGCAACAGAAATATCACCTGGAAATAAATACACAGATTTGTTTCAATGGTCCAAAATCAGAACAAAATCTCTCTGAAATGATACATATTTCATATTTCTGGGAATTTTGTTAGAACTAAAAGAACTGGAGAAGATTTTTTGTAGTTGTTCATTTCTAGTCATGCTCTGTCTGCAGCCCTGCTCTGATTACCACACTTCATGGTACAGAAGTGTCCCATCCATGTTTTATATTTCTTTTCACAGATATAACTTCAAAGATACTTATTTTGAATCTAATCTGTTATATGTTTATAAATGTTGAGAAACGTACAGGATCATATGATGAAACTGCTAAATTTTTTATTCTCAAAAGTCCAAAACAGGCTTTTTTTGCAGTTTACTTTGGGACAGGCAGACTTAGATATGCAACTCTTCCTCTTCACAGACTGTACATAAAGATGGCAACCCACAGCTGGTTTTCCAATTAGCAGTTTTGTAGCTGGTACACCAATTTAACATTAATCTAACCAAGGATCTCATTTTTCTGTAAGTGGGACGTGCAATTCTGCTGGGGAATTTGAAAATTGTCCTAGTTTGTGGGGAATGAGGGAATTCCACAAAGGAAGTGTTTGAAATGGTGGTAGAGAAAGTGCACAGCAGCGAACGTCCTTACAATTCCCTCATACTCCAGCCCTCTGCCTGCAGGACTTTTCCAGCCTGTACCCTCCATTCAGGATTTCCCAGGGTGGAGCAATGCTTCAGGTAAGTATCAAGGCATGGATGTGCAAGATTGCAGGATAATTCAGGCAGAGAGCATCAGCAAATTGAGTGGATTCAGCTGTGGGAGTAGTAGTTAGTAGAGGCATACACAGTCACAACAGCTTAGAGAGACTGGAGATGTGCCATTAAAATGTCCCGAGCCTTGGGGTTATATCACAAAAGTTGAAGAAATATCCAGTACTCTTTCAGACACGGTCAACTTTTGTGTCCAGTAGTTCCATCTTTTCCTTGTCATATTACACCTGTGCTTACGTCATGCTCTTGGCATGGAAGAAGCACATCCAGAATGTAAACGGTGTCATCTAAGCCTAGACCTGGGAGCATGATCCATGTAAAGACTAGTTTCAGTTACTGCAGTGCTTACCAGTTCACCCCTTCTACATGTGATTACAGCTTCTGCTCTAAAAATGTTTAATTCTTACCTATATCTGCTACTTTCACATACTTTAACAAGTGAATACAGTTCTGTGTCCCAAAAAGTAATGAAACAAAAAATTAGTCCCTCCACAATCCTAACATGGAAATCGAATAGTTCTTCTGTGATCAAACCACTTTCATATAAAGTTTTCCAGCTAAGGATATCAAAGTATTTTAGACATTTCCAACTTTTGTGTCCATTTTACAAAAAGAACGCACAAATACGGTCTTTTCTGTTAAGCAGTAAACTGCAAACAAAAACTCCATGCTAAAAATATTACTCCAAGTGCCTTGAACAACAATAATATTTGTATTAGTTTTGGCACCTAAACGGTACTCAGAAAATCTGATTAAGGGGTTACGTTTCTTTAAAAAAATTATAAAGAATGATTTAATCTGGAAAAAGTAATTATGGTATTATAAACTCATTAAATTATTACTGTAATGAAACCATGAAGATCAGTAACAGACACATTCCTCACACTCCCAAAACACAACCTTCTCTTGGCTGCATCCTGGATCTAGATTGGACAACATAAACCATTCAAGCGTGCTATTTTAACACACGTCCTTTTAACACACTTGCTCCTTTTTTAATATAATCTCCTACCAGCTTCTTCACTTGTCTTTCTGGACACACTGCAGAAGAAAAAACTTTAGGGAAACGTGCAGTGCATTAACACTTACCGTACCCTTACACTGCCCAGGAAGAAAGTCTTCACAGACCAGTGCCAGGCGACTCATGCGTTGTGAATTTACACATTAATACATGTCCTTTTGAACCTTTTGCCCAAATAAACATAGAGTATAATACTTCCCCCCACCTCCCAAACAATTACCTGGAACAAGCCAGAATTCGTATTTCATTTTTGCAATCTAAAAACTCCATGAGACCTTGCTTATTCACAACTGAATGTAACTGAAGAACAAAAGAAATCTTAATTTTGGCCTTTTTTCCCAAAATGACAATCACCAGGAATCTGAGCTGGATTATTCTTACATCTACCATGTCTAAATATATGCATTTGCACATCTTGATAGCTTTATGACAACGACACAACATAACACCATAACACTCACACTCTCCTTCCACCTTATGTTTAGGAACGCAAACGAAAGCAAAAAAAAAAAAAAAAAAACACATTAAAACCAGCACAACCACCACAAATTACGAAACTCCCTACATACCGCACTTGAAACCTAAGCAATTACACCAGAAAGTGATGGAAATCAGCACAGAGCCAAAAGCACAGCCCTGTGGAACCGAACTTCAGGTTAGATATACGCATATGTATATATATATAAAAGCAAGAACAACAAATCCAACCACTTAAGCCCTCTTCTTTTTGTGTTAAATATAGTATTGAGCTTGAATCCAGAGGTAAAATTCACAGTGCAGATCCATCTCTTACACACAGGTTAGTTTGTGTCCTCTGACTCCTCTCTTACCATCTATAACCTCTAAATATCCTACATCCATCAGGTTAAAAAAAAAAAAACAAGAAAACAAGAAGCATTCAGTTAAGGAACTTCCATAATAGATTTAACACTTAATTTTAATCAATTGACCCATTATTAATTTTTTTCTTAAAATCTGTTTTTTTCCTTGAAGTCCATATTTTTTTTCAATATTAATAAAGAAAAAATGGATAATGCTCATTTTAATTACCCCAGTGCTAAGCTTTGTTTCTCTCACCAGGAATGTCCTGGTTAGCATGAAGTCCATTCTTAGTATACTTACTCTTTATTTATTTTATATTTGTAGCATAGACCAAATGTTCTAAAGCAAGGAGTAAAAGCAAGGGAAATAAAAGGGCAGCAAACTCACGTATCCAAGTATGCAATTTCAACTTATGCCAAAATCCGATTTCTATAAACAAAAGTCTTGATGTAAAACATTTCTACAAAAATGGATGAGAACAACACCGGAGTTTTTTGCAGAGTGTAGCAGAACTGGAAACTAACAATATTATTTTAGGTGGTGAAAACAAAACTTTTTGCATATGTAAGTGAATTATGGTGGGTTTTCCTGTTGCCTGTAATTTAGCTTCAGTAATGAACAGTTTTTTGGGTCTTTTTTTGTTGGCTTTTTTTTTTTTTTTTCCTTCTCCTGGGGAAGGGGAGATCTTAGCCTTTCTTAGAAGTCGAGTGAGAAACAGCATTTGAAAACGATAAAAACAGCTATGGATAAAATAATTAATTTGGTTTCAACACAAAGGCTATGGAAATGCTGTTGTAGAAAACGAAGGGCAGACATGTTAATTATAAATCCTAATCCTCCTTTTCATTATTTAGCTTCCACAGACTTCCAAAGTTTAAAGTATACTGTTTGTAACTTTCGAAACTAATTTAACTAAACCAGCTCCTGATTACTCCCTATGATTTCTGAATGATGCCACAATTCATACTTTTATATCCTACATTTGGCACTATGCAGAAAATTTATTTTGAAAAAAAATTAAAAATCTTGGCAACTATTACATTTTACTAGAAAGGTTATGTACTTAAAATAGTTTCTCTCACCTTTTTTCCTGTTAAGAGTAGGAAACAGCAATAACTGTATCTAACATTTCAATCATGTTTTGTAAATTAGGAAATTGCCTATTAAAGGTGAACAATCAATATCCGTAGTGAACGATGGGAAAAGTACTGTGAAAGTAAGTGAAACTACTTTTTCAAGATCACTTAATAATAAGGAAAACAAGTTTAATTGCAATACCCATTTTCCAAAACATTTCCTTACCAAAACACACACCATGAGCTGGACAGACAAGATTTTTAATTTTTTTTTTCTTTTTTACATGCCTAATTCCAATAAAACATCCAGTAATGTGGCAGGAGTGGGAGTTTTGTTTTAAGCAAAGAATGGGGACTAGCTCTAGAGAAACATCTCAGATGGAGACAGCAGTTTCACGGGAGCCTTCCAGAAATTTGGGTCCACGGTAAAAACAGGATTGTGACTGAATCCCTGTTCCCGATGGAAAATTTACAAAGCTCACACCTCCGTCTCAACAGATGTCTTAGCGCAGTAGATCGCTTGCAATAAAACCAAATACTCTTTACTACTTACTCATGAGGCGCACGCTGGCAGAGTGACACAGGGGATTTCACCCTTTTCAACACAGTTTTATCTTGTAAAGTCCTTACTTGCAAAGTTCCTACTGGTGCTTCATGAAGAATTAAGTATCATGGATTCGTAGAATCAAAGTGAGAGGTTATACAAGACTTGCAAGATTTGAGCACCCTTGGTTGAAAAGTTTACATATGAAGAGCAATAAAAAGGTTGACTGAAAGTCAGAATTCAATTTCCCTTTCTGAGGCAAATACTATTTTACCACACAGAAAGCCATTAAGGTTCTATAAAGCAATCAATAATCGATGTGCTTTTTGTAAACAGAGGAAATAAAAATAAATCGTAATGGTCAGCAATGATGTTCAGGAGGTATATCAGGGGTCTGATTTACTGCAAAGATGTCATTTTGGTGTACCTCAAAAAAACACTTTGCCTTCCCCCGTAATAAAGATTTTTTTTTTTAAGATCATTCCAGTAATTGCCTCACTTTTAAATCCATCTTACCTCTCCATTTTTCATCTCACAGTATATTGAGCGTTGCTCAAATTTTTTAAGATTTTTGGTTTAAGTGACACTTTCTTGTCTAAGCAAACTGTTCTGTATAGAATTGTGTCAAGATCCAAAGCAAACCTACGCATAAGAAGACGTGCTGCTTGTACTATCGATGGTACAGTGGTTTGTAAATAAATTTGTGTATCCCCAGAAGTGGGCGATTGCTCCAAATTTCCAAGTGGCATTGCTTTTCCATCAGAGTTTCCCGAGCAGCAAAATCCTTACAAAGCTTCAACTGTTAACTGCCCATAGTTTAGAGCTAATCTACCTTTTCTTCCTCTTGCTGACGTACTCTGAAGTGACAGGTATTAAGGCTGCTGATTGCGGTGCAGTGAAGCAAGTGTTTCCCTGGATTATTTCAGAAGTCGTTGCAAGACTTCTGAAGATTCAAGTTTAGAAGGGCACCTTCCTAAATTCTCACAACTACTAGGTAGTGTTAGTTAAAGGCTTCCAGCATTTCTATCATTTTCAGAAAAGTAGAGGTATAATCAGAAAAAAATCAGAAGATAAAATACTGCTTGAGAGTACTCATCCTGACTGAATATCCCATATTCTCCAAAGAAAAACATTTCCCAACTTGTTCCCCCATGATCATCCTCGTTGATTTTTGATTATTACAACGGTAACAATGACTTCGTTATAGGTCTTAGGCAACGGCATTTGTTCCTTAAATTTGCCACAGCTATTTCAGATCCATTTCTGTATCTGCAGCACATAATTCCTCTAAAAGCAAAACTCATACAGAGCAGTGAAAGTAGCACAAATTGAAACAGTGGCAGGGTAGGAAGTAGAGCTATGGTCTTAGGGGAGGGTCATAAAGAAAGTGCTAGTGAGCTGTTACAGGCACGCAACCACAGCCAGAGCAGCTCATGAGACTCGCCTCTATAAATTGCTGACTACCCTAAAGAGCCGGTGAGACTTACAACTTCAGAGACCGAGATTTGGAGAATTTTTCATAACCATTTATGCTAACACTTGATTGCTAGAAGTTCAAAGTGTAGATGCACATCAGTGAAGCTTGCTGCAGCTAGGAAGAAGGAAAAATATCGGAGTTTCAAAATCTTTGGAGAAAGAAAGGAAGGAAAGAGGGAGAAAAATGTCATGTTCCCATGCCTGATCCCAGACTGATAAGAAATGCTTCTTCAATGAGATCTTTATTCTTGGCCCATAACCTGCATCACTCATCATGTATCACGACGCTTTCACAGAGAACAGCGTGAAGAAGTCCTGAAAAAGAGCCTGAGCACTCAAAAGCTTCTCACTTGTATCCAGCTGTCTCAGGTTGGTAATAATTCACCTCTCCCTACAAATCCTGCATCACTTAAATCAATCTCCGTAAGTATGCAGAGATCACCGAAGTCACCAAGTCACCTAATTTATTTTAATCACAGTTTTGGAAATAGGCCATGATTGTGACTAATTTTTAAGGCTATTAGGGGATGGCAAAAAGACCAAATTCAGTATGAAATTATAAACAATTCTTAAGATACCTTTTACATTACTGTTAATGTAACCATTCATGATCCATGCTCTTTTTTTCTCCACCTCCCATAACGTTCTGGTTAGATCCATCACTGCCCAGCACATCGAGAAGGAAGCAGAGGAAAGGGACTCCCAGCCTGGTGCCCAGCTATTGTAGATGCAGCGTCTGGTGCCAGAAGCGAGGTGGTGAGGCCGCACCTCGAGTACTGTGTCCAGTTCTGGGTCCCTCACTACAAGAAGGACAGGGAGGTGCTGGAGTGTGTCCAAAGAAGGGCAACGAAGCTGGTGAGGGGTCTGGAGAACAAGTCTTATGAGGGGTGGCTGAGGGAGCTGGGGTTGTTTAGCCTGGAGAAAAGGAGGCTCAGGGGAGACCTCATCGCTCTCTACAACTACCTTAAAGGAGGCTGTGTTGAGGTGGGGGTCGGTCTCTTCTCCCAAGCAACAAGTGATAAGACAAGAGGAAATGGCCTCAAGTTACATCAGGGGAGGTTTAGGTTGGATGTTAGGAAAAACTTCCTCACTGAAAGGGATGTGAAGCATTAGAACAAGCTGCCCAGGGAAGTGGTTGAGTCACCATCCCTGGAGGTCTTCAAAAGATGTGTAGATGTGGTGCTTAGGGACATGGTTTAGTGGTAGGCTTGGCAGTGCTAGGTTAACGGTTGGACTGGATGATCTTAGATGTCTTTTCCAACCTAAATGATTCTAGGATTCTATGATCTCCTCGAAGGCAGCCCAGCAGCTCCTGAGTAAGACATGCTTGTGGTATTTGCCTCTCACCAAGTGCAACCCTATCTTCCTGTCATGTTCCTGTGAGCCCTTATACATGATACAACATGCATGAGACATCCCCTGACCCAATGGAGAATCTGGAAGGCTTTGTCATCCTTTCAATAAATATTGGTAGCATATGTCGGTACAAGAAGAGAACATATCTGATGTGAGTTCACAAAGCAGACACTAACCCTCAAAGAGATTTGGAGTCATTTTGACAGAGAAGAGGACTAACAATACAAGAAAGACTACATAACTTTAGTTCATTAGATTTACCTTAAGATCTGCAATGCTTGACTACTACTTTAATAATTTTGTATGGAAGTTCACAGAGTAAGCTCACTTTCTGTTGCTAAAGTAATGACTTAGAAAAACCTAAATCTCCAGCAACTATCCCAAAAGCAACTATTAAGCACCCAGAAAGTTCACACCTAGCAGCCATGTTATGTAATGGATTCTTTCCAAGGTGTCTTTTTTTTTTTTTTTTTCCCCCCTGGCCTCAAACTTGTAAACATCGTGATAAATTTCTCATTCCTTTTCACAACATCAAGTTATAGCTGGATGTTTTACCTTTATACTTTTACAGTTAAAAATTTGTGTTTCTTCTGGATTCAAGCTTAATTCTTAATTTCCTGGGCTTTTTAGAAAAAAATGTTGGGAAAAATGAGATATATTTACTCATGTAATGTATATTTTAAATTGTTAACCTTAGTTTCAGATATATATGTTCTTTTCCACTTCAGAATTTTTAAACTTCATTTGTCTCAGAGTCATGGCCCAATCACCACACCGAAAGGTGCATGTCATCATGTGCTGGAACATCATCATCCCTGTTCTATCCAAACTGATGCACCTTGTGGGTCCCTTCCAATCCAGGGCATCCTATGATTTTATGAACTGCACTAACAGTCTTGTGCAGATTTGCTTTTTCATGATTATATGCATTTATTTAAGAATACATAACTCTAATAGATGAACAACTAGAAAGGAGAACTTTAAATATTCATTTCAAATTCTACACACATGTTCATCAAACTAGCAATAACTATCCTTCTACATCTTGGTCGTCTTTTTTTTCAGGAATCCACCTATCTGTGATGTATAATGTGTACCCAGATGCCTGTGACTTTTATGCATCTAACTACTATGCTTAAGATGAGGAATTTGATCAGTCACTTTCATCTACTATTAATTAAAAAATGCAGACATCTCCAAATTGCTCTTCAGCCTACTTAATACTGGACCACGCTCAAAATTTGTCTTTTCCACTGACAACTGAAGATGAATAATCTCCTGGGTTGGTAGCTCAATACTGAACGATGTACCACAGTTCTCACAGATACATGTTGGAACTTTCTACTCTATGGTCAATACTTTTGCTAAATCAGTCTTCTGAGACAACAGCTTAGATTAGAGAAGAATTAACTCATTGTATCTAACCAGTGTATTAGTGATAATATAAGAAAACAACCTAAAGACAGAAAAAAAGCTAAGTATAATTTCCATGGAGTTCATTTACATCACAGAGATCAATCTGGGAGGCAAAGCAAGGAAGTGATGAAACCCAGTTTTTAAACAACTTAAGTTTTTCTGGTGCTTCTATTCCTCTAATATCTCAAATATTTTGGCTGCATAAACAGCTATGTCACGTGTCCCCCTTACCTTTTGTCCCCTGGGCAAGAAACAACATGTCCCAAATCTAGACCACAGGGAACCAAAGTGCTGCTTGGCTGCTGGGTGCATGCTGACCTCTCAGCTTCTGCTGGGCCACCCATACACTCTACCCATGCGGTAGGAATTTAATATCCTTCATATCTTCATCACCCAGTTAAATGAGGTTGAAAAATGCCAATGATTTTGGTTGACATTAGCAAGGAAAGATGGTGTGACAGCATAAACTGATCTACTTAGTATATCATGCTAGAATGAAAATCCATGTCCACAAAAGAGAATTTCAACATTCAGTAACAAAAATAAAAATATTATCACAGAATCGCAGAGTGGTTGACACTGGAAGACCTCTGGAGATCATCCGGTCCAACCCGCTGCTCAAGTAGGGACACCTCGTTACTTTACAAGTTACTTTAGAGATACAGGCAAACTGTGAGTAGTGCAGCTGAAAGAATTGTTCAAGATTACAAATAACATCAACAGCAGAGCTGAAAAGACGGGTGTCAGTTCTCTTGAGACTCACGTCACTGCTCCAGCCATACATCATCTTGCCTCCTATGTAACAGTTTCCATTGCTGGGCTTCAAAGAAGCTTTTTGTTTGAAGTTTCCCATGCTTGTGTTACTTGCACAGGCTGTGTGGCTAGAACCTAAATACTTGCTTCAAAAATACATTTTTCCTATATTTTCCTATATTTTCTCCTTCTATACAGTCTTGCCCCTTGCCACTACACAATTATCTCAATGCATGAATTACCTCAGTGATTAATTACCGACTCTTTTAAGTCTGAAGTCTAATCAAAATGGAAAGCTGGGTGCAAAATCAGGACGCTGCACAAGTGAATGATTTCTGCTCCTGCACTCCAGTACCAAACCCTGTTTTCACCTATGGGAAGTCTGGAGGAAGGGAGAGTTGGGTAAGGAGGTTGGTTCACTTGTTTTTTGAACTGGAAAAGATGCAATTATATCTCACCTAATCAAACCACAAAACAAATCGCAGTTTGGTTTCAATAAAATAACCTTAAAATAAGGTTCCAATATAACTATAGAAACACCACTGGATTTTGAGCTACCTGTCATTTTTGCTGTAATCATACCAGATTATTAATTTAAGCAAATTCAAAAGAATACCTTGCTGTTAGAAATGATCCTACAACTCAGATCCATGATCAAGTATCTGGCTAAAATGTACAAGTAACTAAAAAGATGGGAATGGAGAAGGGAAGTCTGTTGCTGCTATTTCTATGAAAAAAAAAAGTAAGGGCGAGGTCTTTTTTTCAAACCCTCAGGCAATAGACCACACAAAGACATTTTAACTGGTCAAAGCTCAGAAATTTAAAGAGGAAGTCCTCTGGACCAAAGAAAACAGCACTCTTTCCAGAAGAAACCATAGTAGGTCTAACTAAGGTCCTTAAAGCTGAGACCCTTTCTAAGATATGAGATTAAACTGATTCTTCAGTATCTTCCTGAATTTAAAGATAAGAAATAGGTAGACTTTACAGAATGTGTTATATTTAGTGAGTAGGGACCAATTTAATGCCCTTAGGAAAAAAAAACTAAAAAATTATCGTTAATTAACCTACAGATTAGGATCCATTGGATTCTGCTATGGTTAAACACATTTCTGAACCTTACCTGTCTGAATATGCCAAAAGTAATACCATAAATCACAGAACATATGCACAAACAAGACTCACTTTGAGATCACCGTGATTTGTAAGACTTGCTAGATACAGACCTAAGATCCTCTAAAAAGAAGAAACAATTAACTAGACACCTTAGGACAGAGACCAGGATTTGGAATATTGTTCGTTTCAACATTTAAAGACAATTTAAACATCACTGGGAAGAAAATGGTCAATTTTCAATCACTGCAACAATTCTTGTCTTTACAAAGGGAAGAGAGAAGTAGTGGTACACTTGGTGTTAAACTCAAAGGAGACCCAGACCAAAGTAGATTAGCTGAACTGTAGCATCATATGTAGTAGCAATCACAGGTAGCTAAAAATTTTCACACTGAATTCTGGTAGAGGGTCATTGTCAGGATCAAGCGCTTTGCAAACTGTTAAATTTCTGCCTTATCTGTAACAGTAGGATAAAACCCATTTATTATGAGGATTATATCACACAATAACTGATATCCATATAATCTAAAATACACAAATCCTATTAAGATACCAACTGTCCATATCAGAAATCTAAATATCAGCTATATAACTAATAGGCAATTAAAATGGGAGGTAGAGAAAACATTATGTAAACAGTACTTGAGTTTCTACTGAGTTCTGTACTGTAAGAGCTTCTTTTGAACCAATGACATGACAAAAAAGAAATCAGATTTTCACAACATATAACATCATCTAGACCTTGTCAAACAAAGCTTAATAAAACAGGAATGCCTTATCAATGGAAAAGTTACCTTGATATATTTATCTTTTACCTATACATTTAACTTCATTAAACTTTCTTGGTGCATCATCCACCAATTTACTGAAAAATCCTGTTACAATGATTTTTAAAAAGATATCAATTAAAAGCTATTCTTTTTACATTGGAGGAGTATTGCCATTTTTAACCGGCATGCCTTTAACTCAAGATCGAGTTTTAGTTGTTGTCCACAGAATTCAAGAATGTGTTCCACCTGTCTGGATCCGAGTACAAATTAACATAATTCAAACAGTAGCCAAAAACACAGCTGTTGTGAAATGAATCTCCTCAAAATCTAATTTTTTTATTTACATATTTGACTATTGGAAAGCTCATAAAAATCACATTAACGCAACTTCCTGAAAATGCCGCAAAAACGTTTTGTAAAAAAGCTCTAAAGGTGGTACACCAAATGTACAGTTGGTACAAAATATGGTCGATAACCTGACCATTATTTACCTGAATTACTACGAAGAGAGTTTTCTGGAGTCTTTTTATCATTTAATTTCCACCTATGAATAATTTATATCTCTTTGAATAAAAAAAATTCCTTATGCTTTATTTCTAATATATTAAGTTACAACACCTTTCCGTTTTAGAAGTTAATATCTCAATTAGTCTTCCTAAATACATCATTATACATATACATACACGTGTATATATATATATATGTATATTAAAAAAATACATATACCATGTATGCATATACACGTATCTGTATATACAGCCTTACCGTCTGGTAGTTTTTAAATCCTATGACAGTTAAAACATGCTTTAAATACTGGGAGCATTTTTAAATATTTTGGGGACAATGATATCAACTTAATGAAACGGAGTTAGGAGGTTCATTGACAAAACAAAGTCAACAGAAACTGTCAAGTTAATTTCTACAATATTATTTTTGGCAGCAGAGTTCTTTTATAGGCAGAAGATGCAAAGAATTAAAAGAACTGCTGGAAGAAGACCACATAGGAAGAAATACGGTTTATCGGGGCTTACTGGTGATATGGTTATGAGGAGACCTTCAGAGTAGTGTAAGACTACCCAACCCTACCCACAGCTTGTCACAATAACCCCTTTCTAGTTAAAACACTTTTAAACAAATGCTTGTTTTTCCCAAAAAAAAAAAAAAGAAAAAAGAAAAAACAAAAAAAACCACCTCAGACATTTTTCAAAAATGTGACTTGAAAAAGTGCTCAAATTCACACGAAAACATACTGTTGTTTTTTTTTTAATTTGCAATATACCTTTTCATCTTGCACTGAGAGCAAATATATATAACACACACACACACACACACACACACACACACACACACGCACACAAACACACACACACACAGATTATTTCTTGGTCCTGAGATAAACTTGGACAATGAATTGCAGTTCAAAACGAATATTAAGTTGACCTCAACTTTTAAAAAATTTAAGGGCATATAATTTTTTTTTTTTAAATAACTACAGTATTTTGTTACAGTACTCTAATTTACAACCTCTGCACAAAACCGTTAGTGGTATGCTTTATTTTTATACTCTACACACAATGATTTGAACACCATTGCTACTCAATATTTGTATACTTAAATATGAATATGATTTTAAAACCGCTCCAGATGATGTTTACTGGTGGAACCCAAAACGCAAGAATAGATCGTGTTCAGATCAATTATTTAATTAGCAAGGCAAATGTATAAGTTTGCATCTGAATGCAAGGATGTTCACCCAGTATCAAAGCAGAACGTCTGGACGTTAAACCAACTCCGCACAACACCGCAGTGCAGCAGAAAGCGACCACCCCAGTGGGCTGCAGGATGGGGGCAGAAAGCCAGGACACGGCCAGGACAGCACCATGGCAAGCACAGAACGCAATGGCACCGCCGAGATCATTAGCGTAACTGTCCTCCTCCTGCACATTAGAAAAAGATTTTGCATAAGATGGAATTTGTCAGAGAATAGTTGGTTATATTTTGACTTCTAGAAAGAGTTAAAATTAAAAAAGTTGATATAAACTCAGAGAATTTGATTTTAAATCCGTATAAAGTAATTACAGTTGACATCCAAGAAACTATACGATACTCAATAGCTCTAAATCATAAGACTGGTTACAACCAAAATTAAATACAGCAAATCAATTAAGTTATTGAACCAAGGTTTATACTTTATGATTCAGTTATCAAATTCATCAGCCTCCACAAAGGAGTCGCCGCATTACAATCACTACCTTATACAGAGGATTAAACCACGTTATTATTTTGGACTCTTTCTAGGCTTACAATCTAAACTAATTACATAATTAATTACTGGGGTTGAGTAAAAGAAAAATTTAAGCCCACTATTTCTGAAATGTCGTAAGACAAAAATTATCTTTAAAAGACTTTTATTTTTTGTTAACAAAGGAAAATTGGAATCTTTTGTTGTTTTCAGAGCAATATATCCAAAACATTGTATGGTATTATGCATGGCAGGACTATATTCGCCATTTAAGCGGTAAAGAAATTAAGAATACCAATTTACTAGTAAAGTATTAAATATTGCCATAAAAGTATGTCTAGAGAAATAACTCAATATATAGGACAACTTTTATGGAACAAACAGTACTGGCACGCCTGAACTACACCACTAGATTTGTGGCCTACTACAATTTTCACTACTTACACGCTTCTGTCATCTCTACGATCACAGCTGATTATCTATCTCGCATGCCACTTACAAGGAATAGCTTAGCTAGAAAGAACTGCATACACAGAAACTGATACACAAACTGTTTCAACCAATTTAAATGTCCACACGGAGAGCATGAAAATACATGGGGTGAAGTTACCCCTCCAAGTGGTATCCCATCTGTCACAGAAAGTAAAATTATCCCCCAACAATACCGGGCAAGGTGTGAAGACAGCCCAGTTCTGATTTTGCAAACTGATCTGTGGCGTTCCTGTACAGAAAGACACAGTTACAAGTCTGTCTTCAGAAGGACTCCTACCATTCTAAAAATACTGTCCCACAGCTGTTTAAAATTTATTTTTTTAGACCATAGCACCACTGTTTGGTTGTTTCCAATTTCTGAAACCACAAATAGTAAAAGTGTACTCAGTCTACTGCAAACATAAATAGCAAATGCACGCTTCAGCACTTTTAAAAGGATATGGAAATTGGCAACAAAAATGCAGTTCATGTTGAAAATTTACGAGGGCCCTGCCATATTTCTTCAGAAATACAATCAGGTAAAAATTAGGAAGATCTCTACCAGCTGGGTGGCATTTTTGTGTTTTCTTTACTTATATTTTTTTTTAACTGAAAGACTTTCATTATGCAACTTCTGGCACTTGATAAAATAGAGCATGGTACCTTTGCTAAAACCACAGTTTCTTTGGTTATGTTTAGCATTACACAAACATCTTTCACCTCAGATATCCTTTTGCATTAGTGTGTTTAATTTCAAATACTCTCAGGCAGATTACTTTTTTTTTTAATATAAAATTATTTTAATGACAATCAGTAAATGAAATGAAATGTACAAATTATTCTTTCTCCCCCTAGTTTCACAAGCCATTTAAAAATAATCCAAGCCTTCAAAATTATACTTCCATATATTTGGAGCTTTGCATACATATTTCTATTAAAAGCTAAAGTAGTCCAATAATATCATATTTTTACATGGATTTATTTCAAGAAACACAGCACATAATGGCAAAGCATCTTCTAGGTAAAGGCAACAGTAGAAATGTTAACAAATGTCATTACATTCTTTTTATGAACATCAAAAGTATGAAAGCCTGAAGGAAATGTCAATATTTTTTCGTCTGAAGTACACTTCTTGAAAGCAGTCCGGATCCCAAGGAAGTTGATGGAAGTTTAAAGTCAACGGGACTGAGATTTCAGCCCTAATGTGTGTGAATTCAAGTGAGATCACTAAGAAAAATATCTATTTAGAGTGCTATTTATGAACTATTTAATCCTGACATAAATGCATCTAAAAGTAGAAACAGGTAGTTTTCCTCCTTTCCCCTCATCAGAAGCAGCATTTTGGTAGTTCCTATAGAAAGAGGTCATTTCTATCAATGGAAGAGCACTTGAAACCCTAATCTCTGATGTGTAACACTCCTAATTAAAACAATAATAATAATAATAATTACAGGAAGCCAAAATCCATGAGTTCACTCTAAAAAAATATTTTAAAGTGTATATATTTTAGAAAAGACAGAGAGAATAATGTTGATTATTTTTTTTCTTGCTCACTTGCAGCTAAAAAGACAAGTGAAAAATAAATTCAACTTCTTAAAATTTGGGAGGAATTTCTTTTGGTAGAGATTACTTAGTAGAAACTTTCCTAACCATTTCAAGATGGCAAGGGCATACATTTATGTGCTTTAAAACAACTCCATACTCTTCTGAATTTTTGCCTGAGTAGGCATTTTGTGTATTTGAAGAAATCTAATTCCTAGTAACCTTGAGTGAATTGCAGACATGTATCCATGATTTTGTCATATACATAATACAAAAAAAACTAATTGTAGATAAGACAATCACAGCCAGACTATGAAAGAAAAATTTGCCTAATGGGCCGTAAAACATTGGATAAAAGCCTCATACATCAAATCCTGTTAGATACGTTTTTGCTGTTGACTTATTTTTTTCTGTCCAATTTGCCAAGTCTGAAATACTATGATTCTGACAGTAAGTAGGACAATTTGATTAAAGCACTGCTAACAATTTTTTTTTTCCCCAAAAAAATTGGAAGTGGAAAAAAAAAAAAGTGCTCCTGCACTGTATTTCCTACTGGTACTTGACTCAAATAAAAATTTCCAGACTTGGAGTTGAAACCCAAAAAGGAGACAGAAGTCTCAAAATAAAACTGAAATGGCTATCACAAGCCTGCAAACGATCCTGGATATAGAAATGGGAACAGGGTCAGGACCTCAGATTGGCAATCGCTGCCTGCAGAGGTGGAGGCATGAGCCGAGCATAACTGAATTTCCTCAGTATCTTTCATATCCGTATTAAGATTTATTTTAAGAATGCTCCATAGCAATTTCATGGTCTCAGATTAGTTTATAATATATGGCAGAAAAGAAAAATCAATTTACAATGAAATCACAAATTGGCACTTATCTGTGTTATTTAGCCTTACTTGAAGATCCTTTATATACAGAGACTCTGACATCTTTCATTTTTAAAGCTAAAATTAATATTTTAGAATAAAAATTATGCCCTGCAGAAATAAAGATTAAGACAGAATACAAGCTCTTCTCTTAATTAACTAAGAATAAACTGGTGTGCACTTTAATCACTTTGCACTGCATTACTATAGAATTACAGAATTCCCATCCCATGTTCTGTAGGATTTGTGATTTTTTCATTCAGGGGCAGCGGAGGGACACTTGGTAACTGCTCTGCTTCTGACACTGTGCTATGCAGGTATTTTTCACTGGATATTATGCTTTGTGATGGAAAACCTTTCCCAACTACTCATTAGAAGAAAAATATTAGTTTAAAATTTAAACTGTTTGTGAGGTATAATTTTAACTAGGAAAATTCCTGTTGTAAATATAGAACTGAAATACTGTGATGTGGTTAACTGCACCTGCCACCCAAAAGGGTTTTGCAATATTACACATAGACTTTAAAAGGAAAAATGATCTGAGAGAAGCAAATAATGGCAGGAGTACTAATAAATGTTTGATTAAATTTATTTAAAGAAATCATTTAATTCCCTTTTAAAAAAAAAATACTCCATCCAGTTTACTAATATCTGCACATTCAGAATTTAAGTACCTACTTTTGCACTTACATTAAGAATAATATTTAAACACATGATTTTTCTTGAAGGTTATCTTGAGGGCTAAGCACACATACAGAAAAAAAAAACGAATTCAACATGTTTGCCCATGTATGGACTTAAAGGGTAAACTACATTTGTAAACCACAATCTAATAATGCTATGAAAAAAAAATCTTAAAGACACTAAAAGACACAACCTGAGCCCCCCCAAAACTGATGCTTCTAACTGTAATGTACTGCACTCTCACACAAGAAAACATTTTATTCTACAAGCTGTAGCTGAATAAACCACACATTCGATATGCATGGTGCATAAATTCACACACGCCATGCAAAGCAACACAGGGAGAAGCAAGCACAGCAAGCATCACATCTCTATCTTAACTACAAAAAAATTCTTTAGAAGAAATACCATAGCAGAACAGTTAAGAAGTAGAATGCCACTGGGAATATCACCCAGAAAACAAAAAAAAAAAAAGAAAAAGAAAAAAAGTTTTACATCTGCCTTATTTCTTAGTGGTAAGCAGGGGAGAAGTTATGGTATAGAACCAGTACAGTAGGTGAATGAGTGCTGATGCTAGCAGAAGGAGATGGAAGACTACAGACAGATGGGAGACGAATGAACGGGCACGATGTTGGCTTTGCAGCTCATTTTCCAGTTGGCTTTCTCAACTGAAAATGTAAATTTGTTGAACTTACTACGTCTTGTTTTTCTTTCTTTAAAGGAGAAAATTATTTAATCTAATCACTCCCCTCAAATCACCCTAAACAAATTCCAAAAGAAAAGAAAAGAAAAGAAAAACCAAGAAAAATCTTTATTCTTGTAGGAATAGTCAAAAGTTTGGCTTCTAGAAATATGTCTGTTTAAACTAAACAGGCAGTAAGAGAAATTAGTCCTCTCTCTGGATACAGTAAGTATCTGTCAGCAATATTTACAATTTAAGAAAATAAGTTATATAGTTTTCCTTGAATACTTTTCAAAATTTCCTGAGCAGATTCTTGAGACGCAATAGGACAGTACTAAATCTAAATCTGAAAAAGCTGAATAAATGAAATTTATATGTTCCGTTGAAGAGCTTTTCGGTGCTGAACATCGGCATAGCTCCTACATAATAAATTATTTCGTTAATTTGATGCCCTTGAATGTGCATGACCGATATTAGCAACGTTACAACCTCTGAAATGAAATAGCATTGCCATTCCAATATCAGGCAGCACATACATACTTCCTAATTTTAACAAGATCCTATCCTGAAAACGAAAAAGCTCTTCTTCACTGGAAAACACGAAGGCAGACTTGGGCTCCAGTCCTTCACAGACTCGCACAAGCCTGCACAGCACATAGTGAGGAGCCCGTTAGAATCTGGCACGACTCCAGGCGTTTAAGTTCAGCTTGCTCTTAAGGATGAAACCCTGCTAACATATACAAGTTTGCCTAACTCGAGCTATGCAAGCACACCCACTGTCTTAAAAAGGAACTACTTTTGTGCGTAACGTTTGGCATGCGCCTGGCTTTATGGTACAAATCCTTTGGAGCAGTCTGTCTTCCTATCTGCATAAAGAAGCCATAATCATGACTGGCTTCTTTGAGCACTACCACAACACAAACAAATAAAATTACACACAAAAACTGCATTAAACAGCATTTAGAGTTGCAAAAGCCTGCATTCATAAATTGGGAAATGGCAGTCTTAAGATGGACTGCTGGTCTTAAGAAGACATATTTTCACTTTCACCTCGGAGGACGCCTGCCTCTACCCCATGCCGCGACCGGGCCCTGGGTCGGTGCCACCATCTGCCCGGTCCCGGCTTCTCAGCTCAGCTTCGTCCCCCTCGCCCAGCCAGCTGCGGTCTCCTTGTGCCCCCAGCCCATGTCTCCCCCCTCCCCGGCTCTCTCCGGCTTTCACAACTATTTGCTTACAGCAGAGAAATGATGAGAATCCAGGATTAAGCCAAAACCCTGGGTTCTGCCCTGCATTATGGGGGGGAGTTCTGCCTCAAACAATGTATTTTGCTCCAGCAATTTAATACATACTCTCGGCTCAGTTGTGGTCCCAATTCCTCACAAAGCAGCCTGCCTCTCTTTCTTTTAATACCACACCCCCCCCCACCCCCCCCCCCCATTTTAAGCAATGGGATCATTTTAACCTCCCTCCCTGGTCCTGGCACCAGGAGAAGTCATCACCTCTGGCAGTACAGAGGCAATTTTGCTGCCCAGCTGAAAACCTTCAATTGAGCAGCCACAACCGGCCTTTTTTCAGAACATCTTTCTGTAGGGGAGATTTCGATTCCAACAGCTGAAGTGTGACAAAGCTACTGAAAGAGAGGAACCCTAGCAGGAAACGTTAGGCACCCTTAACACAGCGCTGACCCGAGCCATAATTACACCACGGCTGTGCTACTTACACAAACGCACGCATGTGCTCCTGTCCTGAGAGTTATTGCTCCTTTAGATAACTGAACAACAAACACAACAAATTTCTGAAGTAAGGTCAAACGGCTTATCTCGTAGATTGGTAAAAGCATCCTGGACTCTCCAGTGTGAATTACGAAAACTTTCATGGGATGAAGAAAAACTAATGTTTGGCTAATTTTATTGTGTTTTAATCACAGGTGCTCTTTCTAGCACGCAGAGAACACTCCGGGAAGCAGTGCCGCAGAATAAAAATGCAATAGAAATACTCCCAAAAAATGATCTTGTTAAAAGGCTGCTAAGGTCAGCAAATTACAATTTTTTAGTTTCCTTGAGAATGGCAGAAATTATGGAGCGTATTAAATGCCTAACACACTGTGAAAGTATGGATGAGTTCTAATAAGGTAGAAGTAGCACCAAAAAAGTGATAAAAGGATATAATCATTTAACTTTGTTCTGTTTCTGACCACTTTAAAAGAACATCTTAAAGGGAAATGCATAGGTAAGGTATGAACAATGTTTTATATTTTTAGTAAGTTTAATGTATTATACATCAAGTAAAATCTACTTTGGCTAAATATTGGGACTAATGTCTCCTATTCTTTAACTAATCCTACCATACATTTATTCATTTCTTATTTATTCTGTTATGTTACAGTTGTTTGCTTAATAATGAAATATGTAACACATCTTCTACTTCCCTTTGCCTATTTATCTTTTTTTTATTATTTTTATTCCATAAATAAAATACTTTTATCTGTTAGGCATATAAAACTTATATAAATCAGAACTTCTGCAGTACAGAGCTTTTGAACTCATATTTTCAAAGATCAGTTAAGAAATATGTTGGTCTAAGACCAAAGTCTTATTTATATGAGTTTGTGGCTGAACTGACAAGTATTTTTCTGTGACAAGTAAGGGCAGACAGTTTGTATCTTAAATACCATAATCCAGTTTTCAACTCATGTAGACGTCTGGAAGGGAACCAGTCAGTAAAGTAAATTATATTATATCCCACTGACAGTCCAAATGCAATCCAGGAGATTCATTACTTTTACCAAAGACAAAAGAAAAATATGGGAGAGGTGTGGGAAGGTCAAAAATATTTGCAGCTTGCAGGAGTGCTTAATCAAAATGAACAGACATCTATTTTTAAAAATACAAATAGCAGTTATTTCTTGGTTTAAATGCAAAGGTGGAATATAAGCAACAGCTTGCTACATTTTTATGTGAGGCCATGGGCTGTTTCTGTTTTACAAGCTGCCAAGAGTTTGACCTCTTTAATTTGCTGGGAGACATGGAAACAGCACCTCAAAAATTATATTTCTTAGCTAGCATGAATATTTTCTCTCTGCATGTTTTATATTAGCTTATGTAGCATTTATTCACATGAGATTTTCCAATTCTTAGATAGTGGTCTTTCACACATGACAGACTTCATTGATCTAGAAGCCAAGATGTGCAGATAATTACAGTCAAAGCTGCAATTTAGCCTTTTTAATTCAAAAGTAACATCTGAGAAGGAACATTTCTGCATGAATTAGAATCTGAAGTTAAATAGTACTTTCTTTTCTTGCAGTAACTTCTTCAGGTAGCAACCCAAACTGGGCATTTACAAACTGAATTTCACCTTTACCTTAAGTGGTTCCATATGAATTCAGACAAATACAAATTCAGATTATTCTTTTTTGGTAGCAGGAATTATGAATACATTAAAACTCAATCATTACTTTATTCATAATATACATTTCAAAATCAAACTAATCCAAATTTGATGTATACAGAATATTACTTCTACTATACAAGATGCAGACAGTCCCTTCTTTCCTTTCCAAATGAAAAACTGAGCAAATATGTTTTTTAATTACAATACTAGTTTGAATTTCCACACAAAGGTCATATCATATTCTACAGAACAAGAAATTGGAAAAGAAGCACTAACTATGCAGTATAATTTTTTCTATGTCTTAACTGAATTCTTCGTTTCTAGTCTAACCTACAGTATTGTATTCAAAGTTATGCTGCATTTTACAAAAATTACTCACTGCTGGTTTCAAAATTTTAGAAATTGAGAATTTTGCATTGAAGTCTACCTTCTCCCCTGAAAATGTCCCTGCAGCCATCATTTCACTTTGGTAGTATTCATATATCTGCATGAGTGGGAAAAAATTCCATTGTTTTGACAGAAACTGGGAAGAGAGGAACTGGGTACAACTTCAGAGTCAGTGACTCCTTTAAAAAGGCTGTATGCATCTTCACACTTCCAGCAGTTAAAGTGAAATTTATTTCCATAACACACAAAAATGTTCAGTTTTTGTGAAAATAGAAGAAACCTCTTTATAAACTCGATAGCTACAACTGTAAAAAATATTTTAAATTGATGCCTAAGAGAACATGTTTTTATTCTGCAGGCTTGTATTATGGGAAGCTTAAATACGGATCATCTCATTCAGTAACTCCCACTTTACAGTAGTAGCAATTCATTCTAATTGCTTGGGTAGCACATTCAGGAAAAAGAGTATTTTTCCTTTTCACTGAATAATGTTTCATGTTCGGTTAAATGCAGGAAGTTACACCACCATTGGAATGCGATTGTCTGCAACTGCAGGGTTGCTTCTTATGCATAGGTTTGTGTTTTGCTAAATATTCAAATGTTAGCCATTCAGCATTGCTTTTCAAAATATTTTTAGCTTATAACTAGCTAAACTAAAAAGGAATCTATCCACTGCAATCAAAATAATTTTAAACCATGCATAATCATTTTTCACAGATTTTATTCTCCTGTATGGAGTAGATTATAGTAAATGTAATTCACACATGCTGTTTCTTATTCAGAGGAAAACACAGAATAAGGATGTGGAGAATTTCTAGCCAAATCTTCATTCAGATCCAAGATCCACGGACGCCACTGTAATTGAGAGACATTCACAACCAGATAGCTGTAGACTTCATTTTCGTTTAAAATAATACCTCTCCTACATCATTTCCAACTAAAACATTAATGTTATTTAACTTCTAGCAAACTGCTTTGAGCTGAACTTACAACAGATTACAGTTTCTTGTTTTAATTTCGTTCAGCAAAAGGCACTGCTCAAAACCATATATTTCTATTCACAGATCGATTATGTAAACATGCTGCTCCTTTTCAGGCTACTATAAAATTACGTGTAACTAATAACATTCTTCTTTTAGAACTTGATTTGCCTGGCATTTGACAATGGAAAATGAGCTATTCCTCCCACACATCAATATACACGCTTCACTACGTAAGGTATCTGAGTTCATCGTGCACAGCCTAAAAATGCCTACTCATAACGGCTAGTCCCGCAGCAATCCGAAATGGTTAATTAACTGTCAAAGAAACAGTTTTATTGCTTTCAGATTTCAAATAAGTTGTGATTTAGTTCCACTGTTCTGACATTCTGCTTTGTATAAAGAAGAATGATTTTGAATGCCTCACTTGAAATTTTATAATATGAGGGGATATAGTGTTTGAATTATATCACATTTAAATGCATAAAGTAGAAACAACCCCAAGAAATATTAAAAGATGCATAACTACACAGCATTTTTTCTTAGGGCTGCCCACCTATACAAGAGATGCTTATTTTAATTTTAAAAGCATTATCAATTCTGTATCGTTCACACTGCCAGGTTACAAAGGAGAAAAAATTGATTAAATCTGCAAAAAAAAAGTTTATTTCAAAGGTGGACTTATTTTAAAATTAACTGTAAAATAACAGAGAGCTGCTCCCTCAGGTATTCCATAAATACTCATGTTCTGGTTCTCGACTTCATCAAAGGACACTCCCCCAAGCATCTGTAGCTTGCACGTCAGTCCTTTCATTTCTGATTTGAAAAAATTATACAAGCTTTTAGTCAGTTCAGTAACCCTGTAACTTCAACAGACTTTCATTACTAAGTGGTCATTGGAAAATGCTCATAAAAACAATCACATTCCAAAATTATTTCACCAGTTTATCTCATTTCTGATTTTCCATGCACAGAACCTTTAACTTATAATTTAACTTATAAATTAGGCTAACCAAGCTCCCCCCCCCCTTTTTTTTTTTAATAAATTTTAAGCAACAAAGCACATTCAAAACTGATGCCCAAATGTCAAAACCAAGTGGCATCCTTTATACAGTGCCTTTGGTCCAGTTTCACTTGACATAACAGAAGGGACTGTGCCTCTCAGAATTGGGCTCAACACAGCATTCCTTAAGGAAAACAGCTTAATACCCAACCACAGTGCTTTCATATATTCAGCTTCATGTATTTCCATCAAAACATTTAGAACAGATACAGTCATTTTAGAAACAGAACCAACAAATAGCTAAATACCGTATGCTATGCACCCAACTGCATTTAATATTTGGAAGTTTGTAAGAACAAGCTAAGGTGGCATCTACTTCCACGAGCACAAAGGGTGAGCACTTGTGAATGATGGAAGGATCAGTGAGACTATATATCATTAGAAAATGATAAACAGATTTTTAAAGTACTACTTTCCCCAAAACTATTTTCCTGCTGTTGTAAAAATTACATAAAGCTTCTTTTCATAATTTGAGCACAATATCTAATATAGCAGTAGCTGTTACTATACTATAATCTTGGCAAATGTTCCAGCACTTGTCTTATTTATTACAAAATTATTTCTTGGCTACTTGCTGAGATAAGTGAAACGAAGTCAAATTATCACAGCAAATGTATTAGAATATTTTGGAAAGAACTGCAGAGACAGAAAATGTTACAGTCATGTTACAGCGATGTAGTTATTGATTAGACTACACGAATTGAGGTGTGCTTTCTCTAAACTGAAATTAGTACACAGAAAGCACTAGTTGAAAATTCTATGTTGCTGAAACACTGAAACTCCAAAAAGTTCTTCCAAAGGATAAACATATTTTTTCCCATAATTTTAAGCCTCAATCACTTCCCCCAAATTTTCCAAATTACATTTTACAAATATTTAAATTCATAGTTAAATGACATCTTAGTAAGCCAAGTCAAATCTTAATATTGCTTTTCTATCTTGTAATAATCACTAGATAACATTTTTCTCCTTAGTGAACTACAAAGAAAAAATTGCAACCAATATATTTTTGAACATCGATCAATATGGACTCGACTACTAATCTATCTCTGAAGTATATTTCTAATATGCAGCAAATAAAACTTTTTATTATGAAGTCTAATTTAAAATAAAAACACATGAAACTGAGAAGTTGCCTTTCTAAGCAAAATGCATTACTATTTTAATGAATAAAAGGAAAGAATAAAATAGTACTTGAAAAAATAAGTTTCTTCTTTTGCACCTCTTAAGAGAGTTAAGCTGTAAAAATACCTATAGATATAATAAAATAGCTAAAAATGTATTTAAAGTTATTTTCCACTGTAATCAGCAATTTTAAAAGTGAAAATAAATGACATTATCACGTGACAGGCCAGCACAAGACACGTAGCTTTAATATTGATTTGAAATAGCCATTTTCAAGGAACAGTTGAAATAACAGGGGCGAAATGTTCAATGTTTGAAGTAAGTACTGCTAGAAATGGCAAAAAAAGTGTCAATGGAAATTCAGTCACCACACAGACTCTTCATTTTCCAACATCAATATACTGAAGAGAAGGTCTCCACTTCAATACTCACATTCAAAAATTATGTTAGCAGCAAAGAAACCTATGCATTTTAAATTTCTGTATTTGTTAAATTTGTTTTACTTTCTCTGCAGTATATTTCCCAGGCAGGAAAATAAAATTGGTAACCTCTCAGTACTTTAATTTATGATGCCACAATTCAAATCATAGCAAGTAAGATTTCACATAGTCAGCACTGAAGTAAGATCCGTAGACACTAAATGAAACGTGTATTTAAAGAGAAAAGGAAAAAAAGAGATACCGTGCACAAGGTAAACTTTAAAATTAAATTTAAAATATATACCATTATAAATCAGACTACAGTATTAATTACTGTATGTTTGACTATGAAACACACAACCCAATGATTTTTAAATTGTAGCATCTCAGATGAAATCTGAGTTTACAGTAACAGAGTAACTTTTACAAGCAGCCATTATTCTCCTGAAAACAAACCTACAAAAATATCCTTTATTCTTCACAGTCACCTCTTATATTCCAGTGTCACAACTGCTCATTTTATTTACTCAATCTTTTTCTCTAATAATTCTCTGTTCTCCGATAATTCCACACCAGCAAGATAACACCATTCCCAAACCATACCACCAGAGAGGTACAGGACATTCAGGTGGGAAATGGTGGAAGCTGGTTTCAAAGCAGCTCGCTAGAAAATACATTCAAGAAATATATATGAAAAAAAAAAATGTAGAAAGTATATTCACTTTAAGCCATAGTTGGATAAAATCAGCTCTGTAAATAGGTATTGCAGCTCCAGGTTTCCACAGTTTCTCCTTAACGATGCCAGTCGGGGAAGGTCAGTTTCTACGACCTACAACTTCTGCCCCTGTTCACACCTTGGTCCAGCTCAGCAGGATCAGGGCCCAGAGCAACCATTAAGACCTTCTGGGGACTGATGCCCATTCTGGGGATACTGGCAACCCCCTGAGGCACAGGACTATGAAAAAATGGGAAATGTGAATAAGACTGTCCATACTACGTTTAACTTTTATCACAGAATCACAGAATGGTTTAGGCTGCAAGAGACCTCTGGAAGTCATCCGGTCCAACCCCTCTGCTTAAGCAAGGCCACCAGATCTGGAACATGGGGAATCTGGAATACAGGGGCACAATTCAAGTGTCTGTCTTCCTAAACCTGTTTGTAGCTGGGAGACAGATGCCTGCTTCCCAAGAACAAGCATTTTTGATCAGACGTTGAGGAAGGAAAGCTAAGTGTGCTGTAAAGCATCACACTACAGTTATAATTATGTAATTTATAATTCAGGAGAGAAGGGACCTCTGATCATCACCTGGCCTAAATTCCCACTGACAATATGGGTGGTGGCAAACTACACTAGTTACATAAAAGACGAGGTAGTCTCCAGAAGCTAATCAGACTGTACTGCTGTCTGAGCCTTAGGTGGATTTCAGTGTCCAAATCTTAGCTCAGACAGATTAAATTTTGCATAACACTGAGAGTTAATTTTTCATTAATGCAACCCATAAATTCATATATATTTAATATTCCATTTTTATGCCTCAAGCATTCTTATGAACGCCATTAACGGAAACCTACTTGCACAGTCCAGTGTCTTGCTACTGCAAATGAGTATTATCTGTAGATCCAGCTGCAATTGTAGATGTTCTACCTTCATTTCCAACACAGCATAGTAATAATTTGTATATTCCAAAAATCTGTCTTTATCCCTACTAGCAAACCTTGCACAATCAATTTTCCAACTAAACTCATTACACTTCTCTTCTGCTTGTTCTCTTACGGAAATTCTTCCAACTGCAGATAAAACCATTGTACGTTGCTGTCACTTCAGGACATCATAGGTATTCCAAACTTTCAGCAAAGGATTTTCCAATGGCTTAGCTTCACCTTCAAATTCAAATTTTCTTTATTTAACTCACACTGTAACTATGCTCCTACTAAAACTTGCAACTCATTTCCTCCTGCTCAACACCTTTCTGTCCTATTCTTTCTCCAGTATTAAACTTTTTATCACTTCCTTCCCCCCGGCCAGTCTGAACTCACCGTTTCCATGAAGCCTCCTACACCACGAAAAACAATACCCTTGCCTCCAACAAACTATTTTTTCATCAAACAACACTACATGTATTTTTCTTTGGGAAGGTCATGTACAGATGATTCAGTAAGACCATGAAACTGCAATCTCCTACCTTGGAGCACACGGTGCAGACTTACCCAGCCACTCTCCCTTTGATAGGTGGCCGGACTTGTTGTCTAGCAGGTCAGCTTGTATAGTAAAACTTCCAGCACAAGGCATGTCCTTTTTTCTGTTTTGGTTTGTTTTGTTTTTTTCCTTCCAGAAGGCCATAGACTGTAATGGCACAATGAACAAATTACCTTAAACTATTAGTTCTTTGCAGATAGTCACAATTTAAGTGTGTAAGGGAATGTAACTGACAAGAGCCCAGCCTCAATTGTGATCATGACGGCTGACAAACAGAGCTCAGGAAGAAAACTAGTAATCCCCTACACGTCAGAAAGATACCGTTGCTTGCAGAGAACAACAGAGACAAACCCCATTATCCTTTGGGATGCACACTTCTACCATGCTGAAAATTCAAACACCAGCTTTATCACCAGTTAGCTCGTTAAAATACTCCTAACTAAAACAATAAGAATAATAAATAATACAAGAGCTTTGTGTCTTATATGCTTTACCAAAACAATGACGGGATACAGAGACTTTCAACTTCCAGTTTCCTTTTCATACCTTATTCTGTGACTTGCTCAAAACTAGTAGGCTGGGATGATGCTCACCATACCAAAGAGGTGTTTTTATAAAAACCTCTCAACAAATGTTAAACCATACACCACACATTATATCTCATATACCTACCACAAATTTGAAAGCGCTCCTGTCCTCCTTTGAAAAGTGGATAAATAAGTCAGACACCAAACAAAGAGAGTTCCCGAGGTCATCCGCGTGCATCACAGTACCGCACAGCACACACGAACAAACCCATGTTTTTTTGGCTTGGTTTTCAGACTGCTGATAAACTGGCTGGGCGGGCGGAGATCTAAAATACCAACCTGATCTACCGCCGTACTAACAGTGAAAGACTTTTATGAATCCTCCTAATCACTTGAAAAGCATTGCTGGTGAAAAGATGCTGTTGAAAGATGTATGAAAAACATATTGCCATACATCCCATTTAACATAATTTGTTAAATTAAATTTTGTTGTAACACAGTAAATTTAAGCAAGCCAACAGCACACTGTCAAAAACTTTATTAACCTGAAAATTAAACCTTTATAAACCAGAAAAATGTCAATATAATGAGAGCAATTAACTGCAGGAAGAGATTTTAAACAATAAAACTATGCATAAATGAGCAGCATGGCTCATAGCGACAGTATCTAGCCATTCAATGACCACCCAAGTACACAGAAGTTTAGAAACAAGTAATGTACTTCCTACAACAAATCTAAAAACTTTCTGACCACACACAGCCTGTGTGGCAAAAAAAGAAAAATACTAAGGAAAACAGTCTAACGATTTAAACAAACAGAAGTTTATAAATGTTTTTTATTAAAAAGAATCCTAATTGATAACATCCAAGAGCCAGAAATAGGACCAGAAAAAGCCAGCCATGACAAAGTGACAGCTGCATGAGGGGAAATGAACCATTTCTCACTTCTTAAAGAAATCTTCCCTGAAAGTACTGAAACATTATGAAATTTCATTACAAGTGAAATTCAAATCTATAGCTATTATATGCACTCTAGCTGTGTATCAGGCAGACCAGCTTCAAAATACATTAAAATAACTGTAACTCTACATAGATAAAAGTATTGTATGTAGAATATACAAATTTGAACACATATTAATCAAGATGCCAAAACCAGCATGTCTAAAGATGATGTTGTTGTTGTCATTACAGCAACAACCTGTGGACTTAAAGAGATGAGGGGCTACCAATGTGAGCACAAGCAAGCAGAGAGGTACATCGTGCATGGATAGCTCAAATAGCCCAAATATACATTTAAGATAAATCAAAATAGGAAACAGTCATAAAAGAGAAGATAGACGGGTAGATGGAAATGTAAAACAAGCCGATTTGTTAATGAAAGAGTAATCACATCTCGTTACCTGATTAATAAGTATCAGCAGGGGCCACTAGGCATTACAGCCAAAGGAAAGAAATTTAGTCTTTTTTTTTTTTTAAAGAAGTATGCTTATAAAAAATAACCATGCTCCTCTCCATGTGCAACTTTTTGCCACTTCCTACCACTTCAAATGCCATCCTTTCATTTACACTACAAATCTTGGAACATTTATCTATTTCACAAAACACTTCTACTCTTCCACTTAAATTTCCTTCATTATGCAGAAATATGGTTCTTGGAGAACCACAATTTCACTGACTTTTGTAATTATGGTTTATCTTCCTTCATCTGAGGGGGATGCCAAGCTCTTACCAGCCAAGATTGTATATCGACCTTTGTTTCTCCAATGTTGTTAAAATCGGCTTATCACCTCAAATCTAAACAGCAACAGACAAGTAAAATTCAAGGGTAGCACAAAGACACCATACATAATTTTATCTTACAGATATTGTGAATAAACAACAGCTTTTTAGTAAGAGATAGATTTGCATCTACAGTAAACATCCCTATGAGAATATAAAATCACATTCTTTGCTCTTTTTTGTGCAAAAATGAAATACTTATGGTATAGATCTACATGGTGGTACAGAACAAAATACATCCATAGTGTATACGGCGTACTGTTTGTTTCCAAAGTACAGTACTATACTTGCACAAAAAAATACACCAATATCGATGTTTACTGAGACTAACCATACGTATACACACGACATCTTTGGGTGGGGGGACATTTGTCATTTGAAAGTTAGGATTGTGTTTTTTCTCTTCTCCAGCTATATACACTTCATACAGCAACATCACATTAACTACAGGTAAGCAGAGCATTTAACAAGCACTTAAAACTGTGTTTCTAGTTTATAACTGTTTTTCTAATACATGGAAATGCCTTGTCTTGCCTGCAGGACACATTAAAATACATCGTTAATACATTTCTGCTACTACAGATTACGTACCATTTTCTTGATTGGACAAGTCCCTTAAAGTGTGAAAAGATGCCCCTTTTCTATCAACATTGTCTTTATGCTGGCAAGTGCTAAAAGGAAGAATGCCTACCATAAAAACATCAGAAGCACATGTGTTGCAAAAGATCACCAAATCTTGAAAAATGGTATAAGCATTTAATTTACAGCCATGAAACTGCCGGAATGTATTGAAAATAACCAGTATTTCTTTTCTAATATTTTATAGAAAATGAACTTCCCATAATTCATCATTTACTTGTAATTTCCCCAAGTCTCCCAATGCTGATTCATTTCACTGGCTACAAAAAGCCACATTTCAAGCCCATTAAATAATGATTTTCACTTAAGGCAGGTATTTATACTCTTCTACAGCTCCTGGTAAAATCTACAGAAAATAAAAACTAGTATTTCAGATCATCAGAATGAAACGTTTGTTTATAAAATATTTAATCAAAACAATCTCCAATCTTTTTGAGTCAGCCATGGACCTTTCAATTCCTATATAATACTCTGCTCCAAACTGTTTCTATCATGGAGAACTACACATTCAAAAAGAAATATTAACACATAATTCATCAAGAAGATTCACACAATGTCTTAAGGAGGAGGAGTCCTTTTATGAAAGAAAAAAACTTACTTTGGAGTACCTTTTCTTTCTTACAATTCACCACATACATGATTTGATCAAAGGGAGATTTCCATCAGCAATTGACCAACACACTCAACTGTTCAGCATCATAAGGGGAAAAACTAACAACCTGTGGTGTACTATTATCCACTTAAAATAAATTCCAGCCTTGAAACATGCAACAGCATCATAAAAATAAAAGTAGCACTCTTTATTATCTCAAACTACAAAAATGAACAGAAAACTTGAAAGTGCTTACAGGGTGGTTCCAAATATCCTGATGGAGCCTATTTACAGGTTAGTTAACACTTTATTGAATGCCAAAATTTAAGGAATAAGGAAAATGTAAATAACTAAAATTTAGAAATGGTTTTCCAGATAATGATCCAAGAATGGAAATTCTGAATAAGCCTTTAAATTACCAACATGCTGATATGTATAAAATATAATGGTCTCTAACAGCCTGTACAAAAAGAATGGAAAAACATAATCAAGCTATGCTAAATAAAGCCGCCTGAGTTAGCAAAACAGATTTTACATAGCCTTCAAAGGGAAACATTGCAAGAAAGGTTCTTTTATTTAGATTTTTTCAAATAAACTATGTCTGCTTAGAAAAAAAATCAATAAAGTTTAAAATAAGGTCTTGTAATAAATTTGTAGTGCACACATCAGATTGCACCATGTCCCAGGCTGAGATCTATTTACCTTTGACTTCAGTTGTTTCTCTTTGGCTTCACAACCTCACACAGCTCTCATTTCCATGGTTCACCACCACAGCACTGAGAACCACACGTGGGGAACATGCAGAGATTTACTACTGATGATCCATATATCTATCACCACGTACTTGAATTACCACAACCACTCTCCAAGAATGAAGACTAAAGCCCAAAAAAAAGTGTAACAATACAAAGCCTAGAAACCCACTGATCATAACAGCACAAAGGTCTGAAGCTCATGCAATTGTCAGTACGTCCTTCTGTTGCACCTTTCGTGTACCCATTCCTACTGAAAGGCAACCCATTTCAAATTCTGTTTTCTGGTAGGCTTTTCTGGCTTCCATCCTAATTACATTACCAACTCTGCATCCAATAGGCTAAGAAAGCCCTATTGTTTCACTGAAAAACTAATATCATCCAACACAGGACTGGTGATAAGCAAAGGAAATTCCTTTCTGGAATTTTTAAAATAGGATTACAGCTTATATGACTACAATCATTGAATCACTTAGATTGGAAAAGACCTTCAAGATCACCAAGTCCAATCATCAACTTGGCCTACTGAGACCCACCACTAAACCACGTCCCTAAGTGCCACGGCCACACGTCTCTTAAATACCTCCAGGGATGGATACTCCACCACTTCCCTGGGCAGCCCGTTCCAATGCTTCATCGCCCTCACCATGAAGAAATTCATCCCGATACCCAATCTAAACCTCCCCTGGTCAACTTGAAGCCGTTTCCTCGCATCCTATCACTCATCACCAGAGAAAAGAGACCAACACCCACCTTGCTGCAGCCTCCTTTCAGGCAGTTGTAGAGAGCTAGGAGGTCTCCCCTCAGCCTCCCCTCAGCCCTCTTCTCCAGTTCCAACTGCAGAACAACCCCAGTTCCCTAAGCTGCTGCTCATAAGCCTTGTTTTCTAGTCCCCTCGCCAGTTTTGTTGCTCTTCTCTAAACATGTTCCGGCAACTCGATGTCCTTCTTGTAGTGAGGGGCCCAAAACTGAACTCAGTACTCGAGGTGCAGTCTCACCAGTACCACATACAAGGAGACAATCACTTCCCCAGTCCTGCTGGCCACACTACTTCGGATGCAGGCCAAGAGGCCATTGGCCTTCTTGGCCACCTGGGCACACTGCTGGCTCATGTTCAGCCAGCTCTCGACCAGCACCCCCAGGTCCTTTTCTGCCGGGCATCTTTCCAGCCACTCTTCCTCACGCCTTCATCGCTGTATGGGGTTGTTATGACCCAAGTGCAGGTCCTGGCACCTACTCTTACTAAATGTCATGCCACTGGCCTCAGCCCATCGATCCGGCCTATCCAGACCCCTCTGCAAAGCCCTCCTACCCTCAAGCAGATCAACAGTCATAGAATCATAGAATAATAGAAACACAAGGTTGGAAAGGACCTACAAGATCATCTAGTCCAACCGTCATCCTATCACCAATACTACCCGCTAAGCTACTAAATCATATCTTAGTCCTGCCTAACTTGGCAACATCTGCTAACTTACTGAGGGTGCACTCAATCCCTTCATCCAGATCACTGATAAAAATGTCAAATAAAACTGCCCCAAGACTGAGCCCTGGGGAATGCCACTGGTGACTGGCCACCAACTGGACTGAACTCCATTCACTAGCACTCTGAGCTCAGCCATCCAGCCAGTTCTTCACCTACGGAACAGTACAACGGTCCAAGCCATCAGCAGCGAGTTCCTCCAGAAGAACACTATGGGAAACAGTGTCAAACGCATTACTAAAACCCAAGCAGACAACATCCACCGCCTTTCCCTTATCTACTAAGTGGGTCACCTTGTCATAGAAGGAGATGAGGTTAGTCACGCAGGACCTGCCTTTCATAAACCCATGCTAGCTGCATCTGATCACTCAACTGTCCCACATATGCCGTGTCAACAGTGATACGTGTGACTAGAAATTTGTATCACAAGAGTCCCTTTTTCACTTATATATAAAAATTGGGAAAAAAAAATAGCTTCTCTCCTTAAGAGCAGAATCTTCTGTTAAAAAAAATCACACAATCACACAGTCACAGAATGGTTTGAGTTGGAAGGAACCTTAAAGACTATCTAATTCCAACCCGCCCTGGGCAGTGACACCTTCCACTAGACCAGGTTGCTCAAACTCCATCCAACCTGGCCTTGAACACTTGCAGGGACGGGGCATCTACAATTTCCATAGGCAAATCAGAATTTATCCAGAAGTTTCTGCTCATTGTATACAATAAATTTTTAATCGAGACAATTAAGAAATTGCTTAATTTTACTGCCTTCTAAAAAAAAAAGGGGGGGGCATACAAGTGATTAACGTTAATTTATTCAAAATTCAGCCAAACTCCATAAAGCCAATTGGTGACAAGATAGCATCTTGAGTTACACTGGGAGTAGACTGGCACAGAACAACTTTACACAGCATTGCTCAAAGGTTTTACTTTGTTGTTGCAGCTGTACTTTTTTTTTTAATGCACTTAGGGTTTTAGAAAAAGGTCACAAAAGGCAAATTTTCTTATGTTAACTGTATTTTGAAAGTAAGCATTGAACTTTAGAGTATTACAGGCATTTTCAGGGAATTTATAGAATATATTCTGCTTACCTTCTTAGTTCACTTGCAGTGTCCTCCAATTTTCAAAAAATCGGAGTCTTAAGTACTGATGTGACTCGTATAACCAAAAATACCTACAAGACCTGTAGGCCAAGTGTAAGTCACATTGTACCTTCTTCACATGGTCTAAAAAGAGTAAAGAGCTCTCAGAGCACCTTCATAGTTATCAGAGTACATCACCATAGATTTAGCATACTACATGTGAGGTTTGTGACCATTTCATTTTATAACAGGAGAGACAAAGTCACATCTCCATCAGCATGCATAGGCAGTTTTGCACTTACTCTGCTCAAAGCCAGCTGGACATGAGCCAATCTCAGTTCAGAAAAGTCTCAGTGGCATTAGCACTACTACGAATCCATACTAGGATATTATGCCACACAGAAAAGTGAAATAACTCAATCAGGATTGAACAGTTAATCAGCCACTGACAGAGGAAAAAAAAATAATAAAGTTTTTGGTCCCACTCTGAAGTTCTAGTTGCTTACATTTATCATACATCAAATAAAACAACTGCTGTCACTAGACTATGCTACAGAAATAACAGATAAAATTCGTTAAGTTTTCCAACCACTCCTCCTACCCAAAGATCAGGGATTTTTTTTTTTTTATAACAATCAAGATTCAGACTAGATAAGCAGGAAGAGGAGGCTTAGAGAAGAAAAGAACTTGCTGTAAGCTACTGCTAAATTTTAGATGGGTTCAAACAGCAGCTGGACAAACTCATGAAAGAAAGAGTAATTGAGAGCTACTAAAACAAAGGCACCTCTGCCTCAGGGAGTCTCAGCTATACATAGCTAGAGGTTAGGAAAGCATCCTGTGGAAGTATACACGTGTTTGCCCTTTTCTCATATTCTCTCCTTAAAATCCACCATTGGCCAACAGATGATATAACAGGTCGGATGAACCTTTAGTCTGACCCAGTACAATTCTTAATATTCTTAGTCAGGAAGCCTTAGGAATAAAACTTTAAATTTCTAACCCTACGTTTGAAGGATTAAGCTACAATTTTTCTCACAAAGTATACGTAATGTAAGCCAACTGACAGGCTATCCCATTCTTGTATAAATGGTCACTACCATTTTATGCTATTTGGTGATATTTCTAAACAGGACTAATTTAGTGTTCTGTTTAGTGTGCTTATGTATCCTTATGTTTTGTCTTTTTGTGTTTCCCTTGTATTTATCATTTTTTAAACAGATGAGGGAAAAACTGAAGCCAAGTTTCAAACCTGAGTTGTGTACATTTTTCAAGTTTGAGGAACATGTACTGTCGGTAATGCAGGTAAAACCTGGAGTCAGGTTTGGATTTTAAGCTCTTCCCAGAAATATTTGGATCTCCTGATTTACGCTGGTCTGCTACCCAAACTGCAACTCTGGCTAAGGTTCTCCTCCCAAATGTCATAAAACACTGCAAATTTTGATATATTGCATTACATATTCTGACAAAATAAACCTTGAATCAAAGGACAGAAACAGACAAACCCTTCCCCAAACAAAAATTTCATTCTGTATTCATTACTTTAGCCAAATGCTTTACTCAGCAGTTGAATGAAGAATCTACTATGGTACACTACGAAAAATAATTGTAAAACAAATCAAACCTCATACACTAGCATCAAAAAACTTCTGTATTGTAATCTCATTTGTTAAAGTGCTTTAAACCTATCTTCAACATACTACAGAATCTTTCATTTATTAAATATATAAAGTTATCTAAACATCAGCATCAAAGTATATTACTACCTTTATCTGACACAGCAATTTGATAGCAATACCAGATTCAGCCCAGTTTCAACCCCAGCTATCAGAACACTCGGTATCACTCAAATGCGATTCTCTTTTCTTGCAGATTTGAGTCAAAGGAATTGCTTAATTCTTTAGTGTGTTGTACTGCTCAAAATCAAGAGTCTGTAGACGTAGGAAAGTAACCTTTAAGGATTACAGGTGCAGCTGGTAGCTCAAAATTCCAAGTCTAGGATGCCTACAGCTGGGAGTTTCTTACCCATACGCACAGACATAAATAAATAAATAAAAGGACTGCTTTAAGTCTACAAAACATGTGTCAGCACATCACATGACAGAGTTAGAGTTAGGGCAACCACTTGCTGAAGTCACGTGCAGCTGATCACCTTACAAGGAAAGGATTGTGGCGTGGCATCAATGACTTGAAAAGGTACCAAACTGAGACCCTTCCTGCAGTCCGAGACCTACGCATCAGCCTGGGGGCAAGGGAGAAGCAACAGCGCTTCCCTGCAAATGCCCAAGATGTTGATACCAACCTGGCAGGGATAAGAGTTAAAGGTAGGCTGAATGAGCATGGCGTTGAGCGTATGATATTTTGCAGGTCCGAACACTGTTAAAATTAAATGAAGTGAATGAATTCCAATGCCAGCCATTCACAGCACTTGCTGTCCACTTTTGGAAAAAAGAGCTTAAACAGACTTCTTCAGATTAAATACATGAATCCTTCCAGATATTAGTAAAAACTGCTAATAAAGTATAGGTTAGCACCCCATTGTATCAATGTGGGTTTTAAAAGTGAGAAATTGAAAAATAAAACCCAATTTACATTTAATCTACCTTAAATTATTTCTCTTCACTCTCCATATTTGTGGAGCAGGTTATGCCAACTACAGCAGGAACCTGAGTCAATGTGACTGACCTCGTTTAGCCTTCCACTTGTGCTTACATTAACCTACAAAAAACAGCAGTCTCTCCTCTCACGTGGCATTAGTATGTCTGCAATCTTAAAATTATTTTTAAAATAAGAAACAAAATTGAGCCATGAGAAAGTGGCTGTTATTTCTGAGAGCATTGTTCTCTCCAAACGGTAAACTGAATGAACTCCTAGCAAAAATAACTTATGATATACATAAAACTGATGACACTACTAAGGGCAAAGAAAAACATTTTAAGCTTCTACACGTACTTGTCATCTGCCACTCTAGAATACTTTCTTTTAAACTACCATTTCTGGAGACAAATCACAAACCAAAGCTCTAGAGCTCACATTATCAGTTAAATATTCATGTGTAACTGAGATTTTCACATTACTCTTAAAACACTGAATACTATACCACCACAAATATGAAGATTAAAAAGATGGTTACTTGCTACTACATTTGTTTTCATGAGAATATCCCTTTGATTTTTTTAGCTGCTGTCTTTCCTTCCTGCTTATCTGGAAGTCACAATTTTCTGTGTCCCCTCCTCAAATGCTCTTCAGAAAATGAGGAAATTCTGCCACTGAGGAGAAATTCTGTAACAGTAAGAGGAAAAAACATGCAATGGCCAGAATTCATAGGTAAAACTCCTTCTATTGCTCTTGGTAGGACTACAGCTACAGGTTTCCTTAGAGAAAGCAAATGCTTGCAAAAGAATAAAGGACTTTCCCACGGGACTAGAACTATTCCAAAGCTAAGCTGTCCCTAACCTATTAAACTGCACATTCACTAATTTACCTGTGCTTTTCTCAGTCTTCACCACATTTCTTTCTATATAATCTTTAGCACAAAATTCCTGGGTTTGTAATGTTTTTCACTGAAGGCAAATCATGCCTGACTAACCTGATCACCTTCTATGACAAAGTAACACTTTCTGTCCACACGGGAAGAGCAGTGGATATTGTTTACCTGGACTTTAGCAAAGCATTTGACAGTTTCCCACAGGCTCCGGCAAGGTTTGACTGGATGGGTGGTCTGTGAGATGGGTAGGAAATCGCCCACCAGGCCACCTTCAGAGGGTGGAGATCAAAGGTTTTCACGCAGGCTGCAAGTCTGCCACAAGTGGGATCCCTCAGTGATCAATGCTGGGCCCCACGCTGTTCAGCACCTTCCTAAATAACCTGGATGATGGGATTGAAAGCACCCTCACCAAGTTTGCTGATGACACCAAACAGGGTGGCAAGGTGGACCCGTCAGGAGGGACAGCCATTTTACAGATGGACCTGGCCAGGAGGGCAGAGTGGGCAAGCAAGAATTGCATGAAGTTTAACAAAGGTAAGTGCAAGAAGGTCCTGCACCTGGGACGATGTACCTGAAGAGCCTTGCTGAAAGGGACATGGAGGTGCTGATGGGCACCAGCTGAGCGTGTGTGCCACTGCAGTAGCGAAGGCAGATCGGATCCTGGGCTGCATGTGCAGGGGCAGTACTAGCGCCGGAGCTGTGATCATCCCACTCAGTGCTGGTCGGGCCACACCTGCAGTACTGTGTCCAGCTCTGGTCCCCACCATTCAGAAAAAGACATGGGCAGGCTGAAGAGGGTCCAAAGGAGGACCACAAAGATGATCAAAGAGCTGGAGAACCTGCCCTGTGAGGAAAGACTGAAGGAGTTAGGTCTTTTCCCCCTGGAGAAGAGAAAGCTCAGGTGGGACCTCCTCACAGTTTTCCAATATTATTTAAAGTGCAGCCAAAAAGAGGACAGAGGTTTTCTCTTCACAGGGAAGCTACATGTAGAGAACAAGGGGCAACAGATCTATGTTGCACTGGTAGAGCTTCCATCTTGATATAAGCAAAAAAATTTCAGTCAGAACAATGAATCAGTGCAACAACCTCCCCAGGGATGTGGTGGAGTTTCCAGGAGGGGACTGGACTGTGTGCTAGATAATCTCATCTAGGCTCCACCTTACATGAAAGGTTGGACCTGATGGTCTGTCGAGATCCCTTCTAACCCAGGCTGTCCTATGGTTCTATGATTCGACATTTGCCTCTGGGATAATTACACCTTTTGTTCTGAAGGGTGTTTACCCTTAAGTTACCATATAATGATTTGCAGATCTGATTTTACACATTCTCTGACGGTTTTTGGATTCGGGTATTCTCCCCACTACCCCAAACCTGTAATGGAGCTTGCATGGCTAATGCTTGCCATTGGAAACTTTTCTCATATATTTCCGCATTGCTAGTTTGCACAGTAAGCTCTGCAGTGAAGTGGAGGAACACTCAATTCCCTTTGAATATCCTACAGCAACGTAACCAGATTCTGGACACTACTCAAGTACAAAAGTATACGCAATAGGGTGCACTCGTGTTTGCCATTTACCCTCAAGAAACTAAACACAGGCAAGACAGCTGAATATTAAAGAAACAGGGGAACCAAAGGGAAAGGAAAGCTATGCATATAAATGCTACTTAGATGGTTTCTCTCACTTAATGTGGTCCAAGGGACAGTTTATCAACATGCCAAGATTTTGAGCTTATACTCATACAGATTCATTTCTATTCCTTTTCCCTCTGAAAACCTTCTCTTCTTCTCTAACCCCAATATTTAATAATCCTAACTTGAGTCAGAGAGGCATTTTAACCTTGCTTTTATCACTACTGCTCCCACACTGGAAGTGCTGTTTCTCTCGGCCACAATCAGCTGTGCTTACCACCTGCTTAGCCAGTAAACACAGTACTAATCATGATTTAAACATACAATTTATATGGAAATAAATAGTCTTCCAAAAGACCATTTACCCTCTCATGGTAATTACCCAGTTTTAAATGTCACTAAAGAAGTCCCTATAAACAAGAGGGTATCTTTCAAAAGTTTCAGTGAAAACTGATACATTATATATTACATATTAACAGTCAACAGCTCTCCTAACTAGTACTGTTCCTACAGCAAACTACTGTTAATTTTCTGTATTCTTTGAGTTTCTAACAGAGATAAAAGCAAACCTCAAAATTTAAAGCTTTCCAGGTATGTGTTCATGATATGTTATACAGAGCCAAAATTCCGTGGAGGGGGGAAAAAAACAAAAACAACAACAAAAAAGGAAATGGGAAAACAGGAACAGCAACATATTTTAAAGTACTGAAGTCGAGCCTTTTCCAAAGGATGGATAAAAGATCGTGTCACTTCTTAAACATAAGAAAAAGCATTAAACAGTGTAAGGCAATAAATAACAATGTTAATGTTCATATACTCACCGATTCTATTCCTGAGTAGTTTCTTAATCACAACTAACTTCCAATATAAGATATACTCTCCTTTATTTGCATTTGTTTATATGAGTAATCATTCTAGACAAATTGGGAAAGGACTGCTTCCAAATTGACAATAAAATTATAGATCCCCTCTCCACAATATCTTCTTTCCGGTAGCTAGGACAAAATCCAGGAGTTTTAACCTTGCAGGATTTATTGTCAATTAAGTGCACAACTGTAGAAAACAAAACTGGCCATCAGGAGCAATACTTATAAGCGTTTTAAGCAACTTTCTGTTTTACTTTTTCTATTTTAACTGTTCCACATCTAGGTACTAGACAGTGCCTGACCACAAACCAGCCAAGTGGTGCAATTATTCATACTATTGGTAATAATCGTGTCTGCATAGTTGCAGCATAAACCTGTAATTACACAGGCAGGATATCCCCAAGGCTTGGGAAGCAGCATTAGTTTTACAATATGAATTTAACAAGCTGAAACTTATTCACAATTGAAAAAAAATTTCAAGGAAAGCTTAAACCTTGCCAGTTATAACTGAAAAACTAAAAATATGCAGGGGACAAAAAGCAGAAAGAACATGAGAACAACGCTCACAATCTTTTTGTCAGGGACACAAGACTGCAGAGGCATCTCATGGGATGATCCTGGAGAGATGAGAGATTCAGGAAAGCTGGCTGATTTTCAAGCTCCAGACCTCCAAGCTCAAGAAGAGTCGATCCCAACGAGCACGAAAAGCAAAGAAGGCAGGAAGCCCACTTGGATGAGCACGTAGCTCCTAACTTAACTCAAACTTAAAAGGAAGCATACAAGATGTGGAAGTGGGGACACGTGAGCCAAGAGTACAGACACTGTCCAAGTGCGCACAGATGGGGTTAGGAAAGCCAAAGCCCATCTGGAGCTGAACATGGTGAGGAGCTTAAACATAAAAACTAAAAGAAAACTAAGATGATGACGACGACAGAGCTTTCTACTATTTGGGTGATCAAACACTGGAACAGGATAGCTAAGAGGTTTAAAAAGTCTCCGTCCTTAGAGATATTCAAAACACAGCTGGATTCAGTCCTGAGCAACCTCTTCTAGCTGACCATGCTTTGAAAAGGCTGGTTGGACTAGATGGTCACCAGAGGTTCCTTCCAACCTCAAATCTTCTGTGACCCCACTTAGACGTGCTACAAAAAAATAGTAGGCTTTTTTCCCCCAAAACACCATTCAGTGTATAGTGTATATATATTCTGTCTTAATGATTATTTTTTCAAAGGTCTCACAAATTTAGGAAGTACTGGGCAGGGAGATTAAATACCTTAATTTATTTGTTTCAACAAGGTCAAAAGTACTTACTAAGGATTGTAAAGCATGGAAATTTTGTAGGAAAAACATCATGACAAAAGAACACAGTCCATTCAGGCTTGCAGCAGATATAGAAACTTAACTTTAAGAAAGTTTAAGAAAGGAGACCAGACAAAAAGAATATTCCTTTCCCAATACACATGGGTGCTTCTGTATGTACACATCAGTAGAACATGGTTTTTGCTTTATGGATGTTATGAAAAAAGAAAGGAATGCTTCACTTGTCTAGTAAGGAAAGAAGTTTCAAGAATACGGAATAATGGGAAAAAAAGGCTAAACTAGACAAGAAAAAGGGAAAAAAGAATGAGGGAACAGGTGAGGGTGACTAACAATTAGGAGCTAAGGAACATAGAGATGCTCTCTAGTTTTCTTAATAATTGACAGGATAATGCTAAATACACTATTATCCTGAAGACTGCAGCACAAGATGAAGGAGTAGAGCCAGAAACAACAGCACTCACAAACTCTAGCTGACCAAACAGGGCAACAAATTTCTGATCTTTGCACGTACAGGGGAAGATGAAGCTGGCGAAGTAGGGGCTGGACGGGCAGCCACCAAGGCGGGTTGCAAACTGGCTGAACAGCCGGGCACATGAGGGTGGTGATCAGTGGAACAAAGTCTAGTTGGAGGCCAGTAATGAGCGGTATGTCCCAGGGGTCAATAGTGGATCTGGCCGTGTTCAACACCTTCCTTACTGATCACCTGGCTGACAGTAAAGGAGAGCTCTTGTTACTCTGGCCCATGGCTTATCCAGCAACGAAGCCTCTCAGCAGACAGCAGGCAGATACCAGGCATCGCGTTCCCCGTGGCTAAACCCATAGTCCTCTTCCATTAATGCTATCGACTGGCAGTAGCAGGATAAAATAAAACCTGAAGTCATGTCTGAAAGCATATTTCATGACTAAGTATGCTTTGACTGACAGTGACTTTCATTTTCTTCGTCTGTGTTCAACTCAAACACATTTTAGTGCTTGACCAGTGAGTGACCATTGCTCTGACTCAAAGGAAAAAATGTCTATCGAATTCAAAGATGAAAAAAGTTATTTATTTTTATCAGCAAGACATGCAATAACACCCTTGTCCCCCCAAAATGCCTACTAAGTCAAGTACCCTTATATACCTGCAGTAAAAGTCACACAATAACAAATCTACTTTTCCCATATTTAAAGGCTGCTCAGATTCTTCCTGCTCCCCCCACACACAACAGCTGTAATTCCATCAGGTAGCATTGATATTTATCAGCAATCTATGACATAAAGGGAAAATGAGATGAAAGAAAAAAAAAATTATATTTGGTGTCAGCTCACCTTAGATCAAAAAGATCCAAAGTAACTTTCAATAGCATAGCTTTGTTTAAACAGCAGTATCTTCAACAGTTACAAAGTATAAACAGACATAAAAATGTAGGAGTGTATCATTAACAGGTAAAGCTCTCCATGTCCTGGTTATTATGTCTGATGGTACATAAAAGCTGTCCTTTTATCTTGATTTGATTCTCCTCCAAAAACGGCAATAACCAAGTAATATTTAAGTTGATAAAAATAGACAGTAAATTCACCATAACAGCTGAAGCTTATTACACACCCTCCAATTCCTTAAGTTCAGCAGGATCCTTTCAGAAGGCTAGCATGGATACATTGTGTTACATGCAGAAAAATATTTTGCATATTTACACACAAAAAAAGCCAAGATTTAAAAAAAAAAAAATGTATTTTCTTATTTAAGTTGACAACAATAGTAATGATCACAGAATTTAAGTTTACAAAACCAGGGAATCATAGAGTACTTCCGCAAAAACATGTAACTTTCTCAAGGCTAACTGCTACAGTTCGTGTGTCTAGTAAGCTGTGCGATAACGCGTTTTCTACCAACTGAATGCTGGAATTCGCTATTTTTTTCAAGAGAGAAATTGGTCACGCTGAAAGCTAAGAGATGAAAAATGAGTTCAGTTTTGCCATTTCATCAAAATTCTTCCAGCAAACAGCATTTAAAAGATCCTGAAACTGAGACACTACCCAAAATAAATAAATAATAATACTAATCATAGAATTCCATGGAAAATATAATAAAGTCAAGAAAGTAAACCATTTTTAACAATACGTATTTGGTCCCTGATACAAAAACACCCTGCCCAAATTTGCAATTTCTGCTTACAGCTCAGGTATCTAGCTTACTACAAAACAGATGGCAAGTAGATCAATGCACTAGAACGTGCACAAGCTGTGTGTGATAATAGGGAGACTTACATCCCAGGTCACAACTCCTCTAAAGCAGAGCTGCTGCTCAACAAGATATATGGTTTGATTAGTGCTTAACGGGAGCAGGATCAGCCATCTTCAGACACAAGGATACAAACAAAACATTGACGATTCCTACACACAGCCATTCTGAGTTTACAAGAAGGTACACAACGCCATGCTTCAGCACAGACTCGTAGATGCGTTCACCCGGAGGATTTCTAACAGTATTCAAACAGTGCTTCAAAAATCAAAATCTCTCTGAAACTTCCGTGAGTGTTTCACAGTACCACACATGTTGCATTTATACTTAACACCATTTATAAAACCAGATCAAAAACATTTCTAAAGGAAACCAACTTCTATAAAATGGATTTTACAAGAAATTCATTCTTGCAAAACTACACATGTAACGTACAAAAAAATTCTTGCTGAAGAACAAATTGGGCTTAACAGACTCATTTTTATTGTATTTTTAAAACCACTATATGGACACACGAGTAGTTTCTGTTCACAGGCTGATGTTCTTCCATGCACTATAAAATAAACACAAAACTGCTGCAGAAGAAACTCCATTTGTGTTAAGACCAATTTTTTTCATAATAACCCCTCTGCTTTCTGTTGGGTAATTTTTACTCTCTAATAATTTCTCAGGTTGTTTTGAGAGAGAAATTACTATCACACATGAGCTACAAATATTTTCTGAACTGCCAGAAATTGAGCACACAGCAGTCCTCATAATGTTAGTAATACTGCTAGGTGTCTATGCTACTGAATTTATTTATTTATTTATTGACTTATGTACATACTTATTTATTAAGTTTAGCTGGGAAACATTTAAAAAACAATTCTCATATCTCTATTTCCAAAATAATATTTTCCAAAATTGGCACATCAAAATATTGATTTGCTTTGTATAGACTTGTACCATCACCTTAATCAAACAAGATCAAGCTAGAAAGGACAACCTTAAGAATACTTACGTGCTACAGAAAATAGGACTGATGTGTTGCATCACATCATCTCCCCAGATTAACATGGAACTCTGGCTCCAAAAAAGCACTAAACAGTTTTGAGATGTGGCAGGTGCCAAAGGGACTACTGAGTTACCAAATTTCACTTGACTGATGTACTTCTCAATACTGAAATAGCATCACAAAAACCTTTCGTTACCACTTTTAAGTCAAAAGCTCCTGGAAATATTCAAGATAAAAAGATTATAAACATAAGAAATTATTAAATGACTACTGCAATCTACAGAAACAACATATAAAAAACATTAAACCTATAAATATAAGCTTCAAGATGCTACTCTGTACTTGAAGTGCTACTTTTCAAAACATCTCAGTAGTGATTCAGAAAATATTAAAGTAATTCACAGTTCCAGATCGACAATTTTTTTTCCTTATCTTCTGTGAGATGCACGAGTGACTGTGAACATAATAAATATTCCAGGTAGATCACATGAACAAACCTAACCAATTGCAGCCTACCCTCTCTACTTCAAAAGAAAAAAAAAAAAAAAGAAACACTATTAACACTATTTTTCTGTAAGTTTCTATTATCAATTTTTAAGTTCTTTTACAAATGATTACAGACTGCTTCACATAGCTGATTTGCAGAAATGCTGTCGCTACAGCTATGGTACAATGGCTTTTTATGGAACTGGGCACTGCCCAATTCCATAAAAACGTAGAAATAGTGGTTTAGTAGACATAAAGCCCCTCTTATTAAGATGGAAATAGCCAAACACAGTAGGCGTCTTGCAAAACTCTGTCCTAAACTCCAGAATGTGAAAATTCCTCTCCTGGGAATTTTCAAGATTTAGACATAAGGAAAAAGAAATACTTTTTGATTTAAATTAAAAAAAAAAAAAAAACACTAAAATTAACCCAATGGAAAAGAAACCTCAGAGCAGATTTGAGAACACCAAAAACTTTAAACAACACTGAAAATAAGGTGCTGATCCACACCTTTTATATACTTGTGCATATGAACTTTAACCATTAAAAACTTGAAGAAAATAAAACCAAGATTTCAAAGTGGATTTTCAGAGGGCCTTAGGGTCAATATTGAGTTTTTATGGGGCCACCAAGCTCTACGTTTGCATGTATGTGTGTGGCACGGAGGAGGGTAATAGAGAGCAATCTGTGGAACTAAATAGATTTAAGGTATCTTTAAATACTTATTTATGATCTCCAGCTTCTAAGAAGTTGGGATTGTTGATACAGACGGGAGAAAAATGCTGGCTTCTGAGATGGAGTGGGATGGAGCTATGATCAAAAGCTCTTCAGGATAAATATAAATATTTAATACTGCCTTCCTTAAATTAGCAATGGCTACCACCATAAACTTTCTGAAAGTCTTAGGGCAACAGTTAATCCAAAAAGTTTCATCTATGAATCTAGAAAACCAAAAGGGAAAATATTAACGTCAACTAGAAGTACCTTATTGGGACAACGTATAAAGATACACTTGCTTTAAAGGGAAAAGCATTCTCCCTTTTCTCAGCCTGGCGGTCTTAAAACTTCAAAGGTTAAAAGTATTTCTTAGTATGTACATAACTGTCAAATATAAATCTCAGCAGTTTATATTTCTCTTTATATAGGTGATGATTTTTCCTCACCAGATTGTGCATTCAAAAGCCAGTGCATGGCCCAACCGGTGCACCTATTCTAAAATTACTGATCTACCTGTTGCTGTTGGGCCAAGGGTACAGCCACAACGTGTACAACCTTTCTAAGGTTTACTATGGGAAGGGAATTAGATGCTTTTTGCTTCATTCTGTTGAGAACTCCAGGTTTTCCTCCTCCTTTCAAGCACACATTTTTCCATAAGCAGCATGCTACAAAGTAAGTGGTCAACAACTGCCATCCAAGGGCTTTGCACTTAATCAACCTGCACCTCACACAATATTGCAATAAATACAATTGCGTACCCTTTTATGTGTTTCCTTCTCAATTCAAAAGATTGGAAAACTGCAAAAATATTCCAAAAAAGAACATCTCCAGCAAGCTTGCTTCTATTTTGGAAGACAAAAGACTATGCAGAGACTTTCTTGCAGCCTCACATGAGAAGAAAGACTGGCTAGTCCTTGGGAAATACCAGAGCCAAGACTCAGCCGCTGCCCAGCTACAGGTTCCTTGTGTCTGCTGCTGCTGAGGGACCGTTGCAGGGGTCACTTGCCGGATGCCAGCAAACCACAGGACGCCACAGGCACTGCGCAGCACAGGCGTTCACCCTGAGGCCCCCAGGCTGAAGGGAGCAACAAGAAGCAAAGCACGTTATTAACGCTAACTTCTGGGGTGCCTGTTTTCACTCCTCGTGAACGGTCAAAATAGGACGTGCCTCTGCGTCCTCCTCCCAACAAGAAGAAAAATACTGCCTCTGAATCCTGCCTTTCCTGATTCAGTAACAAACTGGGTATATCAAAAGACAAAATATGACCAGATACTTTCCAGAAAGTTCTTCACTGAACAGATCAAGCAAAAAAATATTTACTCATTTAAAAAAAAAATCAAATTGTGAAGACAACTCTTGTACAGGCTTCAGCACTTTCCTAAGTGCAGCAAGAGCACAGGATAACAGCTCCAAGTACAAACCTCACAGTTTGAGCCTGAAGGGTTTCTGCGCTCACAGAGAAGCTGTTGGTGTGAAGTAAAAGAGAACTAATACCTCAGGAATACGGAAGAAAGCTATTTCCCAGAAATCAAGAAGTAGCTGTCCTGAAAATAGAGTAAATAGAGGGTTCCTAAGACACACTGGATAAAAATGGATTTGCTGAAAAAGATGAGTATGGACGGGAACCAGACCATTTCTTAAGTGAACGAACTTTCAAATACATTCAGCAGGCATACGGATGTACGCAAGTGTACAAATTAGAAGCAATAAAGCAATAGTAAGCATGAAGAAATAATAGGATGAGTATCACTTTCTCCCTGTCTGCCTCTTTCTTATCAAATATCGTAGGTGTTCATTCTTTAAAGTCTTAGAGGCATTTGGTTTTTTATAATTCTCTTCCATTCCTATATGCACCTCTCATTCAGTGGATCATTTCCTCATTATACCCAAAAAACAGTTACTCCATTTATTCACCTGAAATACTGAGTTTTACTTGAATCAACTGCTAACAGAAATTTTGAGTATTAGATGCTACCACCACTGATGTTCCCTTGGTAGCACTCACGGGCCACTTCCTTAGCAAGCCATAAGGCCACCAGCAAGTAGACTAAAGGACAGGTGGGTAACTCAAACTTAAAATCATTTAAAAAAAAAAAACACGCAGATTTCTATCCATACACCATTTCAGCTCTCTTCCAATCACTTCATAATTGGTTTTCGCATACTACAAGATCACCATAGCAGCAGAGTCCCTACCCAGAAATGACCCTGCTCTTAGCTAAACCTCAGAATGTTACAACGGTAGCAAGCAGCCAAAATCCACAAGGTAAGTCATGCAAGTTAACAAGCCATGTGATGCACCAAACAGCAATTTAAAATAAAAACAGTAAAAGAATGGCATTAAAATAAGAGAAACAAATGATGTTGTTCTGGTGAGGGACCAGCAAGATTATCAAACCTTACGGAATCAATACAAATTTTCTCTCCCACTCTTCAAAAAAAGGAAACCATATTTGCCATCAAAATTAGGAATTATAGTAAGAACCTACCAAACTTTGCCATCTTGCATTAATGAAGGTTACAATAAATCCATCAGGAAAAGTATTGGAAATAAAAACAGTACTACATATAGGAAAACTGTAATGCTGAAAACAGAAAGAATGACTTCTGGTTTGGAACAATGTAACATGTTGTGTAGTAGCCAAGTAGGTTCTCAAACTGCATTAAGTAAATACAGTTCAGGGTGCAATGAATGAACGACAAACACCCAAAAAAATGTGTCAACAATAAAATTCTTGAAGCACTGCTGGGTTTATAGAAAATTAACAACATCACTCTTCTGGCATGTTACTCAAACGTTTTCTTCAAGAAAAGAAGAAAAGCATGCCTTTTGCACGAGGCAAACAACAGAATGCATGCTCTGAAATCAAGAGCCCTTCTGTTTACAGTATTTCTTACCAAAGTATTTCCAGTCCCTACCCACCAATCATGTTCTGGGGAAAAAGGTATATCACTGTTAGTTAGTTAGTAGTGAGGGAAAAGTCAACTAACTTTGTCAATTAATATTTACTTGAAGTAGAAAGTTAAGTAAGCATATATTTACCGTTCTATTTTTTTCCTCAAAAGAGTGACGAACTCATACAAGATTAATCAAAAGACTATTCTCAGCGAAGTATCTGTGGATGAACTTTCAGCCTGCTAGCATTAATTACCTGCACTGTTCTTCAAGGAGGTAAACAAACTCCATTGCAAAATGCATCTCAACAAATTTTTAGAGTAAGTCTTCAATGACAAATTAAGTTATAACTCAAGTACTGCTCCAAACTGATTTCACTCCACAAGCAAACAGTTCTCTTTCCAGTTTGATGGTACCAAATATGTTTCAGGGCTCATGCTGCTGATCCCTCAGATGAAGGCATTATTTCCCTCCCAAAACTCTTCCAAAAACTTCTACCTATGCAGCTGTTGTTTCCAAAAATTAAGGTCTTTCCAGATTGGTCTATAACTTGCTCATACATTCAGACTCAAGATTAGCATTAGGCTACACCTTTAACATCTTTAGCATAATTTTCTACGAAAACAGACTATAAACATGTTTATATTGTCATATTGTCTATCTGCCTGCCTCTCCCTAATAATTTGTAAACGACAATCTCATTAACATCTTACTAAAGAGGTAAAAGACCCAAATAAAGTTAAGTCCCTCTACAGTTTAGGTTAAAACAAAAAATCAGCACCTAGACAGAAAAGAGAAATCCAATAACAGAACTCTGAGCAACAAGGGAGGGGCAGGCATTACACTATTTATTCTCACATTTTCGTTCACCTGCCCAAATTTTGGCAGACAAATGTTAGAAGTCTCTCTCTATATATATTTAACATTAATTGTCCGACATTGTCAGCAGAGGAAAAAAAAAAAAGCAACTCAAGTGATTCACTTCATCCTAAACTAGGCTATACGAATAACCTTGCAGAGGTGTCAGATCAGACAACAAAATGCAGAGCCATGGACTGACAGATGGAATGTCTTAGGGAACGGGAACAAGACAGGGAGACCCATCTCAAGAATACAGGAAACTAAGGCTTCCTTTGCTCTGGAGCTATTATGTTCCAAGGGCCATGATGTTCGAGCAGGACCATATGCAAGACAGCGTGATAGAGCACCACCAGCAAGCAAGACTTCCAGTACAGACTGCAACCACAGAGCCAGAAAAAGTCACATAACTGTACTGCCATGAAGCTGCAAAAGATACCTACCAGTTCGGATTCAGTGCTGACTAAAGCCAAGTTCAGACACAGCAAGACAAAGGAATGCGCTCCTGAACTTCTGGCTCCTCCTAAGAATTGAAATGAAACCCAAAGGTCAAAAAGGAGACTTTTGGACCTATGCATCTCAAGGACCAAAGGAAGGCACAAAGCTATAACGAACACAGTAATTTTAACTGAGATAGCACATATCTTAATTTTTTTTTTCCTGGTATCTGCAGTACAATTCATCCAAGGTCTTTTTAAAAGGGGTGGCAAAGCAAAGAGAATCTTCCTGATTCCTGTGAGTAAAAAGAAACCACAACCATCTCACCCTCAGCATTGAGTCAACTCCTCCTTCCAGATGGCCATGCTGTCATCAATTTCTGACAGAGAAGTTATCTTCCATCATCAGTATTATATGAATAATATGACCTTTTCAAGTGTGTCGAAGTCTGCTAGAATCTGCAGTGAAAACACACCACTGAGGTATATGGGAATGTTCAAAAAAAAAAGCCAGAGCAAAAAAAAATTAAATGAATTACTTTACTGGAGGTTAGAGGGGTTCCTACACTTAGACCTTTCCTTATGAAGAAGGAGCGATAAAAGCCTCTCCCTAACCGAAGCACCAGTAGAATAGGTTTAATATCAAAGACAAACCAATTAGCAACAACATACCACAGGAATAAAAAAATAAAATAAAATAAAGTGACATTCATCCAGAAAAGTTAAATTAACTCAGATATAAAGCTGATCAAATATTTAACAACAAATGTGATCATAAACATTTGCAAAGTTACTTCGCTACCTCCCCCTACACCAAAAACATTCTTGCCTAGACCCTTTCTTTTTAAAAAAATCTCTCAGGATAATTGTCTTAGATTGCCAGTATGCTGAATCCAGAGGCTGTCAGACTAACCAGCAATGCTTTTATATTTTTGTTTGTAGTTGAGTTCACTTGTCTAGATCAACCTCTTTTAACTCATCTTACTTTTAGACAGTATGAGGATGCAATTTTGTTCTTCACAGATCCACACAACTGTGTTCTGGGCCATAATCCACGCCCAAGGTGTTAGGAAAAGAAACAAGGCCAGTGGTGCTCATGCACAGGAACTTACAAAGCCAGGAATGAGCCAAACTAGAAAACAAACAACAAATAATTTCCCTGTGGCATTATATAGGAATCTCAAAATCAGACAAAAATAAAAAAGGCCTGAGCTCAGAAAATATTGGAAGAGATGATTCCTGAAGATTATGTTTCTCAGGAAGCATCAGAAGTGAGCAAACTTTCCCACAGCATGGAGAAGAAAGCCATCTGTAACTCTTACAGAGTCCCACTTTACCCCTCTTGTATTTTCTTCTCTACAAGAACACTTTCTTACAGCAAGGGGCCATCCCACAAGGTCTTTTCTCTACAAGACTGCCTTATGCCTGTTTTTGCTCTGATTCCACCGGCATCAGAGTTATTACTTGCAAGAATGTGAGCTATGATATGCTCATGATCAGAATGCATCCTCTCACTTATACAATAATTTAAATTACTTCTATGCCAGACACTACCTGAAGTTTAGTTTCTGGCCGCCAAAAAATGCATTTATCCACAGGAACAAAAAATAAGGATCTGTCGATCTTCTCGAGCAGTCAGAAAAATGAAAATGTTTTCTTTTCCTGAAAAAAATTTTGATCTTGTTATCAAGGCAGGTGGCCAGACTAACTCATGGTATTATTGAACGAAGCGGTGATCAAAACTGTAAGTTTTATGGAAATTTACAAGAGCCGAACACATACTTGACAGTGAACTTCATGAATACTTCAGTCACACTCTCTTTTTTTGTTGTGTTCCATTGCTGGGCCCTGCCTTTAAGTATGGGAGGTTCCCTATAAAAGAAATATTACTCAGATTTAAGTACATAAAATGGATCCAGAGAATGTAAACAAAGTTCCCTTTATTGTAACCATAATTTGATTCCATTAAACCTAGAAGCTGTATATATGGGAATACACGAGAGTAATTTATCTTGCCTTCTGAACTCCTGTATTACCTTGATCACAAGGACCTCTCATCCTGTTCTGCTTTTGAGACAAACAACCTAGTTAAAAAAAAAAATATATATATATATCTACCTCTTAACATTAGAGTTTAGAGGATCACTGCAACTAAGACCTCCTCATCACATTCTGGCCTTTTTCTGGTGAAGAACAAGGCAACTTTGGCTGTTCTTAGAGGTCTTTTTTTTTTTTTTTTTTTTTTAAATTTTCTCCTCTTCCCATTACATTTTATTCACCTTTTCCCTTCCATCTAGCTTTCCTTTCTGTTCTTCAGTTCTTGTCTTCAACTTGATACTCCTGTCCTGCGTCATTTCTCTCACCCTGCTTCACCTACACAAGTCTATACCTCAGCCAAAGGTTGTAAGTTGACAGACTGGGAAATCTTAAGAAGATGTGGCGGGCCGACCCCAGCCAGTAACCAAGCACCCGCCCAGCCGCTCGCCCACTCGCCTCCCCCCTGGCCCCCAGCTGGATTCTGGCCCGGCTAGTTCCAGTACAAAAGAGCAGCCATTTAACGTTATCTGGATAACCTAGCAAACAGGAGTCCATTCAAACAAAATACAACTTGATACAGAACCCGAAGTAACGCTACATATTTCTGAGAAAAATCCATGCCATACCTGCAGAGATGGACAATATGATAGAACACAACACTGAGAAGAATTTAAGATTTAGAGCAGACAGTCAATTTAGTAGGAATGCCTCATACAGTAATAAGACAAAAATGTTTAATGAGATCACCAGATGCAAGAGTGGAAGTTATTTCACCTCTCTATGCCTCATTTATGATATTGATCTTAAAATCGTGTGCCCAGCTGCAGGATCCAGTTTTAAAACAAGAGAAGAGAAACAAGTTATTGACTAGAAAAATATATTTTGTAGCAAAAGACAGAGGAAATTCAACTTGTCTACCTTATCAAAAAAAAAGATCAGGAAGTGACTCAGTATCCTAATGAAGGTATATTTCCTGGAGAAAGATGCACAAAAGATTGGAGAAAGCCAAAGTGGCTGGAAATCACCACCAGACACACTCAAATACAGCTGCTGATTAATTAAGGTATTAATTAGATAAACATAACACAAGAGACCTGGTAGATTCTCTATCTTTTCTTATTTTAAATCAAGTCTGGATTCCGTTTTGGAAGAAAAGTTATAGTCAAACATTTGCTAATGATTTTGGAAGTCCTTTATAACACGGATAACTGATATAATAGGTTAGACCAGATAATCTAAAATACCTTTTTGTCCTTAAAATGCAAAAATTGAAGAGATGCCCAATGGCTGAGTTAGAGCATAAGGAAGCCTGAGAGATCCATGGATTAATTAGAAGACATTTAGAATGAATGCAATACTGACGCTCAAGGAAGTGAAATACAGTACCGCTTGGGGAAATCAAGCTGTAGAAAGGAAATAAATAAGAGGAAATATGTATTGAGTTACCCAGAACATGTAAAGGAGACGGAGAGGAGGCACCTCATAAATATGAGGCAACTAAATGAAAAGGTGGTGGTAAGGTCTGCTTTCTGTGGAGAAATAAAAAGGATGATGCAGACTGACAACGCAGAGAAGTTGGACGACTCAACACAAGCAAAAAGAACTGCTGATGTGTAATGGTACTCTGTGGCTGTGGTCATTGTACTGGAAAGACATTTGCAAACTGAAAATAGACTGCTTGGAAATTATAAATATTAGTCATCAGCTCAGTAGTATCTCTATTATCACATTACACTTTTGGTAATTTTGTCATTTATAATAGTTAATCTCGAGGAAGAGTAATTTTTATGAATTAATTTTTCTTTAAAAAATAAGATTAAAGCAATGTGTTTCCACATAAACCTAAGTAATCTGTTTGCTTAATTTCAGTGTCAAGCAAATCAAGAAGCAAATTTAGCCAGAAACTATGTTAGCGATCAATCAATCAATAAATAAAGGTTGTGAAGGTTCCTGCTAAAGTTAGCAGCAACTGGACCAGGCCCAAACTACATCTAGCAAGCATTAAATCTATCAATTTAAATTAAACAATATGAAAAAACACCAGAATTCATTCTGCAAAAAGTAGTTATTTATATAGCTGTTACCATCTTTAAATCCTTCTCATTTTTCAAATATTAGTGCCCATATTTAGAAACCTAAATGAATTTGGACTCATCTGCAAAAATGCAGAGCATTTTCAATTTGCAGTGAAAACAACAAAGCACCAGAGCTCTGCACCTACGGAGGTCTTACCGCATTTCTGTAGATGCCCAAATACGGATTTATCTATTCAACTTCCGGCACCCACAACTGAAAAACATGGCTTTCATTTATAATTCTATTATTACATATTAATTTTTATTGCTTTGATGCTACGATTGTAGTTATTACTTCATGATCTCTCCTACACTATGTTATCCTAGGATAATCACTGGTTTAAATGTCAGTGGACCAAACTGTTTTCATTCATTCCAATATTTCTTTCACATGTAAATACTTTTTAAATTAAATCATTCCCCCTAAACTGACATCACAGATTTAACAGTTACTTCCTGATTAGAGAGGAGAGGAAGATGAATACCCCGGGCTTTTCAGATATGTATGAGAAAATTTTCAAAGTATACCTCTTGAACCCCAAAATCGCAACAGTTAAATAATTATAAACCAGATAGGTCTTTACACAGAAGTTTTATCATATAATTATGATGCTGATCATTTAGAACTATCCAAAATGTCTCCAGCATTTTTAAACAGCTAAGCAAAGTTATTTTTAAAATCAAACATGTGCTTTTTTCTGTTTATGTCTTCGGAAAGAACATTCTGTATAATGAAAAACACGACCAAATTTTTCACAGTACATCACTATAAAACCCTATAATTGACTTTTTGGGTTGGTTTACTCTATATCTATTTTTGTCCGTGTAGAAAACAGCAATGATGTGGCGAAAAGACCAAAATGTAGGTCCCATTGCAGGATAAGGCTCCATCCTGATTAGTGAAGAAGTATCATGTTTTCCCTGGGAAACATGCCCATTTTGTAAAAGGGAATTCAGTCCACATGAACCTCCTCTTTAGAGGGAAAAAAAAAAAAAAAAATCTGTCCTTTTAAGCAGCAGCCTAGTGATTGCTCTCAGCTTTGGCTGAGAATGACTGAATAGAGCCCTTCCACTAAACAGAATGGAAATCTGCTGATAAAGTTCATAAACTTTCTCAATATAAATTTTCAGCAACATTCTTTAAAGCTTAGAAACAAGACTTGCCTGCATTATTACTTATTTCAGTTCTACTTGAAAGGACAAAGTGTTTGACATCAACTATTTTCTTCTTCCCAGAAACAGTAAAACTTGTACATTTCTAAAATCCAGGTAGGATGGTGAGAATATATTCACTGTTTCAATTGATATTGAGATGACTACGCACATAACTCAATGCATATGAAATTCAAATAGTCAAAAAAACAAATACTAAAAATACTAAAAGAATTTGTTTTCTTTTTTAAGTGTAACCACCCACAAAAATTATATTTACACTATTTTGCATCCTATTCTCTTTCCTCCTTGAATGGACATTAAGGTACATTAGCACAGATTACCTACACACTTCAATCAGAGTAATAAGAAACTGGGTAGACACATTTTCAGAGAGTTCACATGCCAAAGGAAAGGAAAGGAAAAAAAAACTACTTCCTTCAGAGTTAATTAAAATAAATCATGTGGCATTAAAATTAGACTTAGCAGTTTGAAGAATATACTGTTATCTTGCAAATTGTTTAACAGGAAGACATGCCATAATTGCCCTGAAGTAAATCTTAGCAACAGAGAAATTGAAGATGACATCTAAATCACAAGCTTGGGAAACGGGGAATACATTATCAACAGTCAAAAAGAAGAGAGAGGTTTAAGAGGAAAGGTAGGGGGTTTTTTTGTTTTAGCTAAGAGGTAAAGTTAAACTAACGCTTCTTATCTCAAGAAGAACGTGTCATAATTAAAATATTTGTTGTCACTAATATTAAGATTCTCCCCAAATTTCAAAGAATCTAGGGTGTGATATCAAAATAATAAATTCCAGTAAAACAGATTAAAGTGCTGGAAGCCGGTTCTACTTTCTCCATTGTGGTGACACTAATACCTACAGTAGATTATCCTACCAAAGCCAAGACTCACTGAATCATTTCCACAAGCAAAGGTGTTGATTTAAAATAAGTGCTTGCAGGACCTGTTTCAAAGATGAAACACAACGAATGTCAAAAAAGACCTTAGCATTGACTGAGAGGTTTTTTTCCTGGTTCTTTGGTTTTTTAGTTGCTGAACAAAAAGATGAAGGGTACAAAAAAATCAAAAATTCTTCGCTACACTGATTTGAGAAGTTTTAATGATACAAACATCACACAGAACTGTAACAGAAGTATACAGTTAATTTTAACTGAAATATAATAAAGCGGTTGTACTCTAAGAAAAAAAAACGTATCTGAGATTTGGGTCCAGCCACACAGCCTAGAAGAGAAGGTTTAATGTCAGTAATAACACTCCTTTACACCACTCGCACAGGAGACAACGTAAAAGTACTTCTAAGACCTGCCCCAGTGACATCCACCACGCAACAAGTACCACAGCACGCCTTTATAACAAAGATTCTCACCGCGAGGTCGAAGCACCCGACCGCACTTAACGGCTCAGTTCTCCGTAACAGTACGGACTACTCTGCCCCAGGGCCAAACACCTATGCCTGAGCGAGCCTATGCTTCCGTCATAGGCAGTGGACAGAAGCATGTTATGATTCATCCGGCTGATTTTACGACACCTATTTGAAAGGGAATCTCTTACTACAATCACTTACTTCTCTCTGCTGGCTATAGAAAGAAAGATTATGCTTACTCTTTCAGGTGCACACATTTACAAAGCAGACCTGAAGTGAAATGAATCCCTCCTGCACCAACTATTCAGCCATAAGAGAAGAGAAGGAAGAGAAGACAGGCCAGAAATGAAAACAAAATCTACTTGGAATTGTAACAGAAGTCTCTGCCACCAACGGGATGTTCCCCACCAGGGAGGGACATGCGCTTCAGTGAGCCCCATCCTCTGTCCAGGGGATGCTGTAATGAAAACTAGCAAGGTTTAGATGTATGCTTTCCTCGAACTTGAAGGCAGCGAAGACAGCCCTCACCAACAGACCCAAAAGGTTTTGGAAGTAGAACTACCCCAGTATTTTTAACACTCTAGGGGTTTAAAGCATTCAGGGTAACAGAAGGATGAGGAGGAGAAACTCATTAAACCTTTCTATTTATCCAAAGACTGAGCTCAGCCCTGCTGTTACGCAGAAGACATTCCTGTTGGAATTCACAACAAGATCTGTTGACCTGTGGATATTTTTAATTACTGAAAACAGCATAGGTCTTTAAGGCAAATCTCTCACTCATCAATAACCAATCTGAAACAAGTGAGGGATTTTTATGGGTGGATACACTTTACCTGTGTGGGGTGAAATATTGAATCATTAAATCAACGTGAGACTTAACTGCCACAGTCAACAGGAGAGGGGTCACAGAACTACCCCTTCGTCAATGCACAGTCTTTAGATGATGAGATATGATATCATCACACATCACCTGCATGTGATGGCCTTGATGGAAACTAGAAAGCCATCATGGATGCTCTTCACTCTCTCAGTTGAGTTCCAAAGAATTGACGTGCCTATTTCCTTCTTCTCGAGCATCTCAAAATCGCCCAAATCTCTTGGATTATCCACTAATTGAAAGAAATAATCTTCACACAAATGCACTTATATTGTAATAACTCATTTGCAGCTGATGATGAGGACAAGCTAGAAAGAGCAAAAGGTGAGCAAAGGGCAGCTTTAGAACAGACTAAATGGGAGACTAAGATGTCCGCTCACCTACCTTACAAGTGCCTAACATCTATCAATAATAAGTACAGTTGCTATTTAAAAAGGGAAGGTGAACTCACCAATCTCTGAGTATCCCTTTCCAGCACTGCTTCTAGTGTGAAGAAACCAGGCTTATCCAATTGCACTGCCCAGCCAGCTACCAGCCCCATCCCTCATAATTTTGTCAAATTCTGATGAAACGGGCTAATGGGCAAAGACTGTAGCAGTTTTGTAAAAACAAACTATTCGGTAGAGAAAAGAGCCTTAAATCAGCTGTGATCAAATTCCCTTGCCAAATCAAAGCAGAAAAGAATACAGCAGGAACTTTTGGACAAGACAGAAGGAGGACTCGGATATCTAGAAAAATAAGTTCATTGAATAATTTGTTCAATGGTCTTATAACTGAATGCTTACATGGACAACAAATCTGTTAGTATTCAAACATGTCTTGGATCCCTGAGAGCTAGTATTCAAACATGTTTTGAAAGAAATACAAACCTCATGATCTGAGGTTTAAAATTTTGTCTAAGTATTAAGGATTACAATGAGACCTTCTTTGGAAAACTGATTATCCCATATATCTACTGCAAAGTTTCTTTCATCTTGCTCTAAAACACGTGGTGATGACCATAATACAACACAATACCTCAATTTAAAGCCAAATTAAAGAACTCCTCAATTCCTGTTATGTATATCTTACGAAATATGCTTGTATTTCAGAAACTCAAATCACAAACTTATGGTTGGTTTTTCTTTCCCCATACGAGCAGGCTATTGCACAGCTGTCCTATTTCACAGTTCTTATACTTTTTTCCCCAAAGTAACGAATTCTGGCCACTACTAAAGACAAAATACTGAAATACACGAACAAGAAACATGGTATTAGTTTGTCATATCAAGACAAAGTCTTGCTGATTAAACGCCTTGTTCACATTTTAACAAAGTTATTTCCATGATACCTCTGGGAAAATATATATATATTTTATANTGATACTTCTTTGAAGCAACTAATGATGCCACACATATCCTCACATTATTCTACTTGTTTTGCTCAAGCCATATTCCCAGGCTTTTCCAGAGATTAGCAAGTAAATCTAGCTACAGTGTTTTCTGTTTTCTGTGCTTTCAAAAGATTCACACTGCTACAACAATTAAGCAAATAACAAATGTACTTGCCATCCGACAAAGTCAAAATGAATTTGCTATTTAAAAGAGGGGTGTGTTTTTTTCTTTTTTATTAGTCTTACACATTATCAGTAACACCAGATGCTCGAAAGGTCCATAAAGTCTATGCATTGAAAGAAATCTTGTTTTCCTTTAGAAAAAAGAAAGTAATTTCACCTCAATTATCTACTGCAAAGCTGGACCTGACAGCCACATCATAATGCCAGTTGGCTTCTGCTGAATATCTATAGATAAGCATGTATGTACACTGCTTAGACCACCCCCAAAAGGTTGTCATAAACCTAAAATTTCATCCTAGCACCCAGCCCAGTAAAGGCATTCCTCAACGCACAAAAAGACACTAAAGAACTGCTGACCTGAATTTTCAGTGTCATTTGAAAAAACAATAATAATCAGATCACTGTAAAAAACTGTGAAGTTCAGGGACGGCGGGGAAGCAGGAGGAAGAGAAGTCCACAATTAAGCAGTTAAGTATGCCTTACTACAAATACTCCATCTTATATCTAAGAAATACGAAAAGCACCTCAATTACCTTGTTATCAAACAGATAGACGCACAGGCTTTCAATAATCACATGGCAATGCAGAAATCAATGGTTAGGCCAAAAAAAATGCTACCTCAGAAAAACCCTTTAATAGATGAGAAAGGGGAAGTTAGAAATTTTTACCTACTACCTCTGGAAATAATCAGTATTCAGGGAAAACAGGACTGAGTTTTATGCAACCATTAAGGAACCACATACAATATGTGTGGTCCTTCTGTAATCCAAAAAAAGGGTATCAACGCTGTTGAATAGAGTTCTGAATATATTTCGGATGTGATTAGATACATTTGCACCAATCAATCTTTCAAAAGGAAGTTCTGATTTACTAGTCTACTGTGTTGAAATGTTTGAAAAAGCAAACATTAAGTGCTTGAATATAATCATCATAAATCTGTGACGATATAAGGATAAATCAGTCCAGATGGCAGCGTGATAACACTTTGTGTTTCTAATCTATAAAGAGATGTATAAGAGATGTATGAAGTTCACCCTCAGGCATATATAAAAGCATGGTTGAAATTTAAGATGATAAATGCTAGATTCAAAACCGGAATTAAAAAATAAAATAAAATCTCAAATGAGCGTTTAATACCAGATACACACATTATGGTTTCAGTGTATTTTGCTTATCATGTTGACAATTATTATGAATTATACTTTTTTGTTATACATTATCATCTACAATGTTATATTTTGAAATTTTGCTGGAGCATTGTTTTTTTTTAATCAGTAAGCACACCTTAAGACTTAATTTTAGTACTACCTAAGGGATCAGAATCACAGAATCACAAGGTTGGAAAGGACCTACAAGATCATCTAGTCCAACCATCATCCTATCACCAATACTACCCACTAAGCTACTAAACCATATCTTGTAGCACCTTGTCCAGGTGCTTCTTAAAAACCGCAAGGGTCAGTGACTCCACCACCTCCCTGTTCAGGCCGTTCCAGTGCTTGACCACTCTCTGAGAGAAAAAGTTTTTCCTGATATCTAATCTAAATCTCCCCATGCGCAACTTGCTGCCTTTACCTCGAGTCCTATCATTAGTTATGTGGAAGAAGAGGCCGACCCCCTCCTCATCACAACCTCCCTTCAGGAAGTTGTAGAGTGCAATGAGGTCTCCCCTGAGCCTCCTCTGCTCCAGACTAAACAATCCCAGCTCCCTCAGCCGCTCCTCATAAGACTTTGTGTTCCATACCCCTCACCAGTTTCGTTGCCCTTCTCTGGACACGTTCCAGGGCGTCGATGTCTTTCTTGTAGTGAGGGGCCCAAAACTGAACACAGTACTCGAGGTGCGGCCTCACCAAAGCTGAGTACAGGGGGATGATCACCTCCCTGCTCCTGCTGGCCACACTGTTTCTAATACAGGCCAGGATGCCATTGGCCTTCTTGGCCACCTGAGCACACTGCCGGCTCATGTTCAGCCTTGCATCGATCAACACTCCCAGGTCCCTTTCCTCATCACTGTCTTCTAGCCACTCAGCCCCAAGCCTATAGCGTTGCATGGGGTTATTGTGGCCAAAGTGCAGGACCCGGCACTTGGCCTTGTTAAACCTCATCCCGTTCGCCTCAGCCCAGCAGTCCAGCCTATCCAGATCCCTCTGAAGGGCCATCCGACCCTCAGGCAGATCGACACTACCTCCCAACTTGGTGTCGTCTGCAAACTTACTGAGGGTGCACTCAATCCCCTCATCTAGGTCATCAATAAAGATATTAAACAAGATAGGCCCCAGTACCGACCCCTGGGGGACACCACTCGTAACGGGACGCCAGCTGGACTTAACTCCATTAACCACAACCCGCTGGGCACGGCCCTCCAGCCAGTTCTTTACCCAGAGAAGAGTATACCTGTCCAGGCCACGGGCAGACAGTTTCCCCAGGAGAATACTGTGGGAGACCGTGTCAAAGGCTTTGCTGAAATCTAAGTAGACCACATGAACAGCCCTTCCCTCATCTACCAGTCTGGTCACCCTATCGTAGAAGGAGATGAGGTTGGAAGGATGAGGATGGAATGGAACCAAATTTATGCCCAAAGGATTTCATTAAAGCCTACTTTTAGGAAGGTAGGATAATAGTAGATACACAAGTGAATCTCTCTCAAAAGTCAGTCATTTCAGACAAATGAATAGAATTTTAATAGCCTTAATATCACGAGTAATCACATAGCTTTCAATGGGGCTACTTCCTTTAGAAAAGGTCTACAAGGTTAAGGTGCAATTAATAAAGCCATTGTTTTCCAGAGTGATAGAATCATAGAATGGTTTGGACTGGAAGGGACCTTAAAGACCGAGTCATTCCAAGCCCGCTGCCATGGGCAGGGACACCTCCCACTACACCAGGCTGCCCACAGCCCCATCCAGCCTGGCCTCGAGCACCTCCAGTGATCGGGCATCCACAGCTTCTCTGGGCAACCTGTGCCAGTGCCTCACCACCCTCTGAATAAAGAATTTCTTCCTTATACCTAATCTAAATTTGCCCTCTTTTAGTTTAAAGCCACTACCCCTTGTCCTATCACATGCCCTTTGTAAAAAAAAGTCCCTCTCCAGCTTTCCTGTAGGCCCCTTTAGGAGCTGGAAGGCCACTATAAGGTCTCCCTGGAGCCTTCTCTTCTCCAGGCTGAACAGCCCCAGCTCTCTCAGCCTGTCTCCACAGCAGAGGTGGCTCCAGCCCTCTCATCATCCTCTGGACTCGCTCCAACAGCTCCACGTCCTTTTTACACCGCGTCCTTCTGAACGCAGTGCTCCAGCTGGGTCCTCACGAGAGCGGAGCAGAGGGGGACCAGCACCTCCCTCGCCCTGCTGCCCATGCTGCTTTGGATGCAGCCCAGGATACGGCTGGCTTTCTGGGCTGCAAGCATGCACCGCTAGCTCTTGTCCAATTTTTCATCCATCAGCAGCAGATGTCCCTCTTCTATCTGCAGCCTCACTTTTATGATACATACAGCTACGAAGGGTAGCCACATAGCTTTCAACAGGGCCGCTCTTCCAGAAAGAACAGGCAAAACTGTGGAGAAGATCAACAACTGGAGCACAAAACATCATCATTCAAAGAAGCAGGTTTAAAAGTGTCAACAAAATTAAGATATTGAAATAGGAAAAAAAAAATCTGAAGAACGTCAGACTGACAACCCAAATAAAGCAAAATTGGTAAATACCTTATTTTTGTAAAAATTCCCAGTGAAATATTCATGTTTAGATAACCAATAAATTACAAATCAAATTAATACCACAGAGATTATATGCTTTTGAAAATAATTGTACAGAATTACAGCCTACTTACCTTTAAAAGCATAAGCAATTAAAGCTCTTAAATTTCTCCATCCTGATTTTACACCAGGTACTCTTTTATATGCTGACATTAAATCTTTAAAGATTCAGTGACTTTCTTCCCTGTGGTAATACACTGTTACTCAGTATGTTGTACTGTAATGGAGATACTTTTATCAGTCTGTCTATACACAAAAACTTAAAAATAGGGATCTGTAGAGAGATCAAGTACTCTCTAAAAGGGCTAGCACTGAATTCTAGTAAGAAAGCCCCTACTTAGTTTTCTCCAACAGATTTAAAGTTTAGCCCAAGGTTACAACAAGACAACAGTGTTTTATAGCTATAGCTAAACCTCACCTCCATTATCTTCTGCTTTTTTAAGCCACTACAATTTTTGGATTCTACAACACCTTGTGGCAATGGATTTATGCATTCAATAACTTAACTATGCACTGTTAAAAAACTACTTCCTTGTGTTCATTTTAAGCCTGCCATCTGATAATTTAACTAGGTGCTGCTCCTAGTTTTTGTTATGAAAAAGTGAAACAATTGTTCCCATTCACCTTCTCCACGCTGCTCTTAATTTTAAATTTTTATCACATCCTCCTCCCCAGTTGTTTCTTTCCAAGCCTTAGAATCCTGTCAATGTACTTTCTCCTTGTATGGAAGTCGTTCGATTTTTTTCTAATTCTATACTATTGTTTTTAAAATAGGGTAAGCACAACTGCAGAGCTACTCATAACACTGCTTTGAATGTATCCTCTCAATTCCTTCAAAATCTAATCACTATTTGAGAACTACTACGCCTCAAGTTTACACCTTTTGAGTGCTACTCATTGCGAATCCAGTATCTCTTTCTGTAAAAATAAAGAGCAAAGAGTTCACGCACCTGATTTCACATTTACCAGCAATGAATTTCATCCAATTTTATCACCCACTCATTTCTATGAAATCCTTACGTGGCTCTACACAGTCAGCATTTGATTTTAGTACTCTAAATAACATTGCCTTTAGTGAAGGTTCTCACTTCTCCAAGATCCTTGGTAGATCTCACAGTTAAGTTTGCTCTAGCGTGAAAATAAAATATTCCCGCCCTTAATTTCTCATCTTTTATTTTGCTAGTATATTGTAAAAAGATCTCTTCTTTATATCCCACAACATTTTGTGAAACTACTGAGACACTGAAACTACTTAAGATCTGCTGTGCAATTTACTCAAGAGATTAGAACCAATGGGATTGCCTCAAATTCTACGCCTATGTTGCAGTTCCTTACTTTTTAGCAAGAAGACATAAGTACTTGAAAATACGCAGTTCTGCAGTTCCTTTTTAAACAAGCTGTTCAACAAATTATAAATAATTCTATGTTGAAACAACACACATTAGTGATGCTTAATTGATAGTCACTGAGTTTTAGACATTCTTTCACTCATTCTTCCAAGAAATCTTACTTTTAATCAATAGGTAGTCATGAAATAAATCCTTATTCTGTGCTGAAAGCAGAACAAGCAATAATAAACTACAATGAATAGTGTTTGAACAAATTAAGTAACAATACTTGAAAATAATAGTTTTTTGCTCTTCCTATTTTTAATTCAAAGCACACAAAAAGGAGCTACATATCATAAACATGGGATACAAAAAAGAGTGATCAACTCTCACATGACAACTTAATTTTGTGTTAAGCCATGAATGATCTAAATTGAAGCTGCATAAACAGAAAACTAATGCCACTGGCAAACAGCCCCATTCTGTAACGTTCTATTTGAGAACCACTGGTTAAAGAAAAAGAGACGCTGAGCTTTGACAAAGAACGATATGGGAGATGACATCAACTTCTTTCGGCAAATGAGCTCAGCCTGCCAGCTAGCTGACAAATTTGCTTCTAAAAACCACTAACAGTAGCTTACAAAGTCACAGCTGTTATCCTGTTCTGAACAACAAAATGTTGATCTCAGTTGAAATGTCTAGTTTTACAAAAGATTTGTAAGTGCCCTTTTTTTTTTTTTTTAAACAAAGCAATAACTTACACTGAGAAAAGCACAAGGGAAAGGCAATGACTGTACTCTGATGACTTTATGATGACGTTTAATAGACAGGATTAAGTGCAACACTTCCCTATATTCTGCACCTTCCTTAAATTTAAAAAAATCCCTAGTTACAGGCTCAGTAGCGACATAAATCTATAAATATGAAGTACCATAGCCACCAGCAATTTCTTTAGCTAACTCAAGCAATTCCCAAGATATTAACTTTGATAGTGGGAAGAAATGCATCAGAAAACATGGCATTTACTTATAGGAGATTCCATTAAGGGAGTTAAATCAACTGCAAGATGCTAATGCTCTACCAAATTATTCTACAATGTTGACTGGTGGACAAAGATAACAAAAAATCATAATACTACTCAGCACTTCAACTTAGTTTAAATCTTCACTTGTATGACAAAACATTAGGCAGTCTTCTCTATAATTCTGGGAAATAGCTGAGGACTAAAAACTCTATTAAACACAAGAGACAAACTCAGTATTCATGTTGGTACTCCCATGACCTTCATCACTAGTATATGAACATCCCTGAAATGAAATGAATTAAATTTAATAAAATTAAACAACAACAATTATCCTCGTTTTACATGAGGAACTGAAGGACAGAACAAATTACATAACTTTGAAAAGGTTCTAAGTCTGTGTTTCAACCCCATAGCTAAATCCACATCTCAAGCATCAGACTACAGCCATTTGCCACTAAAGCACTCTCTCTGCTCTTTTACAGCTATCTTACCCCTACAAAACAGCAATAACTTCAACAGAATTACTCCTGATGTATGGGTAAATGAAAGGAATAAGCAAGCCAAGAAAAATGCATGCCAAGTTCAATTGATTAGCCCAAAGCCAACAACAACAAAAAAAAGCCTGGTTGAAGCTTGGATTGAAACTTATAAGATCCTGTGTTTAGGCATCTAATAAAAATTTTTATTTAATAATGCTACATAAGGACAGATTCCATCAAAACATTTTTGTATTTCTTCATCTTTAAATAAACTATACATAGTATGTTAATGAACTAAACAAGACTGCAGCTAATAGCTGAGCACAACCATGTATTTTCAACAGCAAATCTAGGACTTATTTTAGAGCAGGTACTACCAACTCCCAAATTCAGACTCAGAATCTGTCCACACCTCCATTACGTCATTTGTAAAACAAATTGTTTACCTCCTAAACAAACATGAAGGAGGATATAAGAGCTAATAATATTTGAAAACATAGACCACAGCAAGTTCCATTAACAAACACCTTGTTTAGTTAACAAAGTGAAAAGCAGTAATACAGAAGATGGAAGAAACATTTTCTCCTTGTTTTATTGGTTTTTTTTTTCTTTCCATAGAAATATTCTGGACAGGGACACCTATGCTGTACAGCCTTCCATACAGCCATCAAGATAATGAAATAAAAGTACACACCATTGTAATGTTCTTCCCACAGTCTCACAGAAAAAATTGTTTTGCTCTTTATAGAATTCTTTATCCTTGGTACTTAGTTATTTCCACTACCAGGATATCACAGCTTATTTGTGGCACACACCTGCAATATCCAGAAGTCATTTTAGTTCCTCTCTTAGATAAAGCTAAGCATTTTAACAAAAAAGTACACCCTGAGTGTGTACCATAGAGCAGTCGAAAAGTTTAGGTTTTGTTTTTATTTCCAAATTTCATTCTCTGCATACCTCCACTATGTAACTGATATAGATAATAACATACTCCTCCCATGCAGGGGAAAAAAAAAAAATTAAGTTTGTTAAGTATTCTTATGGTGTGACGTGCCACAGAAAAGCACATGAAAGTTAGTAATTCTTCTCCACTCTAAGGTTTGAACACTGTGCAGGAAAGATGGCAGGCAGCCACACAATGAACAATGAGTGATAAAAAAATCACTGAATAATCAAGTCTGAAGTGAGCAGTTTTCATTCCATGCAAGGAATGAATCAGGAGTTCTGGGGAGAGAGAAGGAAAAAAACATCAATTTACACTGTATTATAATGTACCAAATACAGTGGAGCTGTACTATGTATCACTGGAAACCTTAATTCTAGCACTTCTGTGCTAGCTTCATCAACTTATTCTTCCAGTGTAGTGTTTAGGTAAACTTACTTCTTTAGCAGAGGAACACAGATTTAAGGGAATTTGGGAATAGTTCTATCTGCAAGTTCAAGTTCTGTCTCTCAACAGGTAAATGTGTTGACTATCTTTATTTTAGTTGCCTACCTGTCATATGTCCAATCTAGTAATAATTACTAAGGAAAGTTGAAGGGAAAGCATTTAAAGAATTAAACTGTTCTGTAGAATTAATAGATTCTAAAAATGTGTCTGTGCATAATAATGTCATGTAATGAATGTATGACTCAGTTTATTTCAGTTAATCAAAAGGAAAAAATAAGCTTGAATTACTGCAGCTCCTATACACAGATAAAACAGATATTTTCTACCCACATCAGAAAATGAAAAGATTGAATTGCATTCAGTTATGAATTTGATTTATTCTTCAATTAAAAGAGAAGAAAAATAAATCATGCTGAAGCTAAATGACACACCAACTGCTATTCCATCGTAATTTTGTCCAAAAGACAACTAAATTTGTTATTTCTTCAACTCTTTGATCATTATGTTTAGCTTGTAAAGATGCCACTTACTACTGCAAATAGTCCATTTCTGAACAGACTGGTATCATTTTTCCCTAAACTGAAATATAAACAGTCTGCTGCAGAGCTGCTTCAAACCCACACTGGGCAAAACTGGATGTAAAGAGCAAGAAAACATCTACATTTTCATAAAAAAAAAAAAAAAAAGTGAAGGGAGAACAATTACAAATCTTACAGAATAAGCAGGATAAAGATTGCAAAATAAAACTGCATATTTTGACTTAATCCCAAAGCCAGAGTTACTGAAGTTTCTTTTTAAAATGTTGACAGATATACTCTACCAATAAAGACACAAAACGTGAAAGATAAAGGTTAGGTCATTTTATACTATAGAGTAAATAGTTGTTTCTGAGGGCCCCAATCTTAAAGCACATGCTCTGAGAAGGAACTTTGGCTCCTGAGAAGCCATACTTCCTTCAGCGTTGAGGTTTTTGGCAAAGCAGCAAAAGTGCCCAGAGCACTGCCTGTTCTTACAGAAATATCTGGTAATGCAGATCTGTACATCTCCATGGGCTCCCCCAAATACACGAAGAAGCCTGGCTACAATGGCCTGTTCTGACAGCACAATTACAGAGTACAAAATCCAAAGGAGACAAATGTCATAGAGAACGTATCTGTTGTAACTGACCTCATCTAATGGATTTTGTTACAAAGTAGGTGGTATATGAACTAACCTATAATGTAGATCCCACTCCCCTAAAATACAGCTTTAAATAAAGTAACAAGCTTATAAACTACAAAGAAGTTTCTTTATTCCATGCAAATATTAGCCAATCAACATGCTCTTTGGTTTTGATATGCAAGCATGTGAAACAGAGATTTGTTTGATGCTTTAGCAAACTTTTGGACAGAGTAATAACCTAGAGTTCAATGCCTTTTCAGGTCCAGAGCAACTAAAAACCATCACTCCAGAAGCAAAATGCTCTCAGGAAAGGAATTTAGAAAATACTAAAGAACTTAAGTTTACAACCCAGTTTAATTTTTGACTACTTCACCAAATTTTCCAACAAGAAATTTTTCAGCTTAGTGCTCTTGTTTCAATGTATTTCTATTTGAATCACTGATAAGAAATCCAGCCATATAGTTCCAAAAGTGGTTTGGGCAGTTAAGTGGCCTTTCACTGCTGTGGTCTGTCCTCACACATTGTAATCAGTAGGCAATACCCATTATTCTGTAGGCTGTCCACTATCTTTTTATGCCATCTCCACATCCAGCAGAAAAAAAAAAAAAAAATGCAGACTTTCATCCTGCTTCACAGCTACCAGTAAGGCCACATTTCTCACTCAAGTCTCAATCAACCACAAGTTTAATCTCACCAATTTATTTTTATTTTACACCTTAGCACTAGCCCTATGTGCAGACTCCAAACCCCTCGTGTTACTGATAGAAAGAGCTGTGATCCCCCTCAAAAACTCAAAATTAGTAGTACCTTTGGCCCCTCTCCCCAAACTCCTCTACAATGCCAAGTGGCGGATCCAGAACCTGTGTTTTGTCTTGAAAGGGAAACATATGATTCCTTTAATTATAGGCTGGTCGTCAAGTTAAAAACCCACAATTTATTTTTAATTGCATTTTTAATTACAAGGGAAAGTTTAGACTTTTCAAAAGTGTGGAAATTTAGATCCACGTATTAAATACTGCCTGCTTTCTCCTGCAGATGTGAAAAATCAACCAACCACCTCTCCAGTACGGAACACATCACGTGTCGGAAATATAATAC
>VXAL01002543.1:184939-201735 GCA_013399475.1 Chauna torquata
TTCACTGGAGAATATCTTTTTTATTATATATAGAAGTGAGAGACCTGGCAACTCAAGGTGATTGAAAACCATTTGTTACTACTTGCTATTAAATCATGTACTCGTTGATTAAAAGAACATGAGCATCCTTTTAATTTAAATAACAGTTCATTTTAAGGTTTAATTTGATCTTCAGTAGCCTGATTCCACGGTAGAGAAAACATGCAACATTTATTTATGCTAGAAATGCAGCAGTATTCCACCCCCCCAGTCTGGTTCATGATCCCAGGCCCCATCTACTTTAAACCACATCTTATTTAGAAAAAAGTTGTAAAGTAGAAAACAGAAAACCATCATAAAAAGAAGGCAGAAAAAAACCTCCGATGTTCCACGCTACTCCTTGCAGACACCGGTAAGTGGCATTTTAGAAGGAATGAGTGCTGAAATAACCTTGATGTTACAATTTTTTTTTAATTAATGGGCAGCTTTAGTTTTTGCTTTAACAGGTTAGTATATATGTGGCAGCAGCGTAGCAGAAGCTATTGCAGAGATGTTGGAAGCTAGAAGTCTACAAGATACCCACGTCCAGCAACAGAAGTTCCATAAAATATGCAAATATTTTAAATGCACACGGTAAGTTAAATATATTATCTAAGAACCATCTGAAAATAAAGTATAATCATTCTAAAATTAGTAACGACTTCTCACTGAGTTATGAAAAACAGAGACAAGTGGAGAGGTTTCTCTCATTAAAGAAAAAAAAAATGCTGTTCTAGCAGAAACAGATATATTAATAACACCTGCAATTAACACTTGCATCAAGCTGCATTAAAACTTTCTGTACTATATGAATCAGTGTCTTTTTATAGTATATACTGTAAAACTTGTAAGCAAGTGCAATTTAACAAGTTTATCATCCTACTACTTTAAGCAGAATCTTTATACCTCTCTAGCTGTAGCATAGAAACAAACATTTAAGTACAAATAAACTTTATCATACAGTTTATATGCTGTATGAACTTTGAGTGACATAAGGCAACATGTTTGGAAATAAAGCATGGCTTAAAAGTTTCAAAACAAATTTCAAAAGAAAAAAAGTGAAATGTAATTATCTTTAGCATTGCATTACAATTGACTTTATATAAGATTCCATTTGTCGTCAAAGATCAAGCTCATAGTTTACCAGAGAAATTCCTTAGCATAATACTTTCTTTGTAAGTGTAATTGTGACTTAAAGCATCCCCTATGGAACTCGTAAGTTAACTTTGATTTTTGTAGATCTACCTTTTAAACAAAAGACTGCCAAGTGTAAGTCTGCAATCAAGACATCGTTTTACGCAGTGAATTTTAGGATTTATGTATCTGCTTCACTAAAAGTGCAAACTGTACTGAAAGAAATCAGCAGTTTCAGAGGTGTTAGGTCTGTATTCAGTTTTGCTTTATAATGTTTGTATACTGCCTAGTAAAAAAAAAAATAGTTTTTTTTCCATTGTCAGTTTCTGCAAACTACATCCAGTTTATCCAATTAAACAATTTGTTCTTCTGGTTTTAATGCATTCTGCCTTACTAGATGAAGACCTCACTGTAGCAGTCTTGGTATCACAGGTGAAAAAGTACATAAAATCTCAAATGTTATCACACCAAAACATAACAACAGAATAACTTTGCATACACAATTGAAAGCCTTAAAAAAAAAAAACAGTTCAGAGAAAGACTGAGTACATTTCAGTGCAATGAACTTAAAAATTCAGACCTCTGTAGGAAGTTCAATATTCAAATATTAAAGATGTTACTAAGAATATATTCCAGATTTAAAAAAAAAATCAACTGCATAAGTGAATGAAAAGAAGTAAGTTCAAGACATAAGTGATCTATTACATAAAAACACTGAATTTACCTACTATCAAATACAAGTTGATACTTCAGTGCATAGCTATAGTTGAATAAACACTGTGCTTACAATTAAGAGTTCCACAAATACCAGGGGTAGAAACTTCCAAAGACTTTTACTGCATCAAAAGTTGATTAAATCTGTAAGTCACACAACATATTTTGCTTATACGAAAAGATTACCAATCTTTTCATCGCTTTTATGCATTTAACTTCTTTCCATACTATGAAAATATAAAGAAATACAAAGGAATCCATCACTAGAAGAATTAAATATCACTCATAAGAAAATAAAAGATAGGTGATTTGCAGAATACTCCTTTTTCATTTTAAGACAGAATTCTACAAACATGTCAGGATCTAATAACTTTCAAAGTACTGAATTAAGAACAATGCTATTTATTATTGCTATTATTTAGCAATAATATTTATTATTATTATTAAAAAGTACTTTCATAGTATTTATATTACTTTTTATGTATAGTGTTTTATGTTGCTTTGATAAATATATGATATTGAAAATCAAAATGTACCAGCTGTAATTTTTACTGAAATCTCCTTTCCCATTTCCTCTCCATCCCCGCAAAACAGAGTACCTGCTCTCCACCCACACCTCCAGCTATTCATCTCACTTCACTTCTGGACAATTTCTTGCTGGGAAAGCTGAGGACAAAGAGGGAAATAAAAAAGGAGGGATGCCAGCCTCAAAGAGACGTATTTTATTTTACAAATAAAACTGAACAATATCTAGAAAATGTTTTACACAATTCCTGTGCTCCCAACAATATATACAATGACAAACAAAAAAATCACTCAGCTAAAGCTAGAAAATACAGTGCATCTATGATACAATCAGGCTAATAAGAAAAGTTCTAGACATAGTGTCCAAAGAGGCAAAAAATAAGATACTTTCTCCAAGATGTTTCCAATTTTGTTCTGAATCTGAGTGAGCAAATCAAGACTACTAATACACACTGTCTGTGCACATTACTCCTTACTACACACAGCATTTTGCAATTTATTTCAAAGCCTCTATTATAAACAAAAAAATACTGCTTTTGTTAACCCACTCTGTACTGGTACAGTAGAGGCTTATATTACACAAAATCAAAGTCAAAGTTACAATATGTTAGGTATATAAAAAATATTATACACACATGCACGCATATGATATTAAGTATTTAAATCTTACATATGCATCAAATTTATGTTTCATTTTAAAATTAAGTGTTAACATTAACTGGTGAATAAAGTTATTTATAGTCTCCCCAAAAGCCTAAGACTGTTCTATTTCTCCTAAACACTGAAACTACAATAAGCAATTAACATAAGTGCAATCAAAACCTCACAGTTCACTCTGTTACGCAACGTCTGGTATTAAATCCTAGCAATACTTGCATTCAAAAGCATCACTTAGAACACAGTACACAACTAGTTATGATATTCAAAAGACATATTTTGCCCCAAATATAAAAGAAACATAATTGCCCTTAATTTGCATTACATAAAACTGCCAACTAGCTTTGAAGACATGTAAAGCAAGGCAGACATGATTTAAGATTTGCAAAGGAATCCCCAGACTAACACTTCTGTGACAGCCAATTACAGTAAAAAACACAACCCCAACAAGCAGGCTGCTACTAGACCTTCGGAAAGGTAAAGTTTCTTACAATGAGTTACAGATTCACAAGTATAGGAAGACAAGGAGAAAAAGTAAAACAGAAGGAATCCAGCCACCCAGCAAATATGAAGCAGACCCAAGATCGTGATATAATCCAAAGATGTAAATTATTGTAAATCATCACTGTTGTTCAGAATTTCACACAGCCACTTGTGCCAATTTTGCTCACTTTTCCACAGACACAATAATGAAGTAGGGAAAGAAAAAAGAAAAAAGAGAAAAAAAGAAAAAGAAAAAAAAAGAAAAGGAGGGGGGAAGAAGAGTGGGGGGAACCTGAACTGAGAGTACAAATAAAGTTCTGCTGTCCATATGCTTTAACTGTACAGAAGTTTGGGCTCTTACAGCATTTTGTACTCTCTCCAAATCCTCATGAGTCACAAAAATTAAAAAGCTATATCCTTCTGGATGCCAGGAAGGGCCTTACCACGGGCCTTTTGTCAAAACAAAAAAATAAAAAAAAAAAGAAAAGGAAAAAAAAGGGAGAGAGCAAGAACAAGCCCCAGTGGTAGGCAGTCCTCTGCGAGTCCTCTGATGTCACAAGCCACATGATTCTCTCTCTCCAGTAACAGTGCTTGCAAAAAAAAGGAGTTTTAAAGCTTTTGCTTTTTTGGATTGTGTGAATGCTTCATTCGCCTCACAAACAACCACAGAACCACAAGTGCGGTGCAAACTTTCTCCAGGAGGACAGCAAAGAAGCCTCTGGTTTTTAAATGGTTAATCTCCGCAGGTCACTACCAGCCACTGAGACCAACAGAGTCAGTAAGTGCTCTCTAACCACAGTCTATGCAGTAATAGTAGGTCCTTCAAATATTTGCTCATTCTCTTTTTTTTTGTTTTGTTTCCTTGCTTTTCACATGTTACCAGTGCTACACAATTTTTTTGACAGAAAAAAAACCAACTATAGAGTCTATGCAATCCAGGGACACTGCAAAACTAAAACAAGTTTGGCTATGGTTTGTGTTTGCAGTTTGAGGATCCAAGAAGTATTTACACCAGGAGGTGAAAGCTCTGCGTGAAACGAGAGGGACTATGGCATCAAACAGCCTGTTCAGTTCAGTGACACCATGTCAGCAAAACTTCTTTTGGGGTAAGTACTGCAATATCTGAGCTTCTCTTTTCCGTTGTTGGAGTTTTCTTAACAATGCCGGGTACAGTTATTGAAGCAAAAACTTGCTGAATGGGATGTTAGGGTGGTAAAATAGCATTCTGGGGTTGTGGAGGAAAAAAGCTGTCACCATAGAAAGCTGTGGCAGATTTATGAACAAATTTGTTAACTGACCAGCTGAGCAAAAAGAGGTCGGTAGCCGCCTCCTCAGTGTTTGACAGCAGGTGTGCTCGGCTGGCATCTGCTTCCACGTGTGGCTACACAAATTTGGAAAAGTCTGATGGGATCTAGCGTAATGTTTAATATTATCTCAAGTGAAAAAAGATAAAGTATTTAGTGAGACAGTCAGCAAGAGCAAAGAATATATTATGAAGAACTGATGTAAAGAGTAACACTCTGAGGTATCCAACATGACTGGTTAACGAAAGTTATTCTAACAGGCATAAATTACATGATTTAGCACTCTTTCTTCTCTAGACCTAATGAAAGTGAGTAGCACGTAGCATTTAGCAGCCTCCCCAGTCATAATTGCCCTGTGATTGTTCCAGACATCTTATTTTAAAGCACAGATACTAGATGAAGTTATCAGTATAAATCTGCAGTTCTTCGCCCTCGTTTCACAGCAAAGTGTGCTTTTCAATTTATTTGTTTTTAAAAGCAAATTCTTCTCATTACACTTGTTATGAGCAGGGCGAAACGTTCATACATAAAAATATTAACCTATGAAATGAAGTTATATAATTTAACATGCTGATGAATTTTAGCTTTAATTGAAAGTGGGATTTAAAAAACTCTGTAGACAAGCACTGCCAAATATCTACTTCAATATTCAGAACTGTGAACACAGATTCCTTTAAGAAATCATATATGTATAGCGAGGCAGTTATTTATATGTACTGCAGACATACATGCCCTTAAAAAAATCATAAATACACTATAAAATTACTATAAATTAAAAAAAAGCCTCTATCATGGCTTATTTTGAAAAGCTTCTTCCTCTCAGATACAGTTTTAAAATCAGTACAGAGCACCCCACTCAAATGATTAAATAAAAACCATATATGATTTTAAGTGTTTTCTCTGCAAGTAAGATGAAGTTACATTTTAAAACGTGACGGAAAATGCCGTATTCTAGTGCTCCTTGACCAGTGGTAAGAAGTATACGCAAAATTTTTTTTCAAAGCATCTTTTACTGACACAGATCAGGAAAACTTACTGAAAACTCCGAAAGAATGAGGAAAAAAAAAATCTGAAGACTTACAGGATTTTCTTAATGGTGTCCATCATGTTGGAACTATGTTGGGGCTGTAGCTAAACCTATTTCTTTTCCTCCCCTGCCCCCCTTATACGACAAACAACAATGCTAGGACCATTTTCAGTATATACATCCAGATTAGGCTTGTATTGTACTGAACTGGTGATTGGAGTTCCTTTTACCCCTCCTACTTCACACGCTTTGACTGGTTCCCAGTTAAGCACATGAATAAGCTGTAAGGCTGTGTGCGGGAAAAGCCGTGAAGAATAGCTTCTCACAGAAGAAAGAACGCTAATTCATGATCTATAGATACTAGAAGCAATAACATAACCTGTGACGGCTCCTGTAGCTATAATACGCAGAACGTTGAGCTGAAATGCTAACACAAAAATGGTAAGCAGCTTTTCTACTAAAACTGCTGTCTTAATGAAGCACAGCAGAAGTGTAGCCAGACCACATTATCCCAGTGTTTACAACAGGAAATACAGTTTACATGTATAGGGACTTTCTTTTGCTTTTACTTCCAAAAGAGATTAGAAGAAATTTAGTTGGCTAAAATTATCAAAACATGGAGTGGTGACTGCTTAATTCATCTACTTTTGATCATTCTTAAAGCAAGCGAAAAGTACCGCAGCGTGAAGAATACTTTCTTCCAAACTTCATTAAATCGGGTTGGGCACACATTTAATTCTGGACACAAACAGCAAAAGCGCAGAACAACGAAATCTCATCAATTCTATCAATATGTAATCAGTATCTCTTACACTAAAACCTAAAGGAAACCAAAAAAATTCATAAAAATGAGACAGTATAAAAAAAGAAGGAAAGCCAGAAGACCCAAGTTACTCATCAATTTACCATTCCTACCACTGGTGCAGCACGATGTCAGAATGCATCATCTATTATTCTTTTCCATACTGCCTGTATCTCTTTCTATTCCAATCTCTAACTTCTCCTTCCACGACTGTTGAATTTGATTATGTTTTTCTTCAAGAATTAGCTGATGAAGAAGCATAATGATGAGTAATAATAGGGAAGGAAAACAGTGTTATGATGATTAACTCGCATGGTTGCTATTCTATGCCTACATTTCTGAAAATTCTTACTTCACTTATTTTTGCTGTGTGTTTTTAACTCATATAAAAGGGAGGAACAACGGTAGTGAAGAGGAAGGACCCCTTCCTAATTAATGGGAACATATATTCCTCTACAGTTTAGTACATATGAATTAACTAGATTTATGTTTCATATCCAGAGTATTTGTGTGTTAAGCTGGTTATATACAGGTACTGACTGCATTATGCCTAAGTGAATGGTCTGCTTAAGCTTTTAAAGATAACTGCATTCATTTCAACCAGCAGAGTATTATATTTGTATCTGTATCACTTAAAGAAAAAAATTCTCAGAATAGACACTATGCAAAAAAAAACGAACAGCATATTTATTAGAAAATCTGGTAAACATTGTTTATACAAGATATTTTAGAGCATGAAATACTTTTGAAATGCCTCCCATAACAGTTACAAATGATAAAAGCATTTTCAAATATGTTCTGTGCATCTTCATAGGAGAATTTCACTGAAGAATGTAAATTAGATCAAGATTTAGCTGATATTTTAGTCAATTATTTCACGTGTAACTTCTGGTAACTGATCCCGATAGACAGACGTGATAAATCCAAATGAAAGACCAAGTTAACAACAAAAAATTTACTCTGCTTATATTAAAATACTCACCAGAATAGTCTCATTTACTCAAAAAAAAAAAAAAAAAAAAACACTAAAAAAAGCACCTTCTATAGAAGTCAGTTCTGAGCTGTTTTGTCATTTGGTAAGGAATCCTACTTTTTTCTTTTACTAAAGATACTGATAAGAGAGAAACAGATCCCTTCTGATTACGTATATAAAGCTGAAATTTTCTGTATGCTCCAGTTCTGTTTAAGATATGAATATGACTGAATGCTAAGCAAAATCTCAGAAATCACTAGTCTGTACAAATGCAATTCAAAATACTAGGACTTTAAAAATAAAATACTGAAGGAATGCAGGAATGACTATTCTCATTTGCATTAAGAAAGCTGCAAGCTTCTCACTCAGGCTTTTGGTACATTAAACCCCTAAAACATGCAGAATTACATTGCAGCATTTATATAATTCTTAGGCAGCAAAATGCACCGATTTAATTATCTGTCTCAAATGAACTATTAATAGCAAATATTGTTTAAATCCAGTGCACTGATGCAAAATTCACTAAGATAGAAATGTTCCAGTTTGTTAAAAGAACATTGAAATATCTGATGGTTAAATAAACTGAGGGGAAAAAAAAACACTAACTCATTAGGGGCACTAAGATTTTATCAAACACACAGGATTAATCTCTATTGAATAGAACCATTCACAAATCAAAACTTACTCTACTTCAATACTTTCAGGCAGTGCTAATCAATTACAACCTTTTCTAGTTATTCAAAATCCATGTGCTTTTAATTTTATTCACTGGTGGTCTAAAATATAATATTCAGGCCAAGCTAAGTCATTCTGTATTGCAACTTTGCTTTTTTTCAATAAATATTCATCTAGAGGTTTTCTTAGAGAGAACTGCTCATATGAAGACTGTGGTAATATTTTTATACTGTACCTCCTTGTTGAAGCAAAAGGTTAGGGGTTACCTAAATACCTCAACTGTATATACAAAAAAAGGAAAAGGTAAGTATTCACATGAAAAATCCAAAGGGACTATATTATTTATTTTTGCATTTCCTATGATTAATGATGCACCAGTGCATACTTGAAAACTGAAGTCAAAATAGGGTAACACCTCAAATTCCTTTACAAACTGTATAAATATCAAACTTCCATGCTGTATTAACTACTCCACCAGAAATATTTAAAGGCTCTGCCACCCCACATTAAGAGCAGAACAATAATACTGAAATTCAAGCAGTGTGATTTCTTGGTCATGGTCAGACTAATACCAATCTTAAAATTGCACCTTAAACCTTTTTTTTTCCTGATGGGTTTTCAGAACACAGTTGTACTTTTTACAAATAACATGAAGCTCCGTGCAGTTTTAAGTAAATAAATGGATACAGTATTAGATCTTTGTTAAGTATAAACAGAAAAACAGTAAATAATTCCTGCAAGAGATGCTAACTACACAGTGCAGACAGTTCAAAACAGCACACAGGAGCTACATCATAACTGTGTTTACGGACGTGTCACACCTTGTGGCATACACCCATCGGTGGGTATCATTAACAGCAGCGAAGCAGAACTACTTGCTAAAACAGCAAGTTAAACACAAGAGGCTGAAAACACAAGCAGAGTTCTGCGTTCTTTTATGCACAGATCCAGCGCATTTCAGTGGACATGAAAGCACGGAGGGAAGGGAGGAATTATCCCATGCTTGCCAGGCTGCAGAGGTGCTGAGCACCCGCATTTCTCTGGTGGGGCTGCTCCAGGAGCCAACGGCAGCTGTCAGTGCTTGGTACCGCTTGAAAATTAGCCATGTGTATGTTTTACTCTATGTACCTCATAAAAATCAACATTGTGTGTTGTAGGTGATGGAGTTGGTTCTGAAAACTCATTAAATACACTCCATTAATAAGAATTACAATAAATTGCCATGTTTAATATGCCCTAGAGTATATAATATTTTAATTAAGGCAGCCTCAAGATAAATGGTGAGTTTAAGATGGCAAAACCTGAAGCATTTTAAGGTCTTAGGTTAGTCACTGAGAGAATCCAAGCTTCACACAACCAGTTAAGAAACTGCAACATAAAAATATTCAACTGCTATTTTAAATATAAAATGTTAATTTGTCTAAAAGGAATAAACACATTTATTTTGATAAGTGTACTCAAAAATAAATTAGTGAACTGTGCTCTATTTCAAAGAGATTCTCCTTGTAAATTTTGCCAGACTTATGAATTAACCACATTTTCATCCAGACACAGCAGACACCCACAAAACACAGAAAACATCTACCTCCTCCACCACAGAACCCCAACAAGAAACAGTTACCGACAAAATACACTTTTGCTCACATTATATACAATAACTTTTAACTCCTATTGTACACACATTTTTCAAAACAACTTCTAAAGGCTTATGGTGAACAGATTGAGGAGGTGTATCTTCTGCTCTCAGGTGTTTTTTGTTTTTAAGTTAATAAAGCTTAAATCTAAGGGCACGCTTCCTTACACAAACACCCTCGCTTCTACAAATAAATATAAGACCTGCCACTTAACATAGGGAAAAGCACACCCTAAAGAGAGCATTTTAAAGATGAGCACAAAGACAAAATAAACTCAAGGTACTACATCATAAAACAGTTTAACACTGCCAATAAAAAAATCCATTATTCATGCATCTGTTTCCTGTATATATTTTTTATTCTGCTTGTTAGCATACTGTGTACTGCTCTAGCCTTCCTCATGCAGCTATAAGTTTCCTATTTCATGTATGAACTTGCCCCAGGAGGAAAAAACATAGGTTTTCTACTGACTCACTTTAAATGCTGAAGTCATTTTAATCAGAGCAATTAAATTATTCTGTGCAACCTACTCCCTATTAAGTATTTTTATTTATAAAAATTAACTTTAGCACAGCAAAAGATTAAAGGGAAAAGGGCTACATTTTCCTTTAAATAAACATTGTGCTGCAAAAAGTAAAGTATTTCCATATCATACTTAATGTATTCTTAACAGTTTTCTTTAAGAGGACGTTTTCATCTCTGATGAAAAAACATCTACCTTTATTTTTACAGCAAAGGCTGAAAACAGTTTCTTCTGCTGTCCCTCTGTTTTTAAAACGTCACTTTCATTAAGGTCAGGCAGTTCTGGAATTAACAATAGCTTTAAGTTTTAATATGTTATAGCTAAAACCCCTGTGGCAAAAATATTTTGGCAGGAATTCATCCAAATATGGTTACTGTATTTCTGATAGACACTAACTTATTTCACATATTATATTTCATCAGAATTGCTAGTATTTCTTAATGACTTAAAATTTATTATCATTCATTTTCTTGAAGAAGGAAAGTTAAATTCTGATGACCTTACATACATTTATTTTCCCTAGAATTTATTTGAACCCTAAGCATGCCAAGCCATTGTTTACTTATCCCTCATGGTCAGATAAGTCACATTTAAATCCACTCTGTGGTTTACTGAAACAGAAAGACAGAGCCGCTGCCAGTTACATAATATTTTATTGTTCAGAGAAAAAGACCCATCTTCAATCACAATGAAAATTAACTACAATACTAATACGACGTTTGCATCTATATGCGTGTATACGCATATACACTAACGACCATACACTGCATGCAGTTCTTCTGAAAGCGGGTCTAGCATAACAAGTCAGTGTGGTGACATTACACATCATTCTTAATTGTTGAATTAAATTTGTCAAGCACACTTAATATAAATGACACCAAACTAGTAAGCAAAAGATTTTTTTTTTTTTAGGGAAAATAATATAGACAAATAATTATGTACAAATATTTTCACTTCCACATAGCGCTAATCTCCAAGGATATCTGTAATTCACTAAAATACAAATCAGAAAACAGAGTTAAAAAAGCATGATATTTTAATGTAGCCATGTGTGGTATTAGAACAGGGTATTCTTTCTTGTAAGAAATGTTAGTGAGTTGTGTATGTGCAAACATGCACATGTATATAGTTCAAACTTCTAATTCCTACTGATTCATACTTCTAAAATTCTGAATTTCTTCAAGTAAAACACAGTGATAGTGTAAGTCTGTACCAATACAGATGTTTTCTAACGTCTTTAACCTAACGTTGAAGTTGCACAAAACCAGAAGTTGCTATCACATTCAAATTTGCCAGTAGTACAAATATCCAAAGACCATTTACGACACTTCACATACCTCTGCTTTGCTAATATGCATTGTAGGAACTTGAAGCAAGGATCTCATCTTTATATTTGTAAAAAAGAATGTCTATTAACACTATTCTAGTGTTCTACATAAATTGAAAGTGCTAGTGCTAGTATTGAAATAATAGATGGTTGAAGCACTCATTGTAGAATACTTGGCAATATTTCTGAGGAAAGAGATGCTTGGGAGCAAGCCTGTTGGTATCTTCTTCCTTATTCCCACAGTCCCAAGAAGAGACAAACTGTTTTTGTGGACATTAGACTGCCCCATCATAACTCACCTCAACTTTCAAAGTGAAACCATGCATTTTAGCCCAGGCAGTCTTATCTGTAGGTCAGCTGCTGTCTTTATCACAGTGCAATATTTCTTCTGGAACTGACGAACCAAATAAGGCACCCTGCATATACTTTTAAAGAACTCTGATATGAAATACAGAGTTGCTCAACCAAGAATTATTACTCCCCAACATTATTTTTATATTAATATTGTAATACATCAATAATTTACTATAAATACCAACCTTCATGAAGAACCAGCAGGAGTCATTTTACACAGATTAAGTAGTTATGATTCAATGGAAAACAAAAGGCATTTTAAGACAAGATCAACAAAAAGAAAACTAATTCTGAAGACTGTGCCAGAATTTACTATTTTAGTTTATCACGTCTCAAAAAGCAGTAGGTTAGATGAGCCACAACACTGAACTGATATACTACCTATGCCTTGCTGCATTTACTGTACAAATTCCACGTGCAACTGCTTTCATTCAAATGTATCACCTATTCAACTGAGAATCCCGTACCTTTAAATAGAAAACTTTGGGGAAAAAAAAATGTGTCAAGTTTGCTTTTCAATATTGGAGGGACACTTATGTTCAAGCTCAGTGACGCTTTTATTAATAAAAGTTTGACGAATTAATGCTACTAGCTACTGTATAATACTCGAGCACAGCAGCAGCTTTGTAACAGAGTATTTAAAGTCCGCAGTATATTTATTTCCTAACGCAATCTGCAAAACTTGTTTCCTCTAAGAAAAGAACAGCAGTATAAATTCATATTAAAAGAGTTCTTCATCTGCATTTTTCCAATCAGTGGTATCAAAGTTTAACTCAGCTGTACTTGGTTATTTGTGGAATAACCAAGCCATAACAATGAATGGTTTATTTAAAACTGACAGGACCAGAAAGCAGTAACTATTTACTTAGGCGGCGTACCTTAGTATACACCAGTAAAAATGTTCTCTTTTCCCAAAAGGACTTTTTGCATAAAGGGCATTCACTTTGCTTCCTTCCCACCCTTCTTACATCCAACTTTGTACATTCAAAACTAAGTGCTATATTTTTCTTGCTATTCAGTATATTTTTATTTCCCCCTTTCTGATTAAAAGGCATAAACAGAAACACTAAAACGAATTCAGAGGGCACATTCTTAATACTGACATTTTATTAAAGAAACCAACATTCAGGAAAAATCCAATCATTCGTGGATAATGAAATAACACAATCTAGGTAGCAAGAAAAAATTTAATTTAACATCAAATGGGCAGAAATGTATCTTTCACAGCACAAATAATTTTCATACTGTAGTAAGAACAATTTCATTCTAATGCAACGCTGTGACTGTGCATTGAATATGCAAACAGTAGAACTTTTAATTTTACAGTGTTTAAGGAAGAGGACCTAAAATTGCCCTGTTATTCTGTATAGCAATTAATTCAGTCATGACCTCATGATAATTTGGGGTTCTAAGCTCATTAACATAACATTTTAATTTTAAAATTAAAAAAAAATGTTATTCTAAAAGCAAAAGCAAAATCTTAATTATGGCCGAGCCATCTAAATGTGTATTAATACATCTTAAAATAAATAAAGACTTAAGCTTGTCCAGATACAAAGATAAATTATTACTATGCTCGTTAGGTACAAAACAAAGGCTTGAAAGACCATAATTTTGTTACTTTAAATCATAATATTAATTTACTAATTTCAAGGCACATGTGTACTGCACATGTGTAAAATCTACTTGATGCAGCCTGCTTACATATACACACACACGAGTTGGAATGTTCTAATTCTGATCAAAGATGTATGTAGCCGGATATGCGGTTAATTCACTGATCAAGTTTTCACAACTGAAAAACATCTTGAAATACACAGTCCTAGTTGCCAGTAGTATGTGGCAGTGCGTGCAAAATGATTTTACATTTTAGGACGTACCGTAAAAATAATATAATGTCTTTCACACACAAAATAAAAAGGAAGAAACAAAGACACAGAAAAAGATGAAAAGGCACTGTTTTTCCAGTTCCAGTATTCTTAAAGAGCACAGTGAGACCGAGTGAAATAAACTTAAAATACCCATAGAATCTGAACTCTAATCTTACTGGCATGTTCTTACAGTAAGCTTGTGTTCCATAAAAACTATATAAAAGTGACAGAAGTGTAGATGCATAGCACATGCACGCAATGTAAGACAAATCTGCCCTGTAACAATAACATACAGTAGCTCCTCAATGTCCGTGAAAGATTTTAAAATGCACTAAATCTATAAAAATACTGTCAAACTTCGAGACCGTCCACTGAATCAACCAGATGTATTGAATAAACACTACCTAATGGGTACTAAATTTTATCAGCTATGTCAAAAATTAGAAGAATTTGAACTAACAATTGTTTGAAGTCTTCTACCATCACATTTAAGAATCTTACTTGCCTACTGAACTAACTAGATATAGTAAATACACATAATATAATGGTTATTCTATTTGATCAGATATGCATAAAATAAGAATAATCCAAACAAACTTACAAAGATACCAAGATGGGAAATAATTTTACTAGTCTCAACACTGATTTAAAAGATGTCTTTTTTTTCTCCTTTACATACCTGGTTGTTATCAATTACTGATGTGTCTTCACCCTTCTTGTTGCAAAAATTCCTTTAAAAATTAGAGCACACACAGCACAACATTTGAAACCTATATACATAAAAATACTCTTTTTTTTCAGTAGCCCAGAAAGTCTGAAGGTTTTTTTAGGCTGATGATATCTTCACATAGAAACACAGAACGTCTACAGACAGTAAGAAGTCTTTAGTAAGCCTTTTTGCTGCACCATAATAATCTGATCCAGAAATTCAAGGGTACCTTAAACAACGGGCTACCTGTTCTAGCCATGCTTAGGAATGTGGCCAAATCATTTTTATTGATTTAACCTTTATAGGAATGCTACATATCCTCAGAGCAAAACATTTCTAATGCATTTATAATATGATATACCTCTGAGAAGTTATGAAAAAAAAATCTTATGACAGATAGGCTAGCCCCCCTCCACTATTACGTTTTTTCTGATCTAGTGATCGATATGCATTTGAGCATTAGACTATTTTGTGAGTTTGTAGGCATTTGTATTCATAGGATAAAGTCCGAAACTGTAACACTTACAGAAGACAAGACTAATATCTGACCTGTCTTTGTTCAAGAAATAAGAACTGCTGAACTGATAGCCAAGACTCTAAATACTCCTTTCATTCTAGAATTACACATCAATCATGTTACCTGCAAACATATCAAGTTAAAACTTCCAGAATTTACAGTCCTTTTTGAATAAACTGAGCAGCATGCTAGTTATGTTCAGAGAGCTTACAGAAGGTGGTTTGTGTATCTCTCCAGAATTCTTAAAGAAGCACTTCTAAAATTCCCTCCTCATCAGAAATCTATTTCGTATGTATTTCAAATCAGTATTTCTTGATGTCATGATTCATATTCTACTATTTTGAAGCTCAGGTTTGAAAAAAAATAGTGTATTTTAGTATTTGTTGTTCTTTTGAATGTTACAAACCACACTTGAGCATTACCACGAGTCACTTGTTTTTCAGAAAGCAAACTGTTCTGAGTTGCTCATTATGGTAGACTTCTTAACAGTGTAAAGCAGACATGAAAACAGTGTCTGAAAAGTTAGTCAAACAAAAGCAAATACGCTCATGTTACAAATTATATTAGTTATGTGTCTTCTAAAGAAAATCAGGCGTGTTTTCTGTTTGGTGCTTTGGGGTTTTTTTGTTTGGCTTGTTTATAGTAAAAGGAGAAAACCTGGTAATGAAAATGATTCTTACTTCTAATTCTAATATAAAATTCTAGTACGTTATTCTTCACAACTGAAAGAAGCATAGCCAAGAACACTTTAAGTGGGCAATACACTGTAATACAGATAACCCATTTTAACACAATTTATATCTACATTTTTTTCTGAACAGTAATATCTAGAGACCATATTAAGGTCTCTCATCTACAGAGAAACATGTGGCAAGCCTACAAAGAAAGAAGAATATTAAAACAATTCGTTAGTGAGATAAGTGCCTATCTGCACGTGCAACGTAGTCAGGCTACTGCGTCAAAGCAATGAATTGTAATCAGAATGTATGGCTTACTGAAAAAAAAACATACATCTGCAAATTCTAGGTTTCTTTTGTTTGTTTTTTAAATAAGCACTTGGATATTTTTCTTCCAGAAAATAATCACTGATTTTGTCTCTTCTTCCATTTTTTCCTAAAAAACATCCTAAAGGTAAATCCATACCCAAACATACAACTTTCACACATAAAATACGCCTTTGACATGAGCCTCACACTTTGCTAAACCAGATAAATTTAAGACCTTAATGTGATATGCATCAGGGATTTTTTTTAAGGACATCCTAGTTCCACCTCCCTTCATGCTGCACATCAAGGATCTGACCAGATGAGTGCTTGCATTTACACAAACCTGGTTTGCTTTGTACTACAGTAGACTGAGAGCATTCAGTCAGTTATCACATGAAGATCAGGGACAATATCAAAGAACAACTAACTAAAAATTTCAAACAAGATCAATGAAGCGCATCAGAACATACTTGATTTCAACTTCAATGGTTGTAGAGTAAAAGGGAATGGAGCAAGAGGAAAACAAAACAACAGATCAGAAAAAAATCCTTTGGTTGATATAT
>VXAL01002551.1:0-22947 GCA_013399475.1 Chauna torquata
CGGCCAGTACCGGCCTGCCCGGGTCACAGAAAGCTCCTCCGGAGCTCCGCCGTTCTTTGCGTTTCAGTAGGTGACGAGCGGAGGCAACGGGAACTGGACGCGACTGCAGGAAGTTAAATAAGATTATCCTTGTACCTGCCAGTAGGAATTACGGTAATTCCATACCGATGGAATTAACTCGATGCACCCACTCCGTTATTTCATTTTTGCTGTTGAAAAGCGTACGATCAAAACATTTCACGCAACGCCGCCGGCGTGATGTAAGGGTGACGAGTCTCCGTGAGCCCCACGACCCGCCGCAGGAACAGCACGCGAGCTCCACTCCCAGCGCCCCACGGAGCCACGCGCCGTCGTGCCGGCCACGCCGCGACCACGCCGCGGGGCCACAACCCGGCGACCGCTCGCTCAGCTGGATGAAGCCACGCGGGCCCCATCAGCCAGCAGCCCTCGCTGTGCTCAGGTTAACATTAGGAGCGTCTCTGAACTAAGAGCATGTTCAAACCAACTGCTGTTATAACATGCTCTAAGATGAGAGCGCAGTTACTTTATTTCTCCATGAACTTCTTCTTCACCTACCCCCATCGGTGCCCACCTTGATACCTTCACGCCAGGCCTCAGACTGCCAGGCACAGAAGTACCGGCTCTGAGCTCGCTGTTACCGCCTGTCTGTCTGTCTGTCCCCTTGGAAAGAGCGGTGCGCGTTTTTCAGGCTGGGTGGTGAGACTGGGTTTGAACTAGCAGGGCAGACTTTTCAGAGTATAAGGTTTCTTTCCGCCTCTCTCGGATCCTAGGTGACAAGCTGGCGAGCCAGAAGCGTAGGCAGCTACCGGTACTCAGTCACTTCTACAAATTCATCCTGTCTTTTTGTCACTAGGAAAAGCTAGCCCAAGGAGGCAGCAGGGAAATACTGTGGAGGTCTCCTAACGTTCAGAAGCAACAGAGTATTAGCTAGAGGTTCATGACTCCTGACTTTCTGCGTACAGGCACGTTTCAGATTTTTTCACAGCCTGTTGATGCAAAGAAGCCCCCGGAGTGTCACGACTGAGGCTGTGGTGTAGGATGCTAAGTCCAGTTCGGACCTTACCTCAGCTTTAAACTGCCGTCGGTGATGTTTCTCCTGGCTGACGCTGCTTCCCTGGACGCTGTCATCAGGCTAGCAACGGGCAGGGGCACTGCCACGGTGTCTGCCCGAGGGGAGCAGTCGGATCGCAGCGTAGTACAATCCGAAGTGAATCGCGACAATCAGAATCAATAGGAAACGGTGTGTGAATCACTCTTTAATGCACTACGGGGTGAGTCATCCTGATTCAAACCAGCTTTCAGACCAGCACAATGTCAGTCAGCTCCTAACACGGCGCGATGTGAGTCAGATCTCGGCACCGAGTACAATATGAAATGAGTCACTGGCCGATCCGGCACCATGTGACTCCAGTACCCAGTATGCGTTGGCAGAGCTGCTGTGTGATATGAGTCACTTCATAGTACAGTAAAACGGGCTTTTTGGAGACCATTCATAATTAAGCACGATGCAACCAAGCACTCAGTTGGAGATGCTGTGCTCACTCCCATCGATCTGCGATGCGCATCAGTTTCTCTGTTTGCATAGTAAAGAGGCTTGTAAAATATTAGGCTGAATGAACTTCTGTGCGTGCGCTTTTGTTTTAAAGCAAGCTGCATGAAAATAACTAGAAGCAAGTGCTTCCTCTGACTTCAGAGCCAGCCAAAGCAGGGCTGAAGCAGTGGTAGAACGCCCAGCATTGGAGAAGCCTGGTAGTTTTTTGTTTGTTTTTGCTTTTGAGACAGCTGATCAGCCGGTGTGCACTGACACACTGCTCCACACGACAAGGAAAGGGGTTCCGACAGTTTGCGTGGTACAGAGGATATGGGCTTGACGCTGAGTTAACTTAATCCCAGTTTACAATGACGTGGTTTGTGAAGGGGCTCAGCAGGAGACAAAGTGACATCCATACTCACTTTCATACTGCTCAACTGGCGTAGCACCCATGTAAATGGCTGGACTGGAGGGACAGGTTGCTTTTGTCGCTTTTTCTGTGTAAAAGGTATAAAATTCTCTCGTGTCTTTCCCATATCACAGGAGAAATAGTGACAGAGAATGCCCTGCTAACTGCGTTCTAGAATAACTTTTTCAATGAAGTCTTACCTGATGAAGTCCAAATCAGAGAGATACTTTACTCTGCAATAGTACCAGAGGAGAAACGGCATCACTCTTAAAAAAAAAAAAAGGGCCACCCCCCCCAAGCCACAGATGACTGTTTCTTGATGGCTGTTTCTTAACAAGAAAGTCAGACTTTACTCAGAAAAAGGTTTTAGAGCAGGTAGTTTTTTTTGCAGAGAGCAGAGCACATTTAAACCCTGGGTAGAAAAAGACCTAATTTACAAGTGACATGATCTAGGCACCATTACCTGTTCCTATGTGGGTGTGATACATTTTCAGCTACTCCTTCTGAAACGTAGAGCAATGCTTTAATCTGGATAGATGAACAAAGCTCCTCTGAGCTGCTGCTCCTCTGGAAAAATAAATGAAATAAAACAGGTAAAGGCCCTCAATTTCTGGACATCTTACCTAAAAGCATCCCAGAATTGTGATTTAAACTCAGGGAAGGGTACTCTTCCTTGTGATCTTATCCACTGAAGCCTGTGACAGACTCAGGTGCAACCGTGACATCTGAAGCTGCGTGACATGGTGTGGCTGCCGGCATCCTCTCTACTAATGTCCGTCTTGCGTTCTTAAGTTCTCAAACATTTAAATCATCCCATTTCTAGTACCAGAGGTCAAATCTCCAGTAATGTAAAATCTCCGAAGAGCTCTTACTATTAACTCACTAAGTGGGCAGTCCGATAACTATACCTAAAGCATGTGCACATGTGTGGGGGAGTTTATTAACATAAATTATCATTCTCCTGTATTTAAAAGTAGTACGCTGCTTAATGCAGAAAGCATGCATCAAATTTGTCAATGAAGAGGAAGAAGCACGAGTATCAAGCTTCCTGTTCATATTTCAGTTGATAGCACACTGCCATAGGCTTCAGTGAGAGTATGTTGCGGCCCCAAATATTTCTGAATTAATAAAATACAGATTCAGAAATTTACCTTGAGCTTGGCCGCAGTTGCAAGCCTTATGACTATTCTTCATTGTTTTCATGGAGTTTGGATCAGGCTCAAACTGAAAAATGAGTGGGCTACAATGATCCCAATCTGTGCACCCGAACTGGCTGCCTGCTATTTTTGTAGTGCATGCCTTCACACTCTGAGTAGTTACTGCAAAATCTTCATGCTGCGGTCGTGCAAATCAGACCCTTAGCACAAGTTAGGGCTTGCACACCTGCTCAGCTGTAATGTGTCCAGGGAGGGAACATGTTTGCACTTAATAGAATCTTTTACACTTTGATAAGCTGAGAAAACTTCATTGTGCTTTAGCATAAAGTGAGGATAAAAGTATAAAAGTTTTGTCTACGATCTTTTTTCAGGGTATTCTTGTGATTTTTTTTTTTTTAATCTGACCTTCATAATTTGTGTTTTAAAAATTCTTCCTTTGGCAAGGCTATTTTCTTGGTGGACCACCTTTCTACTGAGAGATGAGCAAATGCTATAAATGTTACAAGTATGACAAATATCAGTTGAGGTGCTTTTAACCAGGGAAATAATTTTCATTCCTGACCTTCACGCTCTGTTGTGTTCATAACGTTATGTACAGAAATGCCTCCCAGTCTGAATGTCAGATAGGCATGCCACTGAGTGGAAAAGGTATGATAGTCATACTTACTCCAGCACCTCAACATTTCTCTGAAGGCATACATTGTTGCTTTTCCACTATTGTCAAAAGTAGTTTTTCAAATGCTTGCTTAAATCCCTGGAGTTTGTTTTGTTGTTGTTTGGTTTTTTTGTTTTGTTTTGTTTTGTAAATTACTCCTTAGCATTCAGTAATAATGATTGCTTTTTTTTTTTTTTTTTAATGAATCATAGATACTATCCAGCTAGATAAGAAGCAAGATGTGTGTCATTACTTTTTTCTACTTTTGGTTCATTGCTTTTTAGGGATATTTTTATAATAGATTAAGTTTGTTGTTAACGTCAAATAGAGAAGGACCCCTCTCTCCCTGGGAGATCCAGAAACTCCACGCCTAGTCATGTGTGGATGTTACATTACACTGACTTACAACAGTGAACCAACCAGAGACAAGCTGATCATCTCAACAAATGCCTCCCTTCGCAATTAAACACTTGACTAATTGGCGCTTCGCCACGTGGGCACTGGACAGTTCCATGGATTTCTCCAGGCAGAGCCTGCTGTGCCTAGATCAGTCTCTGTATGTTTCACTGTGCCGATTTAACATCCCGAATCTGGTCCTTCCAGAGACTCCAAGGCTGCAAAATTGGTCAAACTCCACATAGGCTGCAAGTAGTCAGAGGAAACTTGTCGTTAGCCACTCACTTGGAAGTAGCCAGAAGAAACTTCTTGCGGATGCAGAAACGATTATGTATGAAAGACTATCCTACGTGATTCAGGTAGTTAGGAGATGTTCTGTGGGTAGCTTAAGATAATCACGAGGGGTGGATCGTGGATGTGCTGGAGTGGTCCCAAAGAGCACAAGGCAGCTGGATGCAAGAACTGCGCAGTAAAGCACGATGGAGGGAGTCTCATCTGGTCCAGCCAGCAACACTACAAGGACCTTTGCAACAGAAACTCCTTTTGTCACCTGGACATTGACCAAATGTCCAGTTCAACAGTCTTGATTCCCCATGCAAGCATCAGCTTGTGCAGAGATAATTTCTATTATTATTTTCAGTTGCATTTGAAGACTCTTGGACCTGGTACAGGTGGGTCACACTTTGTGCTGCTGACGCAGTGCTATTAAGTTCTTCCAGCTAAGACTGACTAAATAGTGACAGGAGTTTGAGGATGACACCTCTTACCACAGTGACTTGATACTAGCAAAACCAGATCCCACTGACTACCCAAGAGCCAGAAGAATAGCATCTTTTAGTCCTTCCCTATCCATATGAACCAGAAAGTCATATTTTTTTCTATTAAATGATGGCTACCTAAGCCCTCACCATGCAGATATAGGTGTCTTTGACAGTGCCACAAGCAAACTAATAGAACTGGACATAGAGATACATTTCATGTTATATCCAGCAGTTGGCTAAAATTGTATCCAGATTGGGGTTAAATAATGCTGAAGACAGTAGAGGTTAAAGTCCTTTGGTTAGAGGTATCTCACTCATTCCATCAAAAATCTAAAAGTATTTTTAGATTCCTTTCAAAACATGTATGAGGTAGCAGCCAATCTCCAGTTTTTAAAAGTTCCTCCCCTGTGTTTTCTTCTGAAACCTATTTTCAAACAAGGCACATTTCTGCTCCAGATGGCGGGGGACAGAGAAGGCAGACTCCGATTCTCAAATGCAAACAGCATCCAGTACAGAGGATTCTCACACGATTTGTTCTTGCTCATAGCACCTTCTAAGAGGGCTGGAAATCTGAGAAGATAAAGGAGGCTCATGGTACAGGGAGTTTGGAGCAGTGAAATTTCCATTTCGGTATGAGGATATTACCCAGCGGAGGGAAAACAATTTCTGATTGTCTTATTTTTCCCCCACCAAACCAGACTTTAGAGCATGGATCTCTCACGTAGTACAGCAACCTAGTAAGGGCGTTTAAGGTAATAGGGAATCAAAAAAAGAATGAGAGACTAGGAGCATCTGAGGTTTTTGAAATCCAGCCGTATTGGGGAATACATCTCACAAACTAGGTTGATGGATTTCTCCATAAGCTCTGCTCCTGGACCTTCCCTCTCTTACCTTGAAGAAGTGATACAGCCTTGCCTGAATCTTAAAAAGGCAAAGCACTAGAGCTCTGTGTGACTACTCAAGTAATTTTCAAAATCAACAGGCCAGTAGTTTGGACTTGAACCTGTGAAGTGTTGATCTTCATGAAGATTACAAAATTTCTCTACAAGGATAAACCCATCCAGTTTGATCACTGGTTCTTTTCCATTTAAATACCATAGTGACTGAAGAACAGTCTCCTGTCCAATTTGAGTGATCTGAAGGCACCAGGTGTAGGAGGATGTCCGTACATCTTGTTTTCCTGAGGAATGTACCCTCTTGTTCTACAGCCAAATAACAGCTCTGAGGAATGCTTCACCCTTGAACACACTTTTATACACGCTTCAGCTCTCAGTGCTCCTCAAGCTCCAAAGTCTTCTAGCTGATTGCTACAACTGATGTTTTCCCTGCCCAGCTCTGTACGCGCATTTCTCTGCAACATCATGCTACTGGTTTAAGAAAACAGAGATCATTATTTCAGTTTAAAACAAAGTAAGAAAGCAAAGCATTACAGTCAGGTTGTGGGGACAAATTTAAGCCACTTCTTATGCTAGTTACGAAAAGCAGCAGCTGGCAGGGGAGCAATGCACATGTGCCTCTTACCCAGCTTCCTCACTCCACCACCTGTGAGTCTGCAAAGTGTATTCTCAGCTGGGATTGGGAAAGAAAAATATTTAGCTAAACATAAGTATCAACATGTGTCATTCCCTTTAACAACTTTAAAAGTAAGCTATTAACTCAAAATGCCATTGGTGATTGAAATTTTGTCATTAAAACAACCTGATCACCCACAATACTGGTCTGGAAAAGAAGGAAAGCCCTCTTGCAACATTAGCGGTCACACTTTTGATTACAGCTGGTTTAGGCCCTTCAGCCTAATACTATGGGATGATAAACTTGAGGAGATAACAAGTCACTGATACTATGTACTATAGCAGTAGGATCCACAGGTCAATAATTCTTCCAACTCATACTTACAGTTCATCTCATCATTGATGCAAAGAACATAAACTAGATTTTTTTTTTAAGTGGTTTTACACCTACTGCGTGACCCAGTCAGACCATCTGATATCCCAAATTAACAACTGTAACATTTCATGAACACAAGGCCTGCTTACTGGGAGGTCTAAAAACACCTCTCCTTTTTGCCATGGGCACCTAAAATCTACTGAAGACCTGAAGACACAAATAACATCCTTCATTCCCATAGATATGCAAGGCAGTCAAGCAGTTGTTTATATTGTTGGTAACATGAATTGTAATGTAAAGAAGCAAAGAGTTTTGTAAATTCCTACAAATAATAGTCACTGGAGTTGATGGTGACTGTCCATTCAAACATACAGCACAATTCAAAACAGTAATTCTGGCGAGTGTCCGGAAGGGCTCATTACATAGCTGTGGTAGCTCCAGTAAAAAGTGTGTGATGGTGACATTCTGGATCTAGTGGAGTCAGCAGAAAAAGTACTACAGACATAAAATAAGTCTTTCCTGTTTGGGTCCTGTCAGGGGCACTGTCACGAGCTCACTGCATGGCCTCAGAAAAGTTGTGTCATCTCTGTAACTTTTTTCCACTACACCTTCCAAGACCATTATACCTACATGTGTACAAGTCATACTCAGCACTTTTACTTTTCTTTGAAAATGAATCCTTAGGTGACTTGTATAAACTCAGCCTTTGTGCCTTTGCCTCGATTCCAGCTAAGGAGCAGTTTATGGGAGAGCAAAAGCTGCAGAATGGGAGCTCTTGGTAAACTTCTTATATCTCCATACGCAGCTGCAAAATTGCAGGGTTTTTATTCTCCTAGGTGTTTTGTTTTTTTTTTTTTTTAACATCTTTTTTAAAAAGCACAGGAATTCAGAAAACCAGTATATATCCTGGATATACACACGAAACTGTGACATGTTTTTGGGCAGAGCCTATGTCTTACAGTGCGTTCAGGCCTCATGTTTGGCAGTACATGGTCTCAGCATGATTACAACTGGAATATACATTTGCAACAAACTGTGCTGCAAGCATGAGTTTAACTTTATTTTGCAGTTCTGGTTAGAGGATGAACCACAAAACCCTAGATTTTTTTTTATGCAAGACATCTGTTTCTCCTGCAGATTAGTAATTCTTGCGTGGCCAGAGGGAGGTGGTCCCAGTGCAACAGTATAGATATTGACGTGCTTGACTATGGTTTGGTTTAGAGCCAAAGCTACATTTAAAAAAAAAAAAAAAAGCAGGAAAGAATGAAGGTAGGAAAATGGTGCTGGATGGATCACTTACTCATTGCTTGTTCTGGGAACCTGGACCAGCTTGATGTATTTTTTGTCTCATGGGTCTTAACACTATCTGCCAAAGGAGTTTCTCCAACTTTGTGATAATGTGCTGCACCTCTCAGCTGTCTACCTTGCTATTCTATAAAATCTAGCCTAGATTTTATTTACCCCAAGCTAACCCATTATTTATCCCTGAAAGAAATAGAGAACAATAATCATAACCTTTTACTGATCAGAAGATCAGCATGCTCTCAGTTTGCTGTTCTGGATTAACAGCCCTAACTCCTACAATTTCTTTGCATAAGTTGTGCTTTCTAAACATCTTGCATACCCTAGGTGCTCTGTCTTGGCATGTTACACCCACAAGTACTTGCGGAGAGGAGTAAATTACTTCCTGTATCTTAACACAGTATTCCTGCTAATAGACCATAGAAAGTCACATCCTATTTAGTCTGTGATCCACCCCAAACTTCTGTCACATGTACAATATGGCTGTCAACTCCACAGGTAATGCAAGCTTGGTAATCATGGAACAGCTCTGTAATAAAAGCTAGGGCTGTCTTTAAGCCAACAGTCCTCTTTCTCTTATTTCCTGTTACTCTAACACAGCTCTGTTATCATGAAAGCATGCTTTATCTGCTAAAAATATTTTTCAAAACAAGTCTTCATCACATAAATGACCAAAAACTACTTGCTTATTCAGTGAGAAAGTTGGTCTACATCTGCCAAACAAAAATGAAAATGCATAATTTAATCTCAAACAATGTGTTGAATTTGTTTTGCTCAGTCCTTCCTTTTCTGTAAGTTTTGTGAGAAGTCATGCAATGATGAACATTCGTAAAAATGTATAGTACCAGAAAACTTCTAAGGTGAATGATTCACAAGTGAACCAAAGAACGCAATGCTTGCTACTGGGCAGTTTTTGCTGTACCACTACTTATATACTCTTCATCAAAGATGTCAAAGGACAGTTCTGAAGAAGAACTTGAAATGGCAAGACTGGATCTAGAAGGATTTTTTTGAATTAAGTCGTAGTGGGATGAGGTGTGGAGGAAGAGTGTACTCCTCCCATTTCCACCATCCTTTACTTTTCCCCTTGAAAAAAAGCAAACAGGAACCAGCTTTTCCACTCAGACCACTCTCAGTTCAATTGTAAAATGGATTAGAGAGATGAACGTGTGAACTAGCCACATAAAACATCTCAAAAGAAAGAATAGCTGGATTAGGCTATATAAACAGCATACATCTAATTCCAAGTTATGCTTTTCTAATCAGTAGTAACTGTTTACTGTCCAAGGAAGCCTGAAATACTGTTAGGTGTATTATTATCCCAACAATGCTTTATAGTTTATTGCTTTATAACTGAAACACGAAGACGCGTTATTTTAAAAAGGATAGGTATCTGGAAGAAAATTAATATTTATGGTTTTATTCTGTTACTATGAAACTCTGAAGGAAAGAAATCTGAATTTACAGATGTACTCTGCATTTCACATTTACGCTTCCGCATTTTGAAATGAGAAACATTGTTAGTTTTTTGGAAGCTAGGTTCTTTTTCTGATTTTCTATTTCTGGGCATTTAGGTATTGCTTGTGAGATTAGGTCTACAGAGCTAGAAAATAGGTTATCATTTCTATCTGCATTGTTCTTTTGCTTTATTCCTCCTGCAAAACAGGTGCATCTTCTGTTCAGCATGTCATATATTTTTCCCTGGGGAGAGTGGGTGGTTCTCACAAAAACAAAATAAAAACTATTAAGCTCTATAATAGAAAAACAAATTCAGCAGAAAAAAAACCAGCACAATTTACTGCTGCATTCTGCTAGAATAATCCACTTACTTCTGACACTTCTAAAGTCTGCGACAATGTCTCTACATTCTCCCTCCAAGTTACGGTAGTATTTTCTAAACCTGACTGAACATTTTAGAAAGGAAGGCAACTTTTAACCATCTAGTGTTCAGCTCATCAGATTATGTTTCAAGCATGATATTAAATTATCAATACAAGAATAACACAAAATATGTAGCAGCTAATTTTAGTTCCCCTACAATCGTCATGGCCTCACAAGAAGGTTTAGCAACCTGAAAAAACCTACATGCAAAGGGATCACTTGATACAGAAGGATGACTAGTTATGGATCAAAGAATCAAGTACAATCAAAATGAAGATTGTTCATCTTTCTACAAGCTGATATTTCATCTATAAAACACATCGGTCACTTAGATATGCCACGACCCTCCGTATAAGAGGGAAAGCATGTATAAAGTGCTGCAGACCGAGTCTGGAGTTCATACAGGCAGGTCAGAAAGGGACAGTGACTTAAAACTGTGGCAGTTAGACCTACAATGGTCAGATAAGCACTGGCTCTTTCCCTTTGCTACAAGGCAGCCAGCAGGTCTGAGACATTCCCAATGCTCACCAAAGGCCAGATCTCAGGAGAGCTCAGATGTCTCACTCATGCATCACTAAAGCCTGTGCACTGGCTAGTCAAGAGGGGAAAAAAAAGAAAGAAAAAAAAAAAGAAAAGGAGGCTCCAATGACCTCAGTTCTGTACTGCTTTCTTTAGGACTGGTCCTGAAGTTAAAACCTCAGGAAATCCCTTGCAACTAGTAGGCTTATACACCAATGCCCTAAGAGCTGCAGCTCTCCAAGAACAGAGATACCTCACTTCCACCAGTATGCTCCTTGGTTCACCATTCTCTTCAGTTTGTATTCCCACCTACGTGCAGAATTCACTGGCCCCTTGCCTTCCATCACAGCACCCAAGTGAAATGAATGAATCTTCCACAGGATTCAACACCTAGCAACTTCTGTAGGGGGGAAAAAAAAAAAAAAGGGATTTAGCTTCTCAGTTCTTTTGAAGCTGTGGCTTTCAGTAGTTCTTGGTAAGACTTTTACGACAAAAACAAAATTAAAAAAGAAAACAAAACAGATGTGTCTTACTTTCCCCTTCTCTTGCCATCTTGCAGCCCATGGGATCGGAGCGGATGGAGATGCGCAAGCGGCAGATGTCTACAACCCAGGAGACCCCGGGCGCTGCACAGGCTCAGCACAGCACGGGAAATCGAGGGTCCAACGCCTGCTGCTTTTGTTGGTGCTGCTGTTGCAGCTGCTCATGGTACATGCTCTTATTCAAGCCTCTGGGGAACAGAATAGAAGGGGAGGGAGGTAACGGCCAGCGTATAGGACAACATAAGTCAAACAAATCACCTGGAAAATTCTGCAAGGCTGGGACTATGAGATAGATGACTGCTCCGGTACTAGACACAGCCTTCTGCTGCAGTGCATTTTTTGCCATTGAAATAACAGATATATATATATATTTTTAAATCTCTGTACAGTATCTTCAGAAGAGAACAGAATAAGAAAGCATTTAAAAAGAAGATATTTTAGTCCTTTCCTTAGCTTTCCTCTAGGCTTTGCAGGTGCACACATATACACATGGCAGCAACGCCCTTTTTAACGAAGCCCCAGCTAACACATTCATCTGAAGTTAAAAACACAAAACAAAACAAACAAGAAAACAACACAGCAGTAGGAAGAGTATCATCTTTTATCCTATGGGCACTAAGGGTTCTGTAAGGTACTCTCATATGCCTCCTTTTAGAAATCCTTATCATCCTCACTCAGTGTACTCTTGTTAGTGAGCATCTAACTCTGATTCAATTTCTACCTATATAGCTATTCATCCCTAGACAAAATAGGTGCACAGTATTGCCATTCTATTTAGCAGTATTTCATACCTGTTTTGCACAGGGACAAAGCATTTCTAAGGTGCTGCCATGAATTAGTAAATTAAGCCTTGCACTTGCCTAAGTTATCGTGAAAGACAGTTGCATACTCACTGCCCTGACCGCTTGTAACTCAGCGGAGTAAGCTATCTGGCAGCTACTGTATGCTAGCAATAGCAGCACGAGTACTGCAGAAAAGCAGCAAGTATACAACGGGTGAAAAAAAAAAAAAAAAAGGCCTTGCAATAACTCCCATTTTGTAGATGATGTGGCATCTCCAGCGACTTTGAGATTATGATTGATTTTTAAGAAACATATTTGGTTTAAAAGAGAAGTTGTAACATATTTTATGGTTTGATGAAGATAACCCTGCATTAAGTTCTGTGACTTGCACAGTCCACGTAGTCAGGCTAGATAATCCAAATGGTCTCTTCAAGCCCTAAGTGAAAGGTACCAGGAAAGGGCCGCTAATATGATGAGGGGACAGGAACGCCTCTCCTGTGAGGCTCAGAGAGCTGGGACTGTTAGCTTGGAGAAGAGGAGGCTCAGGGGGATCCCATCAATCTCTATAGATACCTGAAGGGAGGAGGTATCTATACAAAGATGCTCTGTCCAGTGGTGCCCAGTGCCGGGACAAGAGGCCATGGGCACAAAATGGAACACAGGAGGCTCCTCTGAACACCAGGAAGCACTTCTGTACTGTGCTGGTGACCGAGCACTGGCACAGGTTGCCCAGAGAGGTTGTGGAGTCTCCTCCTTGGAGATCTTCAAAAGCTGCCTGGACATGGCCCTGGGCAACCTGCTCTGGGTGTCCCTGCTTGAGCACAGGTTGGACAGATGATCTCCAGGGGTCTCTTCCAACCTCAACCATTCTGTGTATGTGTCCAAAGTGATACAGATCATCTGAAGACATCCCTACACATTTTAGAAAAAAAAAACACACAAAGCACTTCTACACAACTCCAATTACACAAAAAGGGAGCTGTATGGCCAATACACTTTTGACGCATGGAAAATACATTTTCAGTGTCATTTTATACAGAACCAAAAGGAGCACTTATCTTGGAAATCAAATATATTTTTATTTTAAAAAAAGAACTAAAAAAATTGTATATTATATAAATAGTTATGGTGATGTCCAAAAGCCCAGTTACATCACAGCTCTGTTGTACGGTGTTATACAAATACGTTAAATGTCAGGAAAATGCAGCTTCACAAGTTTTCTACAAGAGAAGACAGATGGACAGGATTAGATATTCTTTTACTCTCCACTTTAAAATGCTTTCTTTGTTAAGGCTATGGTACCAAGCATCTTGGATCTCAGCCCTTGCCTCAAAAAAATGCTTGCTTTTTGTTGTCCGAATTAGTACTCAAGGTCAGAGCTTGCAACATCCGAAGAGCTGAAGGAATACGCACGAGCCTAACCAATACCTACACAGCTGCAGGTGTGAGGATGTATCTCACTGTTTTAACTTTTTCCTGGAAACAGAATGAAAATCTGTTTCCACCTCCACCCCCCCCCCTTTTTTTTTTTTTTTTAATTTCCTGGTAGCCTTTGTTTTCTGCTATGTAAGAAGTGGTTGTTCTCGGCCTTCTCCTTGAACTGTCAATTCTTTGCTGGTATATCACCTACTAAATGAACACTTCAAAGCTTATGCTAATTATAAGAAATCATTTGACCATGCTCTTGAATAAGGCTAGTGATGCTCACAGAACTGAAAGATGGTTTAAAAACTGCTGCTGACTTTCTCAACACCTTATGCCTTAGCTTTTTACACTATCATTACTTCTGTTGCCACCACTGTGTAATGGAAGGTCTGTTTTGTGCAGGACTGGTTGTCCTCAGCCTTGAGCTTCACCTGGGCTCCCAGTAAAAACTGAAGGCAATACCAGAATATGCAACAGTTTTAGATTTAGGACTGGGACTTAGGAGCAGCACAGACTGTGTTAAAGGGAATTAGGAGTAGGTGTAAGAATTTATAGGCCAGAAAATGAATAACCAAGTGTCTGGTACTGTGTCTTTGTTCCGAAGGCAAGCAGATCTGTTGTCATTAATTAGTGGTGTCAAAGCATAGTACCTGCAATTCATACAAAGTTAACCCTTGGGAATTAAAGACTTTAAACACTGCATGCATTATTTACTGAGGATGAAGAATTAAGCAGAACACAATTCCAAAGAACTCCCATTGTGAGCTGTTGAAGAGGAAAATTTATCAAGGAAGCAAAGCAAGAGAGGAAAAGGAATCACTTCATTCCTTGAAGTAACAATTTGTTCACCTTCTCTCTAATATCAGCTCCTCCAGATCCAGTTGATTTCATTCAAAATTCAAGTAAAGCTTGCCATACTCAAAAGTTCTGTTTCTGTTTGGCGTCCATTATTAATTAATGGGTGAAACCAGAATTTGCATTGAAATAAAGAAAAAAAAAGTCTTAAACAGCCATAGGAGTTCAACCAAAACACTGACAGCAAGCTGAGTGCTTCTTAGAAATGCACTATCCACCATATAAACACTTCAGAGCAAGCAAACCTGACACTGAGGTGAAGGGAAAAAGTCATAAAATAACCTGATTGGCCAGACAAGGAATCTATTCCACCATTACTTCCCCCCGCCCCCAACTGCAGCTAGTAGTAAATGCTTTAGAGAAGAACATTAGAAACAAGAGAAGAGCAGGCTCATCATTCCTTTGCTATTTGTACTCAGCTTACCAGAAGCTATAGACACCCAATTCTGCCTTCCCTAATGCAAACAGTGGATATTTTGTAAGGACAAAGGCTTTTTTTTTTTTTTTTTTCCCCCCAAGATGCCAAGTACTCTGGCCCTGATCCTACAAAGCTTTCCAGTCAGTGCTTAGAGATAAACTAAGGTGATGTTCAGAGAGAAATAATTACTGTGCCTGGTCAGGATCAGTTTGTTACCTTGTGGAATGGTGCCTATGTTAAAGCATCACCATACAAATACCAGTGTTATCTGAACAGCTGTCCAGTGCAATCTCAAGTGGCTCGATTTGGAGCTGCATAGTACACATACAAGCATCTTTCCATAAAAGGAAAAAAAACACACATTTATCTATGAAGTCAGAGTACATAGAAATTGCATTTTATCTTTTAAAGTGTTGATAAACTGCTTTTTTAATGTTTTACCTGATATTCTTGAGGATGCTCGTTATCTGTGCACCTCACTATTCAAACAATTCAGTGAAAGCAAATTTATTCAACAGAGTGTGTTCAATTACCCAAATTTCATGATGCTTAAAACTCCTATTTGCATTTCAGAATCATCTGGGAAACCAATACAGGCTCCAAAACAGAGCAGCTTGTTTTAGCTTTAAAATAATTTCTGATTTCTTTGAGAACAATTGTTTTCTAGTAGCAAGAAATGCAAAACAAACCGTAGTTAAGCTATTTTTATTCTCTATTCATACAGCCTTTCCTCAAAATAGCTCAAGTACTTTGAGCAGAAAAATTATGAATAGGAATAAAAATAACAGCCTGCATGAGTCATGCAGCTGAGTTGCAGAACATCCAATATTTAGCGTACTCTTAATAGATTTAGAATGAAGAAATGGTGAAACAAGTCTCTCAGCCAGATTCTCAAAGCCTGCATTCATTCTACAGCTAGAAGTCAAGCCTCCAGCCTGTTACTCTTCCAAAACCTGAGAAGATGCACTATTGCACATTTAGTCTCTTTGCTCTGTTTACCTGTACATTTCTAGGAAATGAGCCAGCTTGCAAGGGCACTTTGTGAGGCACAGCATGTTCTCTTAAGAAAACTTCTTTCTTTTGTCTTTTTACTCTTTTGTGCATTACCCCATGAAGACTGTCATCCTTTCTGTTGGATCTGTTGGCTTCCCTCAATCTAAAAACAAGTCTGACAAGCACATCAATTCGTGTGTGTGTGTGTGTGTGTGTGTGTGTGTGTGTGTGTGAGAGAGAGAGAGAGAGAGAGAGAGANGTGTGTGTGTGTGTGAGAGAGAGAGAGAGAGAGAGAGAGAGAGAGAGAGGAATGCGTAATATACCATTTTTCATACTAAAAAAGGCCAGAACCACGGCTAAAAGATAGTAAAAGACTGAATCCTACAGACCCAAAGAGAATAGAGCACTAACATTCTTTCACTACTTATTTTCTTTTCTGAAAAAGTGAATTGAAATGGTTCATTGGTTTGAACGTGTGGTTCAGATGTTGCAGAAAAATATATTTGCAGTAGGTAACATGCTTACTCTTTAACTTCGCAACAGGAAAGTTTCCCTACCTCTTCAATGCATGCCTTGGCAAAGAGAAAAGCATTTCTCCCCTCTATTGTCAAGTCTCCAGCCACTCTTCTCAAGCCTTAAAATGTTATAATTCTCCATCCTCCAAGATGGTCCCTGCAGATTATGGACTACCACTGGAGAGAGCAAGAGAAGGAGTAAGCAGTAAATAGTAAGGCTGCAAATCAGACAAAGCCATGAGTTTAAAAGGAAGAAAGGAAATAAGAATCAGCTGGTTTAACAAAATGCCTCCCTAGAGATAAATCAGATTCTTAGGGATTAAGACATCAAAACTGTTACAACATTAATAAGAAAAGTAAAATACAAATGAAGAAACTGAGTTTGGTATTTTCTTAGAAGTTTAACAACTGTACTGCTTTATTTCAGCTGAAGGACATATTTCATATAAGTTACTGGCTGTAGTTCACTGGGACTATTTCTTTTTGAAAATTTTTAAGCAGCTTTACAGATTATATGAATGTGTGTGCACGTGCATTTCTCACTAAACTATGATAATATAGAATATAGTCCCCATGTACTAAAAGGAAACATGCATATGCTGAAATTCAGTATCAAAAGAATCACCTGCAACTATAGAAAGAATTTTTAACAACTAAATATTTACTTAAATTAACATTTGATAAGAGCAGCAGGAGTTGACACCTACCCTTCCACAAGACATTAAAAATTTTCAGTGATCACTAGTGACTGCAGCACACTTTTTTTTTCTTTAATGCTACAAACAAGCTAATACTCATTTCCAGTCAGACACAGTCAAAATGCTATTTTAGTGGTAGACCTGGCAGCGCTAGGTTAACGGTTGGACTGGATGATCTTGGAGGACATGATTCTATGATTCTGTGATATTTAGCAATGATCTATCTGCTCTTTTTCTCCAGGACTCAAATTTGGATGCATATACGAGCATTTTCTTAAGCTGCAGTCAATAGCCACACAACGTGGCTGTATCTACATTTGAACTCTGAAAGATGCCTACGCTTTCAACAACACATACGGAAGTGTCTACCTTGCTTAAAACTTTAGCTCCAGCTCCTGAATTCAGGCGTTCTTGAGTGACATGGTGTCACCATTCTAAACCAGTGTCTTGGCACTCATCACGCCCCATGGATATAAGAAATAGCCAGGGTGTAAAAAGAACAAACAAACAAACAAACAAGCTTGAAGTGTAACCCACGTAAAAACCATTGCATGAAGTGTAACTCACATAAAAACACTGCATCAAGCACACAATCAACACAGCATAATAAACCTCCATGGAGTACATCTAGATTTGGTAGCTGATAAAGGGTACTTGTGTATACATATACATTCTAGACAGGGATATATGTGATACGCTATTGAACCGTTCTGCTACAAGAAAGCTGCAGGTTTACACAACTGAAGAACTAGCATCAGAGTATAACTATGGGTAATATAGCTATTGTTAGCTTCTGTTCTTTTAGCAGTTTTTTTTTTTTAATTTTTATTTTTTTATTTTTANAAATTGACACAAAAAAATTTAATTGCTACCTTGCAGTCTTACTGTTAGAAATCAAGAGGAAGAGAGAGCAAGGAGAACATCCCATGAACTCCAAGCAGAGGGTATTCCAAACTGTGAGGAAAGGTATGGTCTTCATTAAGTGTTCTATCAAACTAAAAATGAAACGAAAACCCAAACCACAGTGAAAGTAAATCACCTGGCATATGAAACTAACTATTATTATCCATTTGTCATTTAAGCTGAATTTGCAAGTCATCTGTCTCTTGCCCCCTAAAGAACCAAAGGTCTGATCTATAATCTTTTATCTTATTTATATGCAGTGTGTAATCACATCCCAACTTTCATAATACAGCAGATCAAAAAAAAAGCATAATAAACACAGTCTTATTTTTTTCTGAAATATTTTTAAATACATCCTTTTCCCACCCAGCAAATACCTACTGAAGCTAACTGGTAGTGCTCAGCCTTACAAAAACAATAAATACAATGGGGAGCTCAGATCCTCTCAAGAATCAGGCAATTGTCTCTTAAGAGTTGCCCAGACAGGTAGGAGCGCCTGTGAAGTTGTAATAGACAGTGTCTTTTATGGTATTTGGATCGTTGCTTCTTTTTACATATTTTCATTGAATTTTTAACAATGATTCAACAAGGACTATTAGGAATTTTAAAAAAAAAAAAGCTTAGTTGTTGCTGAGGGACTTCTTTACTGCAGTTACTTTGAGCAGTAAAGTGCAATTTCTACATCAAAGTACAGGCAATCATCCGCATCTGAGCTTCTGAGGAAAAAAAAAGCATCTTATAAATATGTTTAATAGAGTTTGCACTTGGCTAGTTCCAGTGAGGAATTCAAAGGCACATGAACCTTGCATTTTTGTTCCATGATGTGGATGGCAGATGTGATGGCAGATGCCTTCTGCCAGCTGAAAACAGTTTAAGTAATGATCATTTATTGCTCTTTTCTTGTCTTCCCCTCCTTCCTCCAGCCCTGCTCCTACTCTTGAAGAAGTAAATGCCTGGGCTCAATCATTTGACAAGTTGATGCTTACACCAGCTGGCCGAAACGCTTTTCGTGAATTTCTAAGAACAGAATTCAGTGAAGAAAACATGCTTTTCTGGATGGCCTGTGAGGAACTGAAGCAAGAATCCAGCAAAAGTATCATTGAAGAAAAAGCAAGACTAATTTATGAAGATTACATTTCTATCCTTTCTCCAAAAGAGGTATATTACTTTCCTCAATACATTCTTTCATGCTGCTTTGCAGAGTTAATTCTAACATGTTTAAAGCCATAAAAATTTCTTCACTGAAAGGGTTGTGAAGCATTGGAACAGGCTGCCCAGGGAAGTAGTCAAGTCACCACCCCTGGAGGTGTTCAAAGGACATGTCGATGTGGAGCTGAGGGACATGTGTTAGCGGTAGACTTGGCAGTGCTAGGTTAAAAGTTGGACTTGATGGTCTTAGAGGTCCTTTCCAACCTGAATGACTCTATGATTCTGCGATTCTAAAAATACCCAGGGATAACTTTCCGCCCCCCACCCTGCATTCCGCTGCTAACAAATAGAGAGCTAGGGGTAAAAGGCAAACCCATCATTAAGGTGAGATGGTCAGAACTACTTTCACTGGCTGTAAGAAAACTCTTCCAATGCTACTTTAACATGCTGATGTGAAGGCTTTAGTTTGAGGGATAATTAACATACAGGTGAGGATTTTATCCTTGCTTAACTTAAATTTTATTTGTTGGACAAATCAGTGTTTGTTTTTTTTTCTTCGTTTGTTTGCTTGTTTTGCAGAATGTGTGCGCGCAGAAATCGGGTCTCCAAAAGTAAAGTAACCACAAATAAGGTGTTATTTGCACAGCACAAATTGCCCTTGTGCAATATGTGCAATTTGCACGACTGCAAATCACAAAGAGCAGCTGACAAAATACGGCACAGAAGAAAAACACTGACTTCTTGAAAATTTTCAAACCTACTTGTCCCTTTGCTGGTACCAAATATGTCAAGTTTCAAAGACATCTCGGTTCACAGTTTGAATATAATCCCAGAAGTAGGCTGGAATTTTAAACCTTCCTATATTCTTTTTGCAAAATTCATACACTTCATTATTTGTGGTGCAAACTGTACTTATAAAAATGTTTAAATCTATTCAGTCCATTCCAGTAATGCTAACATCTTTCTACAAACTAGTGCTTGTAAGAGGAAAAAAAAAAAATCAAAACATTACTTGTATGCTGTATGGAATCATCATATAGCTATAGCTGTGGTCCACAACAATTCATTCTGCTTTTTAACATAGGAATTTGATTAAGCAACAGCTTCCCAGGTTACAGTCTCTGTCTGCGTCATACTGCTTACTCCAAATTTAGTCTCTTTACAACAGCACTACTTCCCAAGGAAGCAAACTGTCACAAAATATTACAAATCTTCTCTACTCCAGAGCAGGAAGTTGGTCTGGAAATAGTCTACCAGTCTCTCAGGTTTTAGTAGCAATGGGATTGCAGGCAGTGTTGTTCAAAGTAAAGGTGCTTCAGTGAGAAAGTTTCTCTAACCACACTCAACAGGTTACTACTGCCAAATTTCAGTACAGTCATTTTTTGTGTAAGTATATTTAACAGTTCTTATACTTTTGAAGGACGCCAACTGAAACTATTAAAAAAGACTGCTACTATACACCACTGTTATTTACGTGACTTTTTATTTTAATATGCAGGTCAGTCTGGACTCCAGAGTACGGGATGTTATTAACCGAAATATGCTGGAACCCTCACAACATACCTTCGATGATGCACAGCTTCAAATTTATACCTTAATGCACAGAGACTCCTACCCACGGTTTATGAACTCTGCTATTTATAAGGACTTGCTTCGGTCCTTATCTGAAAAATCCATTGAAGCATAGGATTTTTTTCTTAAATGTATTTATTTTAAAACAAATGGGACTTTGGGCTACAACAATCAACAGGGAATTTAGTATTAATTAGATATTTACCTGAAAATAACTCAGGCAAGTTTTACTACAGACTGAATGTTTTAAACCCGCAAAAGGCTCTGACACAATCACCTAACTACAGTTTCTGATCAAATTAAGTATTACTTTGCAAAAGAGAATTAAGAAAATGAAGAGAAAATGTTAAAAAAAACCACAGTATTTTTACAATGCAGCATGCAACTCAGACACAAATCTCTTATAATGTATATCTGAAGTACAAATGCCAACTGAGCATGAAAACTAATTTTTAAGTGGAGCGTTAGAATTTTCTTGAAAGCCAGTCAGTTGCCCCATTTATACTGTGACCAAAGTAACAATAGTTGTCCTGTCAATTTCTGGGTTACACTAGACTAAGTTTCACAACCTGTATGAATTGTGCCTGGCACAGGTACACTCCACTTGTCTTAGTATATTTAGTGCGTATACAGTGTGATAATGGAAATCAGTATGGCAATCTCAAGTTTATGAAAGCTAGTGATTGAAATAATGCTGCCTATAAAAACCTTTTGCTGAAAAAATGTTATTTTACTACTATAGTCTGCTGAAAGCATTTTTAAGTTCATATTGTTCATGTTTATAAAGTTAAATTATTTACTTAAGAGGAAGAAGAGTCTGGGCATTTAAATTCTCAAATAAAGCACAATTCTCACATATTTTTATCTTCCCTCTGCAGGTAGATGTAAAAAGCATTTCACTGTTCCTGAGAGAATGGCAGTATCAACGATCTTGGTTTTGTACATATTAAATTGTCTTATTAGCTGACACAGCTTGTAAGGTTTATATAACAGATACTCATAAATTACATTAAGAAAAGGAGGAAGCTGGAACTATCCTGTTCCACAGCACTATTTCAGACTGTCCAAAAGAAAAGCAACAGCTCTATCCACTAATAAACTCCGTTCATTACAGTATCCCCAAAGCTTTACGCTTGATTTCCAATCCTATCTCAAAAATTAGTAATCACAGGAAGCACTAGGAAGAAAGAAAGCTGAATCTACACAATCTATTTGCAGATCTGTTATTCTCGTAAGTTCTTTATTTTAAATTACAAGATTTGCTACAATTCCACTATATTCAACTCTGGAGTTTACAGTGGACTTCCATTAAACTATTTTTTCCTGCACATTTACTTAAATGAACCAAATGACACATAACATAGGTAGTAAATAGATACAAGGGGAACAGTAAGAAAAAAAACCTAAAAGGGAAGAACCAGAAAGGCACAGTTCAGTGACATTACTGTAGCCTTTCTAAAGCCTACTCTTTGCCTAATTCTAGCAGTATGAAAAGCATGAAATGGAGACTTTCAGAAAAAAGGAAATGGGAGGAACAAAGCAGAATTTAGGACATCAATTTGTTTCCTCAATGCAGCAGGCAGAAGACATGATCTCCCCTTTCTGCATTCGCATTATCAAGCAAATAATGAGGAGCTTTTTCATTGCATAGCATCATAGGAGAAGACCTGATACAAGGTAAGTTAACAACAATAGCTATGGACCAGTTTCCATCATCCCCCTCCAAAAAGAAAACATTATTCAACACATCATCTCCAANAACAGTATATCACTACAGCACACAGATTATGCTCTGCTTGAAGAAGGATGAGAAGGGAGCCCTCGCTTACCCCCCCCCCCCCAAAAAAAACCCCACACCTTGAGAGACAGCAAAGCAAAGTACTTTTGCCTTCTGTAGCACAACACTGGATGACCTGGATGACTAGATCGAGAGGAATCCCTTCAATACACTACTGCTGAAGACATGGTCCAGTTAGGGATTGCCATTGCTTAACGTTATCAGTTTGCAGCAGAGATACCCCCAAAGCACTAGCAGTACAATCTCAGTTTATGTAAAGTATTACACGATAAGTAGTAACTTCAACAAAAGATCAAACTAGACTTCTTGGTAAAGAAGCATCCGTGGCAGCTTGCAGTCAAACTGAGGATGCCGTAGCTGCTGTTTCAATCAGGTCGGGTAAGACTGCTTTAAAACTCTGAGCTGATGAAGTAAGTTTAACTAGGTCAAATTCTGCTTGCTGGAAAGATCAGACATGCACATCAAAAAAAGTTCAAAGTGTATCATTTCATGAGATGGATGGTTTAGTTTCTTTTAAGCTATCTCCCTTCCCTGCAAAGATAGCTCATTAAGAGCTAGAAGACAGACCGAACGCTCATACTTTACACCAGACAATATATTCTATTATCCTACAAGAAAAAGATACACTGAAATTAAAGGGGAGACAAAGCTATATTGGTTTGGGTAGTTCTATGGCTAACATCAGATTATTAAAAAAAAAGCAGTAATTTCTAAACTTATTTTCCATGTGCCAGATCTAAGCAATTAAAATTCTCTAGCCAAATTTCATTTTACTTCT
>VXAL01002552.1:2587-47177 GCA_013399475.1 Chauna torquata
TCTATGAATTGATGCATGGGCATGTTTTCTGTCCAGGAACGTTGAAGCAGCAGCTTTTGGAGAATTATTTCAACTCCTACATTTAGAGAACTATGTCATTATCATCCTAGTTTCAAGTTTGCTTAATATAGGCATGGATTTTATTTCTTGAAAGTCATCTTTGTTTTTATTTTGGCAGCTAATGATTTCACATACTAATATTTAGTCAAATGAAATAAAAGTTGTACTTTGTTACTTTNTGTATCTGTGTATAGCTGATTTACACGTGAATCAATGAATTTGTACTGATTTCTATAGCATTTCAGATCTGAGTATTACTTGAAAATCAAATTTTGACTATTTGTCCTGGGCTATAAAATGTTGCTGTATACTCCTGAAACTCATAAGTGGACAAATCAACAGATGACTTCATTGTCTCTCACCCAGCATACTTGCATTAAGATAGCTACTCTGCCAGTTCACTCTTTATCACAACATGAAGAAAATGATCATTTTTTCATATTGAAGGTATGCATTGCCTTTGGCAATCTTCTTTCTCCTTCAGCCTGTTGCTTTTCTGTTCTCCAGCCTTAAAATCCTGCTAGATGTGCTTTAGTGTTCTGATATAAAAGTATCTCTGCTCAAAAAGGGAAAAACAAACAAACAAACAAACAGAAAAACAACTAAGGTTGTCTGAAATGAACTGAGAACATGCTTTTTGGTCATACCAGGAATGGTTTAATTACCCACTCTCTTTGGTCAGAAAAGGCAAAGTTGCTAAAAGGAACAATACTTACTGCAACACAGCTGAGATCTGAGTGCTGAAAAATCACAAGTATATTCAGAGAAGGAAGAGTTATAAAGGCACTTGTGTGCATTCCTCTGAAGAACCCTTACAACATTTCAACTGTGGAGCACGGTTGAGTTCAGCTGAACAGGCAGAATTTCTTAGGGAACTAATGCTTATCTTACTGAAGATCTGCGTCCACTGCACATGAAGACTGGCACTACTGTTTTAACTTTAATAATATTCTGCTTGCTGGAGCTACACAAATTACAAAAGCTGAAGATGGACCTTATCATTAGGATGAACAGTATGCATATGAAGACAATGTGATCCTAAAACAACACAGGAAGAAATACGAAGCTTGGAACTCAGTGCTGAGAAAAGAGTTCACCTGTCTCAAAAACTGGAGGTAACCAATTTTTCCTGACTTACTAATATTTCATGGAGAACACAAGAAAGTACAGAGCAGAAAGAAACATAGCTTTCTTCTGAAAAAGTGAAATAAAACAACTTTTTGTCTGTGAGGCTTATGTGGTAAGATGACACTACATGCTAGTTGCATGGTAGTCATGCAAGAAAGAAACAAAATTCACTGAAATCCCTGGTGTGCATTGTTTCAGTGAAATATGGAAATAAAAGAGTCATGTGCTTAGCTTCTAGCTAATGCACCAGTCAAAGGTGTGGCTTAGAAATCTTTGAGTAACATTATAACTCACAAAAATGACAAACAATGGCAAAAGTAAATCCATGACTAAAAGTACTGCTAAGCAAAGTACATCAAAGAAGAGTAACTTACTGCTTGATTTGTAAAGATCTGGAAAGTAATCTTTCATTGCTATATTTAACAATGTCTAGCAGTTTCCAATAGCATTAAAAATACAGTAATTAAAAAAACAGCTGAAAAGACCAAAAAAGTGGAGGTGAGATATTGGTGAGAAAATAACACTTTTAGTTAGTTAGCTGACAACATGCAAACTGTTGTTTAAAGCCTTTTCAGAGCCCTTCGTACATCAGAGAAAAATGTGAGGTGTAAAACTATGACCTGTTAGCTGCTCACCTGAATAACCATATTCTGTCCCCTTGCAAAGCAAGGAGCAATTGTACAACTGGGAAGTGTGAGGGGTGATGCCTAGAAAGGGGGTATTGACTTACTGCATCCTGCAAGTCTTTTGGAAGTACTTTGAGTCCAAGAGTTACTCTAGGAGGTAGCATGGTTCATTATTTCTTCATGCATATTGATGCTGGTACAGAAAAGTAAGAATAATTATCAAGCTAAGTAGAGTGAACATGCTTGAAAAGCAGGTTGAATTAGTAATTAGGATAAAGGAAAATCATCTGGAATAGGTAGAGGCAGAGCTTTCAATTAGCAATGGCCTGTTGGGTTGAAAGGAAAGGTACCTTTGCAATACAGTGAATGACAACTGCATGTGCAGAACAGATGCACAGGTCACTTTCTGTCCCCAGAGGCCCTTTTATATCTTCTATTCTAGCTGCCTCCAGCTGGGGGGCTTTTGTGTAACCAAAGGTGGCGTTTAGTCTTCAAAACAGTAACAAGGATGGGTAGCAACCTGTGTCAATTTATGAGGATGCTAATATTTGAGCCTGGAGAATTTAGGTTCCTGACACAGCTTCAATACCTGTTCCTAGCAATTTCAATTTTTTTCTCTTTGAGCTTGTTGAAGAGTCAACCACTGATATCCTTTAACTTCGTCTCTATTAAAGCAGCAGGCATAGTAGGTGCGACCATTGATCTCAAGCTACCTCAAGATTTCCTCTGCAAAAATAACCTTCCTGCTCACTTTGCAACAGGTCTTTCAACACTGTGCTATATCCACATTAATAATGAATGAATCCATTATGATCAATGACTCCACAATGAATATCAAATGACTCCTCCATTATTAACATCATTACAGTACGCTAGAAGTAACTGTTAGTGCAGTTTACAGGGTTTAGCTGCATGATCCCTTTTCTCTTAATAGGATTTGTATCACTAAAACACCCCAAATCACACTGAATATTTAACCTGAGGTTCAGTGATTTTACAGTTTATCCTATAAAATGTCTTGGGAATCAATAGAAAGATAATATGTATCACTGTGTCTGAATATAATCTTTTTGCGTACATAGTGCCTATCAGAGCCATCAAAATAATGTGCTCTGAAGATCTGCGAGGTAGATATTGAATGTCCTAAGTCTAACAGAGAACTAGCAACTTAACAGAACCACTCCTCTGTTGCTTTAAAAAGCTGTTCTTTCTAACTTTGTTTTTATTTATTCTTACCCACTTTTGTAACAAATAATGCCGCTGATTAAGCAATGAACATAGAACATTAATCATTTTGCTTAACTAGATATTTCTTAAAGGTCACCTCACTTTGAAACATTGAGCTTTCCCTTGTTCTGTCCGCATGCCCTTGATTAATGGCGCATTTCCCTGCACTCTCTCCATGCTCCTTTGGATCCCTGGTCTGTAGTTCTTACTTGCTTCTGGCTTCTACATGAGTTGCAAGCCTGTCAAAATGACATGAGAAATGACTGCATAACCTTTGCTGACGTTCAGCAGTTCCTAGTCTTTCAGTTTTCACCTTGCATTGTGCTCCACAAAGTCTGCTTTAAGTTTACAGTTTCCCAGGAAGAATTTGCAGTGACAAGAGAGAAATGATTGCTCTAGATTACATTGCCAACTGAGCTTTGATAAATGTTACAGAACTAACAGATCTTGCCTGAGATAAATACATATCAGTGGATAGTGCGGCTAGTTCTCGCTCATGCAATCTCAATTTTAAATCTGCTTTAGTAATAGTATAGCAATGCAATATACTATGGGAATAGGGATGTGATGGTGAAGTATGATAGAAGGATTGATGATAGAAAGGTTGAGAATGATCCGGTGTCTGTATTTGAGGCCTAAGTGTTGTGAGTCAAATGCTTTGTTTCTCAGTAGCCTCTCCTGGGTGGAATGGGGCAAGCTACCAACGGTCAGACACCTGGGTCTCAATCTATATATGCATCGGCTATTTGTTTGTGAAATAGGTACATTGAAAAAGGGAAATAGTCTTCTTACATCACGAACAGATCTGAAGGATGAATAGACACAAAAAATCCCACATATCAACGCTATATTGATTTATATCTTATTATATACTAAAAATATTTTACAATTCAGAACACCCAATAGAAGAGCTGCTAGCAGGCTGAGTTAGAGGAGGTATTAGCTCTCCATCTTAGACCCTTGCTCACAGGAAACTACAGGTTAAAAAAATGGATGCATCTCTGTGTCTCCAAGACACTCCACTCACACTTGTGGGGAATCAGACTTTTTTTTTTTTTTTCCCCAGACCTGGGTGATCATTCTGTAAAGAGGAAAGCAGAAACACAGAAAGTTATTGTGATTCTTTCCAACCATGCAGCAGGCATATGGCAAACCCAGTAATTCAGCCTGTAATGGTCCTATTCTCAGACAAAAGGTGGTGGTTAGTTACATGTCATGGAACTCTTTTGATGCAAATTAATTCATTTACTGAAGTAGAGATGACACCATTAGCAATAACTTCTCCATCAACCCCTAATGCTGAACAGGGGTCATGCAAGATAAGTTAATGTGCCAGAGGGCCTACCTGTATTCCTGTTCTCCAATTAAAATGAATTCCTCTCAAACCCGTATCACCTATTTCTACATTTGTCTGCTGAAAAACATAGGTATGATTCCCGGAATTTAAGTAGATATTTCTTCAGTTGCTCCAAACAATTTTATGATTCTCAGAAGGGAAAAAACAAATGAACCAAAAACCTCTAGACAATTATAGTGAGACATGTCTGGGAACATCATAGTTCCTGGCTGACAAAACATCTCATTGGTGTATATCAGATATCTTAATGAGGTCAACAGCAGCAATTTAAAGGGAGAAGAAAAAATGGAGAATTAGCTGAATTTTGTTTATGTTGAGAAGTACTCACATAGACAACACCTTTGCTTTGTAGAAGAGTGCGCCTCTTTGTCCAAGGGTAATTTGATGGAACTTATCTAATTTTTCTACTGGTGTGAGTAACTTGCTGTGGAGAATACGCTCTAGGAATACGGCTACTGAGTGATAGCTTACTACAGCTCCATTCTCAGCTACATAATTTATCTAGAAGGGTGGAAAAGGAGAGTTAAGACCCCTACTAAGTACAACATATGAATAGAGAATCATTTCTCTATTAGCCACCACTACTACTGTACATGGAGGCCCTAATCTTGAGTCACTTAAAATGACACTGGACATATAAGGTTGAATCTTGCAAACACTCTATAAATCCCAACCAAAGTTAAAGAGTATTGCACACAGAAGGTGATTATGGGATTTCTTCTTAAAAAATACACAATAGAGAACTACCCATGAATAATATAAAGATGATTTAGGCAACCTTACAAGACTTTCCAAACTCCCATTTCTACAGACCAAATCCTGAGAAGTACTAAATGCCTTTGGAGCACTCAGAAGTCACAAGTGCTCGGGCACTATTTATGACCTTAACCGTGTTCACCTATAAAAAATGAAAATCAATGAAGTCCAAAAGTGCAACGCAGAGGCCTATAGTGCTACTACTTCATGGTGGGATACTTTAAAATTATGCAGTTATTGCTGAGATTAGTACCTGGACTACTATCAAGATGTTTTCCAATATAATTGATCACATTTAGAACAGCTGTGAAAAATCTTTAATCCTAATTGAAGTTATGGGTTAAAAGCATCCAACCAAACAAGCCTCTTAAACACGGAATATCCTTTTGGGGCATATTGTTAAGGATTTACAATTTCTGAATTTTTGAAATTCGGCTCAACTTAATCACTCTAAGCTTTATGTAAACAGGATTAAGATCTGGAATCATGATCCAGAAAAGGTTCAAAAAGTATAATATCAATCTTTATAAATGGAAAGCTCCAAAAATTTCTTAAGCTTTTTAAAAGACAACAGAACTTCCTATTTCAGCATTAAGAATACCTTCCAGAAACTATGACATGAACTATGGAACAAGACATTTATTTCATGCCATTGAAGAAGTAAAATATTTGAAAATGCGAATATACAATGACTAATTTAAACTGTATCTTGTTGTTGTAACAAACAGGGTGCTTATGCTATATGTATATGGCCAACTTATTTTCAGACTTCATTTCCACCACCAAAGTAAATTATATTTTTAGAAAAAAAAAATGTTATGTTCTAGTATATTTTTAAATAATTAAGATTTTGTTTTCTAAAGAAAGATTTCATGGATCACCTCTTGCATGGTGTTTGTATGCAAGTTTCCTACATTTTGCATTGCTGAATAATTGAGAACATTAGCTCCCAAACCATGAAAAATTCATTTTAAAGTGATGTATTATTAATCAATTTAATTTAAAGCGATCTGAAAAGTTCCACTTTAGGTTATAGTGCTTGAAGATACATTTAGACAGTGATTTGGTTTGTATTTTAGCACTTTGTGTAACTCTTTCTCATCTGACACACTTCTTAAAGTGGGTCATACTGCATACACATGATAATGGACAAAATGGATAAAAGGGAACCAGTTGACAAAATATATTTGGATTTCCAAATCCTTTTGACAAGGTCTTACATAGAAAACCAATGCAAATTTAAGCAGTTGGAGAACAAATTATTTGAAATGATCAAAAACTGGTCAGCAGACAGAAAATATTGCACTTTAAAAATTATTATTTTTACTATAGAAAGAATCATTGGTGTGTTCCACATTGTTTCATCTAGTCTTCTAGTTAATGTTTACTAATATTCTACTACAAACTAATCACCAAGAAATCAGTTTGGAAAATAGCAACTGCTGTTCTAATTAAAAAATAAATGAATTATCTGAGAAAGGAAAATATTTATATTGGATATTTATTTATCGAGTCTTCATTCACTATGTTTTTCTGGACATTTCTCTGTATTTTAATGCAAATTGAAAAGTGAGATTTGAGTGATATGACAACTTCTGTGACTCAGACTTCTTCCTCATTATTTTATGAAAAATCGCTGGGTACTGAAGTCTATACTTACTATGTCACATGTGGTAATTATGTCATCTGGCCACAAATAGAAATCATTAAAATACAGGCTAATAATCAAGAACTGCTGATGAATGATGGAGATATTTATAGATGCTGCAAAGCTATGCAGTTTTATCAGGATCAAAGATTATTACAAACATTATGTAAATCTCAAATTTATTTTAAAATGTCAGTACCAATAGAGGGACAGTAGTGTAGACTTGGATGTAAAAGCCTGAAACTCTCGTTCACCTTAAAAGAGTTTAACTTAGTTGGCAAGAAGTGAGATATCTTCACATCTCCATACACAGGAAAGAGGTCTGCTAAATATGAAGTCGGAAAAACCTGCAAAAACACCCTGTATGGTGAATACCGGAGGGAATACTGCAAGACCTTGTCAGCTGGTGAATTCTCACTGGGACAAAGCATGATCTCTGCCACACCTAACTGAAATGGACAGCAGCTGAGAGGAGGCAAGAGGATTAGCCCAGGGCATGCAAGAACTCTGCTGTGAAGAATAAATGAAAAGATCGGGATAATTTTGCTTAGAAAGGAGTTAAAGTGCGTGGGCATAATAAAAAGACTTTAAATAATACATGGTGATGAAAGAACATGAACTGCAGGTCTCCTGAATTTGTGTCTCTTAGAAAATGTTTTCCTTTTTAAAGGAAATTTTAATGTTGGATATTCAAGACCACAAAAATACTATGTAAACCAATCCATGTAAATTACAGTCAAATGGTATAATCTCCACCTCTCCACTGACCGCCCCCCNGCACAATCTTAAAATATTTATACAAACAGGTTGGGAAATTTTTCATCAAAAAGCTGATAGTCTATCAGAATAACCGCACGAATTAAATTATTAAACATTTTTAAACATAACGTTTGCATGGCTGCTCGAAGTTCGGACAGGCTGGGGTGTGTTTGGAAGAGGCGGTGCCTGTGCCAGTGAGGAGCCCTGCCAGTTGGGCTGACACCACAGCAAAGTGGTTGAAGAGGCTTCATTGTGAGCTGCAAGCACTGGCAAGTGGTCAGGGAGGGGAAGATTACTTTGAGGAAGTATAGTTGCAAAAACAAGAGGGCAATGAGCCAGAAAACTGCCCCTCAAAGCAGTCCCTCCTGCAGTCAAAGACTGATTCCTCCCTACTTCATACCTTCTTAAAATAAACATGCTGGCATCAAACACACCCAACTTGTCACGTCTTTCCTCCTAACAGAAATAACTTAGCAGACCCCAAGCTTTCACTAGCTGCTTGTATTAAAAAGAAGAAGAACATATGGATATAAAATATGTGCTATAGATGGAAAACTGGAGTAGGCTAAGTGACTTGTCAAAGGAAAATATCAGAGCACCTCGGTTATTTGCAGGAGATGATCCCAAGGTTTGTCCCTGTTTCCAGGAATGAGGACACCCCAGAATCTGTGAGGGATGGTCATCATTGGCACAAGCTTATTCTCCTTTCTCACCTCTCTGGATTTTCCCACTTCATTCAATACAATTGTAAAGCTACAGAAATGGAAGCACTGCAAAACAGATCTTGAGTGAAAATTCTTTTGCCTTTCTTTACTGCTCTTCAAAAGGTGTGGAGGTACCCAGAATCTGGGGAAATTTTTCAATTTAGATGTTTAAAAGTGGGCTTTCTGAAGCAGTCTTTAGTGGATTTGTCTCAAAGCTTTGCAGCTGTATAGCTTCAGAGTGTATTTAGCAACTCCTTCATCTATGATTCCGGGTCACCATTCATGTTGTATTTTTTTCTGTTCTTGACACAGAGATAAAACACACCAGCCTAGTGCTTTAACGAAAACAACATACTAGCCTTATAGTAAAGCGTCAAAGGCTTGTGGTTATAAAAAACTATATGAGTCAAATACACTTTTCATGATACATATATTCACAGCACTGCGTTCCCCTGAAAAAGAAAACAGTTGAAGGGCAGCTCTATGCAAAGCAAATTTAAGTTAATCTCACTGCCTGTTTTGCATCTTTGTGTACATATTTGCCTTTGGTAGCAAGTTACTTAAACACCACTTTAAGATAAAATCCTGCATTGTGTAAAAATACAGTGAGCTCAATGTTGAACTATTTCCACAAGCACCTTAGGTATACAAGGCCATGTCTAAAAAAGTATTACATGTCATACACTGGTATTCTTTGCAAAGGTATACAACTTTTCTATATTAGATATAATTGAAACTTGTGTTGCTCCAAGTCACAATACTCACATCTATTGGAAGATTCTGTTTCTTGTCTCTCTCTTCTTATTTTGTCATTGTTTGGTAACAATACAACCAACCACACAACACTTTATATACATAATGTTTAAAAAGTATCTTATAGCAGTAATTAAAAGTTACCTATTACTAAAATACTACAAAATGCCCACTGATACAAGTACTTCACTTACTACCAAGAAAAAACCTGATGTATAATGAGGCATATTAAGCCTCTACTACCCAGGATTGCAGTAAATTTTACATTGCCAGAAAAACACTGGAGCATTTCGATTAGACTGCTGTAATTCCTGCCACAATATATGCTAAAAGCACAAACACAGATACATGCTTTTTCAGAGAAATAAAGCATCTCTTTCTCAAAAAAAAAAAAAAAAACCCACAAAAACAAAACAACAACAACAAAAAAAGTTAATTTTCTTTGTAGACTGAATATTTAATTCTGTGTGAGAAGACTATTTCCTGGTAATTGCCAAGAATCAGTTAGATTATGTCCTTATAGCCATTTTATATCTTTACTTCACTAAACTGTGAAATAAGCATAATTTCTAATGTATTGCTGTATTTCATTTGCTAGAAAACATGCACGTTGGAGGCTTGCTGTTCACTATCACCTGTAGGTGACCTTGCATGCTTCTGTGTCTGAAAAAGTGTGCTAACACAGTAGGCTGGGATTTATTTTTAGCAATGCCATAGCATAGCCACAATCTACTGGGAATTCTGGAATTGTGAGACAGAAAGTATTCTAGAGTTGACAGGACTAATGAAACAAAGTTTTAAAATCTGTTAAGTATTTCCCTCTTGGAGACATAACTGTCCAGCCCTTGGTGGGATCCTCCAAACTGAAAAATGCCTCTGTTAAAGTTAAGCTGCTTAGCAGGGACTCTCCACCTTCGCTGTCACAGTCTGTCTGTCTAAAACGCTGCAGTACAGCTACTCTCAGAGCAGGAGACATATCAAGTGATGCTCTGAGAAAGACTTCTCATGCAGACCTCAACCTCTTCTGCTGTCTCACCTCCTTTTCCTTTGGTATAAAAATGTCTAAAGTAGTGTCCAATCTGCAAGGCCTTCAGTTCTTCTCTTAGCTTGCACTGGGAATGGTCATGACCGAGAGACTTGAGAGAGAGGACATGTCCTTTCAGTGGTCAGACAGCTTTAAAGCTCACAGGCTCTTTAGCAAACATGAATGCCAGAATTCAGCCAGAGCTTGTCATTCCAGCTTCTTACCCAGGAACCGTAAGCAGTAAGAGTAGCAACGTGCTAATCCTTTATCTACAACCACAGAAATATTTACATTTCCAAATTTATGCCATCTCCTTAAAGCCCTGCTTACTTCCCTTCCGCTCTAAAGAACTGTTCCTAAGCTGTACCATAAAAATAGAATACAATAGAACAGAGTGTAAAAATAGGCTGTAGAGGCTCAAAACAAAGACCTATGTAGCCTAGTGTCCTCTTTCAGGAAAGCAGCCAGTAATAAATGCCATCATGGTTTTGGTTGGGATAGAGTTAATTTTCTTTGTAGAGGCTCAGACAATGCTGTGTTTTGGATTTCTGATTAAAATAGTGTGGATAACGCACTGTTTTTGGTTGTTGCAGAGCCGTGCTCACGCAGAGCCAAGGACTTTCCAGCTCCTGGTGCTGCCCTGCCAGCGAGGGGGCTGGGGGTGCACAAGAAGCTGGGAGGGGACAGGACCCGGACAGGTGACCCAGGCTGGCCAAAGGGACGTCCCACACCACAGGGCCTCACGCTCAGCAACAACAGCTGGGGTACAGGAGGAGGAAGGGGGGACGCTGGGAGTGATGGTGTTTGCCTTCCCAAGCAGCCGTTACGGTGACGAGCCCCGCTCTCCTGGCAGTGGCTGAACGCCCGCCTGCCCACGGGAAGCAGCGAGTGAACCCCTCGTTTTGCTTTGCTTGCGCCCGCGGCTTTTGCTTTACCCAGCAAACTGCCCTTATCTCAGCCCATGAGTTCTCACACTTTTACCTTTCTGATTCTCTCCCCTATCCCGCCTGGGGAGAGTGGGTGGGCAGCTGTGGCTGAGCTGCCTGTCGGGGCTAAACCACAACAAATGTGCACAACAAAAGATCAAGACCATAACTATTCCTCACAAACACACTTTCCTGCTATACAGTGACTTGTGGCTGTGACAAAGCAGCACAGGGACTGCTAACAAAACAACAGGAGGGAAGAAGAAGAGATTTGCACTTCATCACCTCCACCATGATAGCCACTGTACATTGTGTCTTATGTCTCCCAAACCTTTCTTAATACATATTCATATCTTTAGCCAAGGAAAAAAGATAGGTGATTTGTCTACTGTAATTTCAGTACTCCAACTTTTGTATCATGTTTTCCAAACAAGAGTTTTGTTTCTCTATAAAGAAACTTTGTGTCATTTATAGGAGAACTTAATATTCTTCCTAAATTCCACCAGTATTAGTTGTAGCATTGTTTTCTACGTTTTCCATTTTTAGTAAGCAAATGTGAAAGCTGGGAACTGATTTTTCAAAAAGATGACCCTTCCTCTCCACTACCTGCAATGCAAATTTTCACACTTCACGTAACATATATGTATGAACACAAGTATGATAGACGTCATATAAATCAATGTAAGAAAAAGAGGTCTTCAGGAATGTGCAAGTGTTGAGTTTTTTTTTTTTTTTTTTTACAATCAGAGCTCACATATACATATAATATTATTCTTCCCTAAATATCCTAATGCACAATATATATCCTTTTATTATCAAATGGAATTCATCTCCCCATTTGACACTGTTCCAAGTGGCATCCTTGTCTCTAGATTCAAGAAACATGCATTTAATGGGTGGACCACTCGGCAGGTAAGGAATTGGCTGGATGGTCACACTCAGAGTTGAGGTCAATATCTCAATATCCAAGAGGAGACAGGTGATGAGTGGTGTTTCTCAGGGGTCAGTATTGGGACCGGCGCTGTTTAACATCTTTTTTGGTGGCATGGACAGTGGGATAGAGCGCAAACTCAGCAAGCTTGCAGATGACTCCAAGCTGTGCGGTGCAGTCGACATGCTGGAGGGAAAGAATGCCATCCAGAGGGACCTTGACAGGCTCGAGAGGTGGGACCATGCGAACAACATGCAGTTCAACAAGTCCAAGCGCAAGGTGCTGCACCTTGGTCAGGGCAATCCCAGACAAGAATACAGGCTGGGCAATGAATGGATTGAGAGAAGCCCTGCAGAGAGGAGTACCGGTGGATGAAAAGCTCGACATGAACTAGCAGTGTGCGCTTCCAGCCAAGAAAGCCAAGTGTATGCTGGCCTGCCTCAGAAGAAATGTAGCTAGCAAGTCAAAGGAAGTGATTCTCCCCCTCTACTCTGCCTTAGTGAGACCCCACCTGGAGTACTGTATTCAGCTCTGGGGCCCCCAGCATAAGAAAGATATGGACCTGTTAGAGAGGGTCCAGAGGAGGGCCATGAGGATGATCAGAGGGCTGAAGCACCTCTCCTATGAAGAAAGGCTGACAGAACTGGAGCTGTTCAACCTAGAGAGGAGAAGGCTCTGAGGAGACCTTATGGGGGCCTATAGGAAAGCTAGACAGGGACTCTATCAGGGAGTGTAGTGACAGGACGAGAGGTAATGGTTTTAAACTAAAAGAGGGGAGATTTAGATAAGACATTAGGAAGAAATTCCTCACTATGAGGGCGGTGAGGCACTGGAACAAGCTGCCCAGAGAATTTGTGGATGCCCCATACCTGGAAGTGTTCAAGGCCGGGTGGGATGGGGCTTTGGGTGACTTGGTTTAGTGGAAGGTGTCCCCACCCATGGCAGGGGGGGTGGAACTAGGTGATCTTTAAGGTCCCTTCCAGACCAAATCATTCTGCGATTCTATGATTTTCAGTCATTTAAGTTAGATAGGTAGGCTAAATTAGTTTCCTGAGCTCTTTTTTTTCAGTGGAGGACATCTCTAGAGGTTCACCCTGAGAAAGGTACTGGGGAGAGGTGAGTGCTCACTGGCAATATTGGGAGCCTAGATGAGTTAGACACCTAATCTTCAGATGGCAAAAGTCAACTGAGAAAAATTCTCCACAGGGACAGATACACAAAACTTGATGGCTAAAATCCTGGGAGAGTCACAGCCATAGCAAGGTGTGTGTGAGACAGTGACAGAATGAATCATATGAGGGATTTTGCCAGGGATAAACAAAAGTGTCTCTGCAAGCTGGGAGAAGTCATACCTAGAGCATCCCACAGCACGGTCTTTGATATTAAGTGTTTGAGCACTTCCTAGCATGGAGAAGACCCTCAGGCCTTACCTGTTCCTGGCTTTTGCCCATGGCAGCTTCTAGGAGACTCAAATCAACTGACATCAGTCACAAACACCTTCAGATTTCCATCACCTTCCTCATGCCATCTTTCACTGAATCCACACTGAATAGTACTGTTGCAGTGCAATTTATGTAGTGCTTACTGTAAAAAGAAACTAACTCAAACAATAATTCCAGTTCCAATTTATCCCATGAAGTTTAGATTAGCACTAGCTGTAACAGTAGCTGCAAATTGGTCAATGAAAGGTGAATGCTAAGAGTACCCCAAGTCACCTCCTTTCCTGCGGAATCTACCTGATGCCAGTAGCTCACCAGAGATGTAGTCAGAGTGATTCATAAAAGTTCCCAATAAGATATTGTTCTTACGTGCCACACTACCACATGTCACTTTCAACTATGTATAGCACATAAAGCTGTATTTTTGATTCTTCAAATTATTAAAATAAAACAAAACAAAAACAAACAAACAAAACAAAACAAACAAAAAAACATGCTGAATCCCAGGCTTCCAGCTGTACAGGATTCTCAGAAAGTGAAGACATCTTCAAAAATAATCTTACCAGCGCTTTTCAAAATAAGAAAAAATCAGTAATGCAGTGTTAATCTTAGGCTTATATCAACCACCCTCTAGCCTTGAAAGTCAGCTAACATGGACTAGACATCCTAAGACCTTTCCATGGTTATAAGCAAATTATTTCCAAATTCTGAGAAACTCACCATTCTCACTCTTAGAACTTCTTAAGAATGCACAAGAATAAATATGTTAATTCTAGCCATTTTTAAATACCAAAAGGAAGGTGATTTAGGACACAGTCTGAGCTATTTTGGATTCAGCAGGTGTTTCTATTTGAAATCAAATTAGGAGAGGAGATGCTATTATTTTCTACATAAATTTGTATTAAGAAATTTCCTCCTTTCTTTCCATCACTGTTCTTTTTCCTCTGTATGGAGGAAAACAAACTACATCTATGATCTTAAAACACAAAAGGAATGCGATGGAGGTCTCCCCAAAATGAAAAAAAAAAAAAAAAAGCAAAATAGAATATCTCCTGTACATCTGTCCCTTGATAGGCTGTGAACTGCAAAAATAATTGTCCAGGAAGGTTAACCATTTTTTATATCAAACTAAACCTTTCTTTTAAGCATACAAAAGCTTTTGCATAACAGATTTAAGGGCAGAATGATACCCTGTGCTATGGAACTAGCTTAAAAATACCTACAGTAGAGAAGGAAGAAAACTTGCACATTTCAGAAGTTAATCACTGGGCATAAGGGAGAGGATCACTTCACAGTTTCTCCCAAATAAAGTCTATGCAGCTGAATGCAGAGCAAACGTTTCCAGTTGGGCTTACCAGGTAGTGCTCTGTGGAGCACAGCATTGCTTTCTGGTCTCCTCTACATACCAGTGTTCAGAATATCACAGAGTCACAGAATGGTGGAGGTTGGAAAGGACCTCTGGAGATCATCTGGCCCAACTTCCCTGCTCAAGCAGGGTCCCTTAGAGCACATTACCCAGGATTGTGTCCAGATGGCTTTTGAGTATCTCCAGGGAAGGAGACTCCACAACCTCTCTGGGCAACCTGTTCCAGTGCTCTGTCACCCTCACAGTAAAGAAGTTTCCCCTTGTGTTCAGATGGAATTTCCTGTGTTTCAGTTTGTGCCCGTCGCCTCTTGTCCTATCACCGGGCACCACCGAGAAGAGCTTGGCCCCATCCTCTTGACACCCTCCCTTCAGATACTTATACACATTGATCAGATCTCCCTGAGCCTTCTCTTCTCCAGGCTGAACAGGCCCAGTTCCCTCAGCCTCTCCTCGTATGAGAGATGCTCCAGTCCCTTAATCATTTTAGTAGCCTTTTGCTGGACTCGCTCCAGGAGCTCCCTGTCTAGAAATCTCGAAGCTGGAAGCCTTCTATTACAACAGCTCTCAGATTTCTATCAACTTCCTTGCTCCTTCCCTATAGCAAAGATAAAATGAAGTACAATCACTTTTTCAATTTTGAACACTGTTGTTTACTGTAAGATGAAATAAAAATAAATGGCAAGACAGACTCTGGCCAAATTCAGCTTTGCAAGAGGCAGATACAAATCTAATTGAAATCACTGGACTATCCAGTCTGTGGAGAAGAAAATGTAATAATCTAACCACAGGAATCTTAACTTATTAGAGAGAGCTCACCACTTCCATGTGAAGGTTATATATAGAAATTCTGAGTAGCCACAGTGTATTTTACTTGCAGACAACATTTTAATTGTTTTGATGTTTAAGGTTTAGCCCAATGCAATAAGCTTAGGTTTGGGGATTGTTTGGAAGTCTGGAGTCTTCCCAGGTTTGAGTTGTAATTCATTTTATGGATACAACTAGGAGTAAAAGACTGTAATATTTTTCTGAGTCCATTTTTAATGTATTTTTATCTACAAACTTGCACTCACACTGACAAAGCCTTATGTATAAATGATGTGATCCGTCAGCACTACTGACAGAATGAATGTATTGATGCAGTTCTAACTGTGCAAAGATTGTGGAAGATGTGATGTACAGATATTGTTTTATATTCTTCCTTGTCTCTGACCCCAAATTATTGTTTCAAACAGTAGTTGCCCAAATGGTTTTACTGGTATACTAGAGATTAGCTTATAAAAGAGAAGTAGCTCTAAAGGAACTATCACACACTCTTTCATGTATCTTCCAGCAATTGGGGAATAATCTACTTAACTTTCCTTTAAAAGATCATGTTAATCCAAATAAAGGAACTACTACTTTGTCTGCTACATTACAGATGTGTAAGTAAAAGGTCTGTTTCTGAGCTATATTGCAAGGGTAGCTATTGAGGTAAGTAGCTATTGACCTATGTGACAGGAAAAAGCTATCACTAGCATGACCATCTGGCATGCATCCAAAAAAAAAAAAAAAACCCGATTCTGGCTCTTCCCAGTTCTCCCAAATTGCCAATGTAGGTGCATATGACTACCAGAGGCATAAAGCATGGAGCAAAGCTCCATGCATATTGCTACTGAGCAATTAATTTATCTATAGCTCCTCAGGCTACCAGGATGCCCAGTGGGACATTATATATTTTCACTTATTATGGAAAAGGTAACAGTAGTTCCAGGAGTTTGACCTCAAAGTGATATCTGTAGGTAATACTCTGCCTTCAGGTCTTCTCCAGAGAGTGAGATTCATCTATGTAAAAGCTGAATTATAGTGTTTGGATGAAATCTATTTTCTTAAAAGAGGAAAAGAAAAAGAAGAAGAAGAAGAGGAAGAAGAAGATCAAGAAGAAAAGTAGAAAATTGCCATTTTCTTCCAGATGATCTAAAGGCAATGCTTTAAAACTAAAGTCCTCCCTCAAGAAAATCTCAGCTGAAAATACACTGTGTCAAACTGCAAATGGCAGTTCTGAGCTGCTGAGGCCCTGACACATCTGTTACAGAGATCTCTCCATAAAGCCAAAAATCTCCACAGAATAAGCACAGTTTTGAATCTAGCTCAGCACTGCAGGTTGCTGAGTTTATTTGGGTACTGTGTTTGGGAGAGCCTGTTCCTGCAGGGGAGGAAAATGAGGATCTACTGATTTGCAGTGGGGAACAGAAGCAGAGGCTGAGAGAAACAGCTTTGCCACACAGCTGGCATCCTCAGCAGAGCCATCTTTGGGGCTCTGCTCAAACAGAAATGAAGGAGAATGAGTTTTACCAAAGTACTTAACGCTTCCATAAGGCCACTTTTCATATAATATTTTCTCATTTGATAATCAATATCAAAGCCATCTAACAGAGGAGGTGTGCAAATTTCCATAATTGGGTGTCGAATTACAAACTCTTGTCTTCCTATCTATGTACAATATACTAATATACCTAATAAACCAAAAATTGAAGGTCTAATATATTTCTCTATATGTACTCTAAAACTATTGCAGCTCCCCAGTTGTATGTTGCTTTCCAGTTTACCATCAAATCTTTTAAACTAATCCCATCTGCTCATTTTCTAAAGTAGTAAATCCAAAAATTTTTAGATTTTTAGATTTGAATGTTACAGGGCTGTGCAGGAAACAGAAGAGATACTCCAAGAAATGAAGTATTTCCCAATGCTCTGTGAGGATACTTTTGCCTACCCAGTGGTGTACAATCTGCTAATCTAAATGTGCATTTACATAATTAATAGAACAAACATAACAAAGACGTGCAAACAAAACATACATCTGACATTTTTTTCCTTTCTCATCAGATGTTGAAGGAATTCAGCATACTATAAAATTTGTCTGCATTTCTTATTAATTTATTAATTGCTAGCCTTTGTAAGTTAATACTCTTTCCATATATAAGCTAAAGGAAATTTCTGAAACCCAATCTCACTGTGATCTCACTAAATGTCAGAAAAAACTCAGCTGAAGACATTGAAACAGATTACATTTTTGTAGGTCCAAATTCAGGCCTTCAAAAGCCACATCATTCTACACTGTCTGCAGAGAAGTTGGAGCATAATTTTATTTAGAACAGTTTAGTCATCCGGTCACATAATTTCTCTCACTATTAGTTCCCTGACTATAACAGCATTAAGCAGCTTTTTACCACATAACTTTCTTTTATTGCCTTGATAAAAATAAAGACTGTCATAATATACTCTTGCTCTCTGAAAATATACAGCTTTAAAAGAAAAAAATAAAAGCCTCATCAACACAGCACAGTGAAGCAGAAGCTTAAGGTCATGACTAGCGAGTGACATTGGTAAGTATACCTTAAAAAAATTGGTATTTTTACTGCTGGGCAATACATTGCACTCTTCCAAACTCATCACTTTTAAGTTTTAAAATATTACAAAGGAATTAAACTGAATTAGGTTAAATCAATTCCCTCTTAATAAGAATTCTTTGTAGTTCTAAATTTCTAAGCTTTACATATTTCAGTAGTTCATGTTAAATGGAGGTTTGACATTTTGCCAGTGAAAGTTTCATTAAATCACTAGTGGGAGAATCATGATTATCTCATATTACCTCAGTGAAATGATATAATATGTCTGGCGCTTTTAAAGACGAGAGACAGACGAGCTGGAGAAAAGTTTCTACCACACCAAAAATAAACAGCAGATATCTCTGGCTTCTTTAAAATGGAATTTCTCAAATACAAATTATTTGTTTCTACTTGCTTTCCCTTTATTAATACGTTATTACTTTTTTTTCCCCCCACACTTGTATCAAATTTTTGACCAAGCTCAGTATTGTACTAATTGTGTTGCCAATAAAGTGAAATTTAAAGGCCAGCATGGAGAGTTTTTTACTAAGCCTCAATTAAATTATTAGCAAAGGCTCATTTCATCATCTAGAGTTCATCACCTATTGCTTGTTTTTGCTACTAGAGATACAGTGCAGCATATTGGAAACCATCCTGTCTTTCAGCTCCAAAATTTTCATGCACAGGAAAGCCCTTCTTTGCTACTAATATTCTTGCTTTCTCCTAGCAAGGTCCTGTGGTATTAATTCTGAGAGTAGTTCATGTGGTGGGGATGGCAGCTGAGGACATGGAAGAAGTGGGAATCTTTCTCCTGGTGCTGACTTCCCATACAACCCTAGGCCAATCATTCTGTCTCCCTCTCTCAGCACATTAAAGCATTATCTGTACTGACAACTTGGAAGAGTTGTTGTGAGGATAAACACAGCAAGAACGTTCAAGGCACAATAAATTTAGATAAAGCTAGCTACAATTCCTCTGCGCATATATAAAGAAGATAAGTAAGGTAAATACATTGTTGAAAAACGTGATGCATATTCCTTCTAAAAGTTAAGCAAATTACTATATTCTTCCTCTGGCTTCTCTCATCTGAGATAACAAACTAGTAACATCTGTGAATTCCTTTGGATGCAGTTGTAAAATAAAGACTGAGTAATGATTATCAGAAAATGTACTTGGTGAGAGTATTCACATGAAAATTAACATTATGTGAATTTGTCGATATTAAAAGAAAATGAACTTTAAACTTCAAAAATCTGTTTCCATGGAAAAAACAACATTCTTAGAATTATCTATATATAACCAGGACATAATGAATACTCTACATTCCATCAGAAATTCATGATATTTTAAAATGTAAAAATCAAAATCATGAATTGGGATGTAGAAACATTACTACAAAAAAGTTTTTATTTTTTGACATATCATTTTTGACATACCATTTTGAATCACAAATGAGATAAATGGTAAGCTGTTTTTGTCTTTTTGCAAACAGAAAAGACTGGAATGAACATAAAGTGATTATGAACTATGTAATTAACTGCTCAAGAGTAGGTCCATGAAGTTATCAGAAACATGGACTGTCTGTTCTGCAGTAAATTCAGCCAAAGCAGGGTTTCTTTCATTTCAGTCTTTGGGGGTACTAAAGGGTATTCCCAACCATATACCCGTGCCATCACTAAATGTCACTTTGCTAGCCAAGACCTGGGTGAATCCTGACTTTCTTCTAATGGGCACTGATTGTGGTGATATTCCAAATGGAAACATTCCTGTTGGTTTCAAAGATCTAGCATCACTTTAAAGTATCGTATTCACTTAGCAATAATGAAAGCTGGAGAATACATCAACTTTTAAACACAAAAAGGCTGAAGGATGACAGGTCCAGTGACTCTAACACATGTAAGCTTTATTTTCAAGAAGCTTTATCCTTGCTTCCACTTACTTCCACTATGAAGGGTTTTTAGACTAGTAACAGAAGCTCCAAGATACTATTCTGTTAGACAATTTTAAAATGTGTTCAGCAGACATTAATAATGACAGCATATAGTTTATTTCTAGTATTTCTCACAGATTTTTATACTTTTGAGCTGAGAATGCCAAAAGAAAAATCAGAGTAAAAAATTCTAAAATTACCAGCAAGGTTTTCATGGTTCTTATGCTCAGTTAAATTATACACAGACAAGTTTCTTATATTTTTAATGAGAAAAAGGAGAGGGAGATGGAAATGTTTGTCAACAGGTAATAGTTAAGAAACGTATTTCCAGGTTTATTAATACACATAAGCCCAATCACTCTTCCAAACAATAAGATTTGTTCAGGTGTCTACACAGGATTATTAATAAGCCAGTCAAGTTTATTATTCACCCTTGCTGTGCAAAAAAAAAAAAAAAAAGGGTTTGTGAGCCATGCAGCTGCAAAAATTTTACACAACACAAAACCTGAGATCCTCAGGAGACTGTTATCCAAATAATCTTACTCTGGAGGAAGACTGTGCAATAATGTAGCTTGGAGGGGTAACATCAATTTTCTAACAAGTAATTAAGATTTGCATTATTAATGCCATGGATACTCTTGCAAATTATGTCTAAATATATGCAGATTAAAAAAAATATATTTAATGACTATGCTGTCATTTTTAAGTCTTTCTAATAACACTATAGATAAGAGCACTGCTGAGTTGACCATCTCAGACAGCAAATTTTAATCATTAGTGCTTCTAAACTGTCCAGATTTCTGAATGCAGCTTTAGACTGTTAAGTAGAACCGGGGAGCTTAATTTCTACTCTATGCTCAATACAGTCTATCTTTCAAATAAAGTGAAATCTAGTCCATTAAAAAATAAAGTATGCTAAAATATCTTCTAGAACATAATCAGCCTCCTCATGTTATTTGGTGTAAGCAAGTTAGGAATGGTTCATGTCATTCTTAGTTGAGGCTGAGTGCAGGCAAATAGATTTTACTCACTTTTGATTCACATAGTCTTGCATTTACACACTTTGACCTAGTTAAGCTAAATACCAAATTGCTGAGCTCAAAAACAACCTTTTAAATATACCAGCGCACCATCATTTCAGTGTTATTGAAAGGGCTGGGTTGTGGGTGACTATTTTAGCATACAAGGGATTTTAAAATTTATGCAACTTTTTGCATTCAATTGATAGAACAAAACTCCTGGAAAGCCTACTTAAAGAACATAGATGTGCATTTCTGTTTTAAGCCTGTCTAAAGATCAGGCCATGTTTAATTGGTTACCTAGCTTAAGAGAAGATTTTCAAGTCAATTCCCGTGGCCACGTATACGTAGATACATTATATCCATGTATGCATAGATGTTTATGGGTAATTTGTTTCTTTGGTAATCAAACTGAACACAGTAGCCCATTTTAGCCGCTTCGTAGACTGAAGAGCAAAGAAATTAAAGTAGGTGTCCAGAAAGTCACAATACTTAGCCCTTCATTGCCTTCATGAGCATTATTAGAGGCTAGAGCACAAGATGAGTGAGACAGGTTTGTATTTTCTTTTTGCAGCAGGCTCAAAGCCACGTCCCCAGCCTTGTAAGGCACTGCTGTACCTCCCAGGCTGTGGGCATCAGTGAAAATCACTGCCGACCCTGCCTAAAATCTGCTGCAATACAGAATAATATCCAGGATATCGTGGGCCATAAGGAGAGATGGAGTATGAATAACTTGCAGACTGGCCAGGCCTACTGGCCAGTCTTTTCCTCCAGAGAGGAGAGTTTTCCCTCCAGAGGAAGGACACAAAGCAAGCAGGTGACAGACACTTATGCTATGAAATATTTTCTGTCAACTAAGAGAAGTTCCACAACACCTCAAGCCTCAGCAAGTATCCTTAAAAGACAAAGAACATTTTGAAGCATACGGGACATTTTCCTTTAGCCTTTAAACCCATGCAAAATTAAAGTAGATCTTGCCTGCAGTTTCTTATTCTTCTGATAATCTAAGTACATCTATTTTAATACAAATACATAGTGACAGACATTTCTATTTGTACATATCTTCAGAACCTTCAAAACAGAAAGTACCCTGACTTAAAAAATAATTTATTACTTTGGTAAACAACTACAATACAAAGTAAAACAAAGTGATATTGGATTGTATTTTATCTACAGTAATACAAAATCAAGATTCAAAACTCATGCATTGGGTGTATGGCACAGATAGTAAGAAACATCACAGTAAAAAAAAAAAAATCTTAATAAATGAGTATGTATTGCCTATGATACAATCTTCCTGCAGTTATATTAATATCCACTTCTAGGCATAATTTTTTTTTCCATTTTATCACTGTTGGAAGAAAATGTTATCAAAAAGCTACACCATTTGATGTATGCCCAGTTAATCATTGTGTTAGCTAGCTGAATGAAACTTGGAAAAAGACATTGGAAATACCATGCTTGAAAATAAAACAAAACAAAACACAAACGTTTGCTCCCCACCATAACAAAAATCTTTATCTCAATGTTAGTAAGTATTTGCATACTTTGTCACAGCACCTATATCGTGTCTCACTGCTGCTGCTTTCTACAAAAGACATCAAAACTTCCTTCTTGCCAACATGACTAATCAGAAGTCCTACAGAAGTGTGATCCTTAACCAGGAAATTCCAGCCTCAGCTACCATGTTATCACTTTGCAACAGTCATAAACAAATTCATTGTGGCAACAGCTGTACTTATTCTCCATAGTAATACCCAAGTTGAATTAACTTACTTCACACCCTCCAATTTTCTGCTTTTGCAGAAGTGAAGGACTTTTGGGTTTGATGGTTAAAAATAAAAAGTTAAGCATTTTGTAGACAGAAAGAATATGTTTTAAAGTATCATATGCAATGGAATATGTAAAATATCACATTATATGTAATGGAATAACGCAGGTTTTGTTACGATGGGAAAAACAGAGAGGCTTTCATGTTTACATAGATCTTCCCCAGACAAGAAGCAAATGTATCAAATGAAGTTAAATTCTGATTGGGAACAATTGTTTCAGTAATCATTTTGACAGAGAAGCATACTTAGCACTTCCATTAACTAATGCTTTTACCATATCATGGGCACATGTATAGGTATCAAGTTAGCCATGCAAGATGCCAGTCATATGATCAGGTAAACTAGAGAAGAAACAGTAAGAAAATTTAGCCCAAACTCATGTAGTGCTGAGATACATAGACATTGCATACTTCTTTTCCAAGTTCAAAACTCCATCATCCTTCACTAAGTTGGGTTTGGAATAGATTTAAATCGGTTCACTGAATCCCAGGTTCATCACAAAAATTGCAAGCTACTGAGAACCACTAAGCAACACACCTGTCTCCAACAACTTACTCAAAATACATTAGAAATTTGTATTACAAAACAGCCTCAGATACTGTAGCTTTTGCTTTTAGGATGGTTAAGCACTTTCTTCACCAGAAGGCAAAGCCTGAAGACTTCTACCTAGCACAGAAGCAGGTCTGAAGAAATAGTTTAATCTTAGACACAACGATCTCTGTGTAATGAACAAATATGGCACAATATAAAAAGAAGGTTTTTGCCGGCTGTATGCCACTGACAGTCACATCCTGGCCTTCCAACAACCTTCCAAACTTCTGCAGATCATACCAGAGCAAGAAATACAAAAACTGATTGTTCTCTTTTGCAGCTCTGTTGGTGTCTCCCTCCTTCCCTTCTTCCCACCAAGCAGAGCCACAGAAACCCAGGGATCCTGCAGAGGTGCACTGCCAGGCTGTAAAAGCATCATTAAGCACTTCAAATGCTGTCATGCACAGGTGAAATGAAAAAAAAAAACCCCACCTCTCTACACTAGCATGAGCTAAAAATGGAAATTGGGATTCAGTTGGCAGAACATAGGCATCTAGAGCGATTTGGACACGCTGCATAATGATTTTCAAAGTGACTTATGTAATCTATTTAAAATTGGAACAATTGTTCCTAATCCTTTAGAAATTTACTTCTATCACAAAAGTGAAGAAAGGTACAGGAAATCTTGTCTTTTTTTTTTTTTTTTTTTACATTTGCAAGATTTAACTCAATTTCTTTATTTCAGGCAAGAAATACAAACTTATGCTTACTACCTTAGAGTTATGAATAAATATTGGTATATCAAATTGAGAGCATGTATCTTTAATTCCAATGTCTGCTTACCTTTGACTACTTTATTATGATTGAATGAAACTATTGCATTTAGAGTGTTCTTCTTCATCAATTATATATCATACACTTCATATTTGCTTGCCTTTTCAGTTCTTTCAGTCTAGAAGCATCTGCTAGATCTGCCTTCCTGATGCTCCCTGAGGATTTGCCCATGCGCTTTCCCTGGGCTGAGCAGGGTCTAACATGCTGCCTGTAAGCTAGTGAGCAGCTATAATTTTCCTGAGCAGCAAAAAAAGTGTTGTGAATAGATCAGGTAGCTTTCCAGAAAGCAAAAATAGGAAAATAGGTACGTAGTAAACTGGTATTGTACTGCTTTTTTTGTTTGTGGGATTTATTTATTAATTTATTTATTTATCACTATACTGTATTTAATCAGACTTTAACAGTCTTTATCAGGAGAATTCAAAGCACTTTTGACTTTGCATGCATTCCTCTTGAATGCAGCTGAATATAAGGCAGCACACACTAAATTGAGAAAGCGTGGACATGGATTTGATTCATGGAAGATCTCTTTCTAACCAGTTTACAGACAAATCAGTATTATTCTGTATCTTAAAACTGATGATCTCCTACTGTTCTGCCTGGCCTGGCTCATCTTGTTTGGATCTGCCAGGCCTTATATGGTCGATACCAACATGAAGTTTAAATCCCTGTCTCTTTTGGGAATAGCCCAAATAAAAAAATCTTTTGTGCTCTGAAAACTCATATTCTCAAGTGAAAATGTATACAGACAGTACATGAAGTGCAGGTAAAATATTCTCATTTATGGCGTGCAGCCTCTCTTTTATTTTAGTAACATTTCCTTTAGCTGCGTCACTCACTTTCTTGGTGATCTCTGTCCTCAGCCATGCTTTCAGTAAAGGTAGCTAATTCAGGTTATAACAAACTCAGTCGATCTTTCTCAAATTCCCATCCTTCATTTCCTCTAGCAACACCTCAGATTAGAATAAATATGTTTTCCACAGTGAATATACTGGCAAACAACTAAATAATATACACTCAGCAAATGCCTGGACTCATAGACAAACACAGAAACTAAAAACAGAACTACAAAACTAATTTTGTGGCATCATAGCTTAATGTAAATCACAATTAGTGAGTATACAAAAATAATTTATACTTAGTGATTTGTATTTTAAATGATAACGTATTTTAGGTGGTGTTAGAAGTACAAAATCTCAAAATGCTACCAGTATTTTCATGTATTGTCTCCATAGAATTTGTCTTCCTTGACTATGATAAGCCACAGAGCACACGGGGGTGTGAAACACAGCAAAGAGCAACTTCTTCATAGTTAAACAAAGATTTTTTTGTGTTGAAACTTAAGAAAGGAACGGTGGCAGGCTACTAAAGTGAATACCAGAAAGTTAAGCACAGATTCGCAAAACATCAACAATCCATAATTACTCAGTTTGTTTAAAATGAAATGAGAATGACTGAGACGAAAACCCCTTGGAGGAAACTGGTCCTCAAAATTCTGTTTTTTACATCTCTTAGATTAGGCACTGTTCACTGCAAAAGCAAAATGTTTATCTTTTCAGTGTTTTTATGGTCATGGAAAAGTAATATTTTTCTAACGAGGATGGATTATGAGGGTGGAATAACACCACCATAGGTGGAAAACCACAAAGATTTGCTGCAGGATTTAACAGTCTGGTACATTTAATATGGATCGTGTTTCTCTCCTGGAAGAAAAGATGTGACAGCACCAGTTCCCATTGCACAGCTGCAACAACAGGTCTGCAAGAGCCTGTGAACTTGCCCATAGCCATGAGGTTAGTGAAGAAAAGTTAGCCCACTGAACACCTCTTGCTATCTGTGGTTCAATAAAGATACTGGGAAGAGCACTTTAACATGTGCATCGGCCAATTCTACAGTACAAAAGGACAGCCTGGACTCCATAAACCATCTCTGCTCTGGTCAACAAAAATAACTTAATTACTACAGATGACAGACCTTAAAGCTGTGGGACATCATGTGCTCTGAATGTATGCATAAGGTATAGGTTCTAGATCCAAAGGAATTATTTGTGGTGACTAATCTGAGTTGAATCCACGCTCATAGGGGTCAAGGGAGCCCAGTTCTGTAAGTACAGTTTTGAGAGAAAGAAATGGGTCCAGCATGGATTTGGGAGATTACACAGCAAAGTTCCACATAGCTTTGATCAAACCACTTAGGGACAAATAATCAAAATTATTCAGATTTTTGGGTGCTAGGGGAACAGAGACCTGTGAAAAGTTGACCTTTAGCTCCCTGTGCCTCAACTCCTCATCACTAAAGCAGTACTTAGGCTACATTGTGGACATCAATAAGAGTTGACCTGCAGACCAATATCATTTGTGCTAAGGCTCCCATGTTCGTATTATGTATATTTTGGGTTTTTTAACCCATAGGGGTTCTAGTCCGGTCCTGTGGACTCAGTGGTCATCCGTGGCTGAAGAAGATCACTTGCTCCTGCAACACACATTTTTGTCCAAAAAGTTTCATCCAAAAGGAATCCACTTTGGGTATATTTACACTATTGACTCCTGTGGTGTTAAGAGGGAAGGCCTGGGGTTCAATGTTATTGCATGGTGCTCTGGTCCTGGGACACTTTGCCTCAACCAGAGGTGAAGTGCACACCAACGGCCAAACTAAGGTGCACAATGTGCATGAGTGGAGCACTAGCTCCAGGAAGGAAGGACTAGCAAGAAGGACCTTGCACCTGGGGGTGCAGATGGTGTGCTCTGCAGCAGTATCCCACCAGGAAGAAAATCCTCCAAAACACACCCGGGCTCTGCTTTGTGTCTCTAAGAACAGGCACAATACCAATTAGCGCCAAAAATAACTCCCCTGGTACAGGCTAGAGCAGGCATGCCTGCAGCATGCATGCCCTGCAGCTGCCGCATGGTCAGAACCAGGGCATGACGTGGTGACTATCAGAAGACTCATTTCAATAACATATTCCCAGTTCCAAGTAAAATCTTAACATACAGCCATTCTAAGATTTTATCCTAGTGTGGAAATACACATAGACTTAAGACAAATATATCTTTATTCAGACCTCAATATGAAAAGCTGCTGAACCAGGTACATCCATGCAATGAATCCTGATGCTAAACATATGGCATTATTGCTGTCACTCACTCCTATAGTTGTTGCTGTATAAGTTTCTCCAAACAAATGACTGAAACATTGTCCTGAGAGGTTGGTGGTGTCATGAACAGCTCCTGAAGTCAGGAGGGAAGACTTGTTTATGAATTTGTAAGGTGGAACTCAGGTTGGTTCTGCATGGAACAATATGCACAGCTTTGATCTCAAAGATGAAGGGTTGTTATGTGCATAAAGTATGTGTAAAATACATGAAAATTATAGCAGGTGAGACTTTATATAAATCACAAGGAAATTGCTCCCAGACAAAAATCTATATGTGAAAACTCAACTATCTAAAATTAGGCAGTTATATACATTTTTAGCTATCCAAATAAAAATGAGCTGACTTTCGGACTGAAAAAATCAGTTTCAACCACAGTCAAGAGCAGCTGCAATTGCTGAGATGTTCAGAAACGTAATCCACTCATATATGCCTGAAAAAGGATTTAGATGCCTAACTTCACTCAAAAAGGTAAAAGGTTCAACTGAAACTTGAAGGGAAGTAAACTCAAAATTACATAGGTAAAGATGAAGACATACGCATACAGAGAGCACTCAAGTCTCACCTAGAGGGCTAATTTACTGATCGAGGCAGAGCTACAACCAGAAATATTGGTTGAACACAGGTATTTTAAGGTCTTACCCTATGAACTGTTCTATGCTGATGCTTTAACTTTACTGGGTATAGAAGAACAGAATAATTGATAGAAGGCACTCAGCAGGTCAGTGAGTTTTAAAAACTAAAATCTGTACTAGACTTTTCTACTGGGAACACTAGGTTGAACTGAGGTAAAAGATAGAATCTTATAGTTAAAAACTAAGATGAAAATATGTTGAGCTTTGAAGTTATGTGATGCTGTACTACACTGATAAGCCTTCAAGAATTAGCAAGAATCAAATACAGGCAGCAATGTTATTCATCTCCCCATGGACTATTAATGTAGGATTACTGGAGATATACAAGAATATTATTTATTCATCTGTGATGCAAAATGCCAAAATATACATAAGTAAGCTTCACATATAGACAGAGCTTTTATACGTAATTCTTCTCCCCATAATTGTGCTCAAAAACAATGTTTATTTATTTATTTATTAAATAAGGTAGGCATAGTAGAATAAAACAGTAGAATTGTTCGTAATTTTGTATTGCCAGTTTTCAAATTAAACTATTAAATATTTGTCTATATAGTGGGTGAATTTGTGCTTTAACTACAAGGTTAATAAAGTAGATTTTTAATATCACAGGCTCATTAAATTACAAAGGGAATTAGCTACTTGGGGTTCATTGGTGACCAAAACTATACATGAATATTTTGATTGCACATTGATACTGACTTGGAGAGTCACCACTGTCCAAGCCTCCTCAAAAACCTTTTTCAGCATGAAAAAATTAGTTTTTTAAGGGGGTAGTAACCAATAATATGTGCTACTGTAAAAGCCATGAAAATGGACTATGGCAGAGCAAGTCTAGCTTGGGAACTTTTAGTGTGCTGCATCACACAATAAAGATTTATAAGTAGCAGTATTTGCCTCTCTGAAAATCTTCCACAATCATAATTAAAATAGAAAAGATATTTCTGTCACTGACATGCAGTGATGCAAGGTTTTTGAAAAGTAAAAATGAGAATAGATTTCTGAGTGAAAAATCAGGATTTCCCCCAAATCATAATTTTGTTAAATCGTAAATTTTGGGGAGCATATCCATATCTACTACATATTCCGTGAAAAGTTTCAAGTAGCTTCAATGAAATTGGAAAATTCTGACTTGTTATAGATGAAGCATTTATCAACACTGGGGAAATGAAAACTTCATATAGTTATTTTTTTTCATAAAGTTTTTTTTTTTTTCTAAAAACATTTTGTGTGCTCCTTTTTTCATTTGAGCAATTTTAGTGCAGGTTTCATAGGATATGAATCTCAGCATTACATATTCGCTTGGCTTCTGGAGGGATCTATGTTTCTATCTTTCTGAGCTATTGGCATAACTGAAAAAAACCCACATCTTAAGTTAAATACTAAACCAAAATTTCACCATTTTTTCAAAATGTTGAGGCATTAAAAATATCTCTGAGAATTACAGGATAGTTTCATCTATGTGCTCAGTTTTCTGCAGCAGATTTATATATCAGTTCCATGTTTCTTATTTTGTTGGATGACTGCTGTGAATTACATGTGCCTAATGTGTAGTCTTACATCTAACATTTCATCCATTTGTATTTATAATTAAATGAATATCTTCTGTTTGGAATTTTCACAAAATTGCATTAGAAAGCCATTTGATAGTCCATTAATTTTTAATATGCAACTTATTTGCGAAAGTAACACTGAAAGATGAAAGAGAAGGGTATATATCATAAATGACACAATGGACCATACTCTCAAAACCACTTTGCAACTCTGTGCTCATAAAGTGTCATGAAATAGTGCCTGTGTGGCTTCCATAATCAGCCATATACAATTCCTAAGCATGGGGATTCAACTATTACTTAAATTAAACTATTTTTGTGTTTAAAAAATTTCTCAACATGGCAATACATACTTTCTTTTTTTATAGTTGAGACTCTGAAATCACTTAAATAAGAAATTACATAGATGTATTAAGCTCTCCATATGGAGAACTTAGTTTAAATATATATATATATATATGTACATACATACACTGCACGTTTCTTTTATCTTCCATGACTGAGTTTGGCTCCTTTCTCATTTGTTGGGTGTCATTTGTGCCAGGTTTATTGTTCCAACTCAGTATTTTTTCTAGCTATAACATAAATGAAATAAAAACCAGCTTTGAATTAACAGCTACTCATTCAGACATGGCTGCTTGCAGAAACCCATTAGCTGGTGGATTCTAAGCCTTGTGTAGCCAACAATTATCAGTGGTGTATCAGTACATTTTGACATCTTCAGAAATGTGTACACATGCATAACGACCCTCAAAGCTGATATACAAGTAAATTACAGACATGCAAGTTTCCTCATATAAGGTTTTATATACACTCGTGCATCCTAGTGGGTGCACTATAACAGCAACAAATAGAGATCCTGATCCAAATCCTACTAAAATCAATAGAAACTTTGGATTTGGCCCGGCTGTCCCCTGCTATGGTCTGGAAGAACAAACTTTAGTGTAAAAATAAAATAAAAAGAACTTCAAAAATGCTAGGGAACCAACATGTTGAGAAGAGAGAAGAATATGAGAAAAATAACTTGTGTTAAAATCCCTTCAGTCCATTATCCCTCTTAGACCGCACAAAATTTTCTAAGATAGCGTTCAATAGTCTTTTGATACATTTGACTTTTTATACTCTCTTCATGTGGGTAGCACTCCAGCTCTGAAAGTGATGCTCATCTGAAAACAAAACAAAACAAAACACCACAATCGTCATCCTACCAGTACTAACAGTAAAAGGCAAAAATGCTGCAAGCAAGGAAACTTATGCACTTCAAATCACTCATGTGGCTGTTTGATTAATAACATGAAGTTACTGAGAAACTCTGTGAACAGTTTCTCTTGCATAAGTAACTTACCCATTTTAAGTAGAGTTTGCTAAAATAAACAAATGCGTAGCAACATGCCTGGAAGATTTTCTCTTTTACAGTGAAGCTTTTGAATAGTGATAAGCATTTGCCTGCTATCTTGCAAGAAACGGAAAGATAACAACTCAGTATTCACAATAGCATGTTTTACCCAACGTCCAAAACACATCAGAAATTGCTGTGCCCCTTCCTTGAGTTATCCATTTTATGACTGGTCCATGACATGTTTGCTACAGCAAACATATATCTCTGGAAACTGTTCTTGAGAGCTCACAAAGACTTTTCATATTAATCCTTAATTTGAAAACATGTACACACATAAACACTCCTAATACCCCTATAATACTTTTTATTCAAGAGTGGATTCCTTTATCTTCAGTGCTATGCCCACAAATATTCATAAAAGATATTGCATTTTAGGAAATACAACTGTTCTGAGGGCAGAAGAGGTATAGCTGAATTTAAATTAAATTTAAGTAACTGCAGAAACAACTGTTACATATTCCCATATTCCTTCTTTTTTTTTTTTTTTTTTTTTTTTTTTTAAGTACANNNGTACTTTATCTATAATCACCAAAATATGAACACATTCTTCCTGAGATTACTTAAATTTTATTTTTCACCTGCATTTCCTCCTCCTTTTTCAGCCTTGCCTGTGTTTGTGATTTATAAATTTATAGAGATAACCAGTCACCTTTCTTACTGTTGGACACATTGTAGATGATAGACTGAAATATTGCAAAGAAAAATAACGTGAACAGAAGTACCCACTGCTTTTAAATCTGATAAGAGTTGGAATAGCTTATGTTCCAGAAATTTCCACTACTATCATAAGACTATATATTTCCAAGCTATAACAAACATTTCCAGAGTTAGAACACACCTTTTTCTAAAGTATGGAAAAACACACTTTTTTCTATACTGCTGAGTATCTGTGAGGTCTACAATGCAGAATAATAAATGAAATTCAAGGCTGGAAATGAGATCTCCCTAGACTACGCTCCCCAAGTTAGGTTTAGTCCACGATTAAGCGAAGGCTAACTCATGGCAGCACAGCTACAAGCTACCCAGTGGAGATGCCTGCCCATCATGGCAACAAACCATTGTGAGTAAACATTATTCAGTAAAACCCATAGCATTTTTTAAAGTGTCTTGGATACTTGTTTTTTTTCTGAGCCAGCCTGCACCAGCAGTGGCAGATTTCATATAAACTAAGCCCATGCAAAAGTAAGCAGGTCAAAAAACTCCTTTAGCATTAGTTTTTAGCAATAGATAACGCTTGGTATGGCTTCATCTACCACTGTCTTGAGAATACCTCCACTATATGTCAGCAACTTCATCTACAGGTAGAAAGAAGAACAAATGGAGCTCACAAAATGTGAAACGAACAATGATGAACGAACCTGTCAGACTTTAGCTACAACACACCCATCATACCCAGCATGTTAAAGCACAATAATGTGTACAGTTTCTCAGATAAAAGAGAAAGAGAAGCCAGAATATATATTTTTTTCCAATATCCAAGCCCATAAGCTTCTTCCTCTTTAAAAAATCTTTTATCATGATTTATTTTCTAAGTCCTTTTCTTTTTTAAAAAAACCTCCTTTATCATGACTTATTTTGTAAGTTCATACTGCATTTTTTCATATTACTCTACACTTTCGCTTACTCTTCCCTACAAATTTATTTCCAAACTTTGAAGTCAATGTAAGAAGTCAGTAGTTTTGATTTTTCACCTTCCTGAAACAAAGGAACATCATCTGATGGTCTCCAAAGATGCAATATCAAGTCACATTTTTAAAACTATTAAACTATTTAAAACTATTTCTCTCTCTCTCCATATTCTGTAGATGTGTATGTGAATCTGTATGGCTGCAGTTTGTAAGTATATCTGTATTTTTGCAGTTTGTATAAATGTACCTCAGCAACCCAACACATGGTATTCTTATTGCTCACACTTAGCACAACAATATTGCAGATACAAGGAAAGGTTTTAAAATTCAGATGCCCAAAATCCATGGTGTTTCGAAGTGGTAAAAAGGTCTGCAATTTACCAGATATTACTTCCTGCATAAACGCAGTTTTGAAATATGTAACGCTGTGAGGTAGTATTTGACAACAATATAATACTCTGGGAAGATTAGAAGTATATGAATGCCAAAAGGTCAAGAACTAATAAAATCATGAACATAATCAGAAACTTGTGTTCTTCTCTTTTGTATTTGACAACTTGTACAACAGATGAAAGAAATAGGCTCATCTATAAGTGTTTAAGGCAGATGTGGTAGGCATTTTGCATTTTCAAACAAAACTGAAATGCAAGTCTATCAAACCACACGATTTCGTTTTGTTGCTTTCATATTTTCCATATTTCTCATTGTCATAAGCACGAAATAGCAAACATCCATTTATTTGTGTTATTTGGAAAGGGAATGGAAGGAATTTTCAGTTTTGGAGTGAAATATTTTGCCTTTTTTTTTTTTTTTTGAATACTGATACACCAATTTTTTTAGAAGAAAAGAATTCTCTTCTGTTACCGCTGAATAGTATGTGAAAAATTTCAGTGTCACTGAGTTGTTACAGGGCATGAAACTCACGGAAATACAAGTAACAAAGTATCTGACGAAAAGGATTGCTATCATGAAAAGGATGTTTGTATGAAAAATACTACGAATAAATGTCAGACTTTCTTTCAAATTTTAACCAATTGTTTCAGTGACAATTTTGAAAATTTGGAAGCCAAGATTCAAATAGATTTTGCTACCATATATGTACTGTAATTGTTTTATTCATAACAACGTTATATTGTAAGTGAAGATCATGTACAAATAGTTAAATTGGATATTACACCTAGAACTGCTGGCTCCATTCAGAACAGAAATACAGATTTGAAGTTATTACCAACACATTTCCCTTCAGCCAGTTAAAGACTGGACTGTATTATTCAACATGACAAAATAAAGACTAAAAATGTACACCACAGAGATACCCAGTCACTACTGGGGACTGCCTAGAAGGCCAAAGTGTGTGGTACTGGGCTTGGGAGGCTCCTGCCTCCTGCTGCCTCTTACCCAGCCCCCAGCAAGGCACAAGGAGCACATTTCACAAATGGACATCCTTCCCTGTAGGGCTTACAAAATCCTCCTTTTCTCAGTAAGCCAGATTTTCCTATATTTTTCTTCAACTGTCTTGTGGAATGCACTAGCCAAGAGAGAGGAAAGGGACAGCTGCTTCCCAGGGTATCTCACAGAGGCGTGACATGGTCTGGTAAATTCCAACTGATACATATGATACACTTAGCAACAGAAAGTCACCATGGGGCCCAAAGAAACCAAGGAGATGATAAAATTAGCGTGGCCTGTATAGATTTAATGAGCTCACAGTAGGTTTCCTTTACCCAGCACGCACCTGCAGCAGGAATCTCCACCTTCTTGGTTATTCCCATGACTAAGATAATATTCTTTACCCTTTCTGAAATCTATCATTTGTTATCTGAACTGTTCACTGAATACGGTGGCCTCTGATTAAGAATATAGTGATAGTTCAGATGGAGGTTGTATCACAGCACATTTATGAAAGGGAGTGCCAGATTCTCTGGCAAACTCGTTTAGGTGCTCTGTGAATGTGTATACCTGAAACCCTGACATTCCTCAAACAAAATTCTTTGCTTTTATATATGAAGTGTCAGAAATTTTGAGTTGAGTGATCACAGAAAGATTAACTTTACAATGTTTTCTGATCATGTTTTAATATTATTTCTTAGGGGAGCAAAAAAAGGAAGAAGAAAGGATGATCCATGGCTTGAGTTTCTGAGCAGGTCTCATGTTGAAAGTGCAATCAAACCCATACTCGATGTAGGAATATATGTTTTTTAATGATGATATATGTACAAGTAATGAATTTCAGCTCAGCTCCTGAGTGTATGGTTTTGAAACTTAAATATACTTTGGAGGCTAATGTTCTTTAAATTTCTGTATTCTGCCCACAACTTCACCCAACGTATTTGTGTGCATTCATATCTAATTTAGCAGTACAGTCTAGAAATAAAGAAAGGAAGAGAACAACAGTATTGTAGTACTATACATCAGAATAACAGACAGGGTAGGAAGTTATAGAAGTAGTGCCCAGAAACAAAAAGAGTTTCGGAGGCATAAAAGAGTCTTTTATCCATCTAGAGTCCGCACTGATGGCTGCTTTTACATGAAGACAATTTGTCATTGAAGGGGTGCCCTAGAGTAGGGAGATACCACAGGTGGTTGGTGGTTGAACCTAAGCTGGAGAATGAGGGTATCCAAGGTGACTGTGGCTAAAGACCACCACCACTGACGGTCACCTGTGAAACCTGCAATGAAAGCTTGATGGAGGATGGGAAAAATCTTCTAAAGACAACACTCAAAGAGCAAGTACAGAACCAGGAGAAGATGCAGGGCAAAAAGCAAAATTTGTTTGGAAAACTGTACACTTCAAACTTTGTCAAAAACTATAGGTCAATTTTGTAATTTGTTATTATTTACATTATTTTTCTTAAGATATTTTGAAACGAAGCCCTAGTGATCAGCAGGTATTAAAAACAAAAAAACAAAAAAAAACCTGACAGCATTATTAGAGGGCATTATTAGGCACTCATAAAGTACTTGAAGTAAACTATACAGCAAGATAAGGACACATTTCAAATTATAAAGACTGTTCTTTCTTATGTAGCTCTGTGTAAGCAAAACGTTGCCAGTGGTTGAACAGCAAACAGAGCAGGAACACAGCAAAAAATCTGACCCAAAAGCTATGCCTGACAAGACTAGTAAATACGGGCAGACAAAAATTCTTTTGGAAGAATGGAATTGAGGAGAAGAGAACTTTTTAATCTATTGTCAGGAATAATGATAGCAGTCTGCATGCCTCCACAAAATCATCTACTAGCGTCAATTGGCTGTATCTCATTACATTCCTGAATTATAAAGCAGGCATTTGTATGCAGAGAGGAGAGGAAGAAGAGGATGAATACTAGTCATGGTTTTCTTTTCTTTTTTTTTAGAAAACTAAAAGAAAGAAACAAGTTCTAAGAGACTTGATCTTGTTGTCAGCGAGTCTATAATCAACACGTGCCTGAATGTGAGATCACCGTGAATGTAAACCACTTTATATGAAGAGGTTTGGGTGATTCCATTATTTTCAGATCATGTCCTTAAAATAACACCTTTTCCTTTCATTGCATTTCCTCTCTCTTCATCTTACAGCAGCTGTGTACAGCCAAATAATGCCTGACACAGTTGAAAAGCTGGGGGTGGATTGTTGAGGTTTTTTTTGAACATCTAAATTCTTGTTTTTCTGACAAGCCTGCTAATCCCAAGTGCTGTTTTTAGATACCAAAATTATACGTTAAAGAACACATTCAGGATTTCCTTTTCAAACCCCTGTAAAGAGAAGATTGCATACCAAAGGAGACAGAAGGGTGGTGGTGGTGGGGAGATAATTTTCATACAGCTTACTGGTACTTTGTACAGTACATGAATTTCAAAGATGAGAGTAATAGTAAGGCCCTCTGGTAATGATACTGCTTGCTGCATAGGCCAAGTGGTGTATGGGAACTGTACTCATATAGTTTTTCAGTCATGCATATAGCTTTGTTAATGCATACGTAGCTTATTAAGGAAGCATATTCTATACTGATGGCTTCTGTTCCAGGCTGGCCACCCATTAAAAGTTAAAACCGCCATTTTGCATCAGGATAAAGTACCTTTCTGACAAATGTGGAAGCTTAAATAGTTTCCCAGATGAAGGAACAAACAACTCTCACAAGAAGGGGGAGGAGAGGCAGGGATGACATAGGTCCATGACTCTTAAATCACAATCTCTTTAAATACTGCTCAGAGAGAGGAAAATGTTGGCCAGATGACGGTAGGATGCTGACAAAGCGGACCACCTATACACCTTACCTTTGAGCCATTCCCTCTCCTCCTCAGTGCTTGGAAAGTAGCTGGATGGGTGCCAATAGCAATGGCTGGCTGTTTTCCTTATGGGGTGTCCCTGCCCACCTTCTCTGAGCAGCAGCAACCAGCTCTGAGCAGCATGACAACCTAAAACATATCCCTTTATGTTGCTTTTCTTTCTGTCATTTGCAGCTTGAGGAAAGTCACAGTGCTAGCCAGAGGCAGCAGAAGGCCATCCGTCTAGTAAGTGGAAAACCCAACCAGCCCCAGTAAAGTTCGGTGATTCTGGGGTGAGATGATATGTCACTTAGGCGAAGGGAGGCCTATGGTACAGACGCCTGCTTACACACAGGTTTTTGTCCACTTAAAGACAAAGTCTTCATTATCTGTTCTGGAATCCTCTTCACACAAAAGTTCGATATGACAGTAGATTACAAAGTATAAGCAGATGTAATAAAGAACTACAAGATACTATTCCCATTTATCTTTTTATTTGCTTTCTGTAACCCCAACATTTATGTAAGCAGCACAATAAGGAAAATAAAGGGGAATATTTTCACCTAAAATAAAAGGTCTTGAGAGTAACAAAAGCATGTTATCAGCCCTTATTACACAGATTTTGAGCATTGCAAAGCGGCCATAAGACATGAAGGGACAAACTGACAGCCACAAAATTCTGGGGAGACAAAACTTGAAAGAGATTTATTCTGTCTTCCACCTTATGAAAAAGTCGTTATGTTATTCCTATAGTCCAACATCCAAACATGCAAATTCTCATCCTGAGTCCCATGCTCAACTTGATTATTTTGGGCAGATTTTGAACAGCTGAAATACCTACCAGTACTAATGAGTTTATTAAGGATTTTAATAACTGCAGTAGAGATTTATCTCATCCAGATTTAACTACAGTCATCAGAGGAAAACAGGCATTTCTAGGGTGCAACTCATCCTCCTATTTTGTCCAATGTGTTAAAAATGCCTAGTGCTTCCCACTGACTCAGCAGACATGTAGACAACTGCTGTAGGCAGCAAACATAAATCATAACCCACGTGTCTAAAGTTAGGTGTTTAAATTTGTATTTATATATCTAATTAGATGGCTCAGTTTTCTAAACTGCAAAAACCTGTCAAATCTTTGTCACTGCACCAAATGCAAAGATGACTTCAGTCTAATTTGGCCAACAGTTTTTGCTGTTGCATATTAGTTATCTCAAACAATCCTACTTTTAAAATATACAGTTTTGGATGCTGATATCACTTCTATTAGAAGTGAATGGAATTCTTAATGGAATCCAAAAGTTAAGCTTTTCAGGAACAGTTATTGTATTTTGCTCTATTAGTGAAGACAGAATGAATATTAGAGAAGAAAGAACAAAGGGAAGATGCCTTTTATTAAAACTTCTAGATTACACTCAGCAACTATAATCTGCTGAATAAATATGAACTCATAAATATTCTTTTGCTTGCACCTAAGATATTTTACTGTACAAATTGCAGAAAACAACGCAGCTGAAAAAACCCTTGCAGATGGAAATAACCAATATATTTGGTCACACCATGAGGATTTTCTCAATGAATTAATACAGTGCACGATAAGATTATTAAACCTGGCAGAAAAAAATTCTCAAAGCTCTTAGAAATCTTTCAGACTATGCAGTATCTTAAAGTCTAACCCACTCAAGTATTAGATATATTTATTTAATACTATCATGAAAATTGTTTGGACTAATACTAAAATTTAAAGGAATTTTATACAAACACCGTCTTCACATGGTTAAGAAGTTCTGACATTTAAAAATAACAACAGAAACTTCAGAGATAATCATAGACTATACTAAAAAGCATAATGTCTGCCAAATTTCGAAGCTAGCAAAAATATATACAGATTCACCTCACAATGCCTTCTTGAAATGGCTTTGTTTGGACCTCTGTGTGTTTCTTGTAGAAGCACACTGTAGAAAGGTAACTCAAAGTTATTGTCTTAAGCTTATCCTTAATAAACAACCTGTCCCTTCACTGGAATTAGGGGATTAATTTAACCCATAAACTTGAAAGTTCTTATCTCTGGAGTTGCTCTTACAGACAACATGCATAAAAGCCAACTACTTGCAACTTACAGTGAGTTATAAAACTGCCTGCAAACCAGATTCCTTTACACCTGAAAAATGAGGCCTGATGCTCAGAAAAAACTGATCAGTCAGACACAACCCAAACATAGGTTCTTGTGCTGCAAAATACTGAAATACGGAAAAGAATTAGTCCAGCAACCTGTCTAGTTGCTTTTTGAAATCCCCGATGAAAGCACTCCATACTAACACGAAAATTCTTCAGAATTTTCAAGTATATGTTTTATCGATACATACTGACATCAATTTCTCCCAGGCAATGCATTTTTTTAAATAAAGTTTTTCTTTTGGGAATGGGAGGATGATGCAGGATGGTTAAGAATCACCATAATTCCATGATTCCATGAACCAGTATTGTGAAATGTAGGAGTAAGCACAAAATCTAAAATTCACAAGCAGCTATGCAAGTGAAAAGATTCTCTAAGTCTTGGTGTGTCATTTCTTTCTAAAATAACACTGATTTTTTTTCAACTTGTTTTCTCAGTCTCTGCTTTGCCATCTCTACTGTAAAACATTTTAATAATCCGTATCAGAACTAAGAACAATAATAAAAAATAATGCAGAAGATTAAACTGAAGAGGAAAGGTCACCATACATGTTTGCTTATAAATACATCCATAAAAATAAAAAGGGATGGGTGGATGTGTGGTATGAGATAGTGTAAAAAGATACAAGAAAAAATGTAAACTAAAAAAATTGGCGAAATGGACACAGATAAAGAAAAACAGCTGTTAGCAAAGCATAAATTCTAAAGAATCTTAGAATACAGAAAAAGTTCAAAAATGCAAGAAAGAAGAGAAAGACAAGTTGGTAAGAGTAGAGAGAAAATTACAAAAAAAGTTCAATTTTGTGTTTTATTTTTCACACAAGATTCTCTGGCATTGTTAGCCAAAGAAAAGCCTTCTATAAATTCTGAACTGTATAAACATGATTTTTTTATTTACAATGAAACATATTTCTGAAGTTGTTTCATGCTTTTTCCAATATGTAAACATTCCTTCTGGCCAGTCTTTATCAATAGAAAATAGTACTGATTATCAAAATTGTACTACCAGGCTTAGTAAATTAGATCATAAAGACAGCATAGCACACCTCAGTGCAATGCTGAAGGAAAATGTTGCTGTTGCAATACCAAGTTGGAACACCTTAACTCTTGAAGGACAAGATTCTATCACCTTATTTTACGTTGAGTATCGTTGTAATGAAGGAAATACTCCCACTTACTCCTGTGAGATTCACAGCTATGTTTAATGTGAAGAAGGGAATCAGAATCTAATCCAGTTATTGATATGGTATTAACAGACCTGGATCCTGAAGACAGCACAGAAATATCTGAGTATTGTGAATGTGTATGTCCCTCTGAGATACACCGTAAGTACATTCTTCATAAAAAGAAGAAAAATGCACCAAATTCACTTTTACCAGAACTTAATAACTATGATTTTATGTTATATCTTGCCTTTACATTTCCTACAGAGATTATTATTGTTAGCAAGAATACTGCTATTTTTTTTCATTTGAAGTATTTTTCGTTATCAGTTTATCTAAAATGCAAATAATTCTATGGAAAATTTAATGTGTATGTGTACATAAATCTACTTAGTATTGTACAATAATTTTCTAAAAAAATGCAAAATAAAAAGAAATCCATTTATAGAGTAAATAATTTTTCTCCATGTCTCTAGAAGACTTTACTTTTATTTGCTTTTTAACTATAATTTACAAAAAGTAATAAAGTGTTGACCCTCTAAAAAAAGTGTATTTTCAAAAGATTTAAACTGTATGCAGCTCAATTTTTCAAGATGCCGCAGACAGAAAAAAATCTACCTTGTTCTTTAACTTGTTTTTTGTTAAAAGCGTTAATCTTATTTTACATAAACCACAAACTTCATAATGGAACCAGAAATTTAAAACAAGTCTAAATCATCATTAATCATGCAGCACTAGATCATTCCTTTATATGTGAATGAGGCTAAGTGGGCAAGAGTTTGTTTTATTATTTCATATTATTCAAAATAAATTGTTTTCCATATTATATGGACTTCTTCATATAACTGAAAGAATGGTAAATATTGCTTGAACATCCCATGATGAGCTTACCAAATTTTCATTTTTCCGTTCTGTCAAAGGGATAGTCTATCATTCTCCTTGGGAATTTAATCCACAGGACAGAGACCCTTGCTGTCAACAACACATATATAACGTCTAACTGTGAAAATACAATAATCAATCCATCCTTTTTCGGAAACTGAAGGACTCTGATGAGTAGGGAAGAGGATAAAAGAAAGTGCTCAAGCAGAGGTCATTGGCCAATGCTAAAGCAAAATCCAGACTGAAAGACCCAGGAGTAGTTCTCAGTAAGGTCCTTGGAAAGTATTTTTACTTTTGCTGTCGCTCTGCATTTTGGAGGTAGGAATTCTACAGACTTTGGCTACAAGTAGCTGACTCAGATTGCAAAGGTAAAGATGTTCATATCTTTCACTGGAGAAACCTCCATCTCAGACCAAGTGTATTTCTGATATGTATTACTTAGAACTCATTACAATGTACAGAAAGGGAAAAACAAACACAAAAACAGCTCTTTCCACTCTGCATATCTTCTGCACTCTTCCAGGAGGAATAGAAGCATTGCCTCTGCCCCCCACACCATACTGAAAGAGGGACAGAATGGTTAGCACCAGCATCTACATTATTTACCCGCTCTTGTAAGGAAAGGAAGGTTGTATCCCATGCACATACAGAGTCGTCTGCTCTAATTTTATCCTCTTCTTAGAACATCAAGGAAGGCAGTGTTTATACACAATACCACTGAGATTTTACAATTTTGTCATTTAATGCTTTTACCTCAGAAATATATACTTGAAAAGGGCTGGTAACAGAGAGAACTGTAACCTTTTATTACTCTGTTTTTTCACAGATTAATATTTTCCTTTTATTCCCAGCAAGTTTCATATTATTTTTAGCACCACAGTTTTTCATGAACATCTTATACTTACCATTAGCACTGTGCTTTTCAAAACTGATGCTAAAACAAATAAATAAAGCTTTCATTTCATCCTCTTTGATGCTAGCCTTCTAATCGTGCAGCAGCAAGACAGAACACAGTAAGCAACATCCATTTGCAGAGCTGGAGAATAACTGCATCGATTTACTACTAAAAAACTCTGCTCCTATGGACTAAGCCAATCCTCCGCAGGAAAACTCACACAGAGAGACGCAGAGGTATTATAAATTTACAACCTAGTTTAAGATGATGGAATTTATAATAGATTTTCCATTTATTTAGTGAGAGGACTTTTAAGAAAAATGTTCAAATGGATTGCTTTTCCATTACTCAAACATCAACTGTGAAAACAAATTCACCCTTTTTTAACTACGGTACTATATAGGTTGAAAATAATCAGGCAGATTGCAGTTCGTACACTAGGCTATTAGTGCGAAAAGGTATCTTGGATTTCTGTACTTACTCAGACTAATACATGCTGTTTTAAATCTCAGAATGATGTAGATATCTGCAAAGTTTCCTGTCGACTATTCCTTAATTTAACAAAGCAAGATTATATAAGGAGCAGACTGACAAAATCTTGTTAGTTAAGGGATGAAAATCCTCTGGGGCTTGTTCCAGATCTGAATAATGTCCTTGACTGTAGTGTGTGTGGTGGAACCAAGTAAGGTATATAATATTTGCATAAGATATTTCATGAAAACATGTGTTATCCCATAAGAAAACAACGTAAAAACAAGCTGTACCACTTCGAGAAAACAACTTGTAATCCAAACAGTTTTTTCAGATTGATTAACTAGAGGTTGGATTCTTGGTCTGAAATCTCATGCTTAAGTTGACATAACTCCTCTAGTTCAGTGATGTATAGGTAGCACAGTCTAAAAAAGTCAGGCTGCCACCACTTTTTAGAGGACTAAAAATAGGGCAAAGGAAGTAGGTTTAGCCACTTCTCCTCCTCAGCAAACCTTCCCATTGGTTCTGTTACACGACCTTCCCTACTAGGGTGCTGTGCATGTGTTTGCAAAGGGAAAGACTGGAAATAGCATGGGGAAATGTAATCCCTGTCCCTTCCTGCTAAACTCTTTTGTTCCGACTCTTCCCTGAGGCCAAGAGCCTCCCACTGAACATCCCTCAGGGAACCAACTCTCACTGCAAAATACAGCAGGATCCAGGCAAACCCAGTGTCCCTGTTGTGTCCTGAAGGCTAACCATGATCAAAATTGCTATTCCACTCAGAATCAAGGAATAGAAATTCTTGACTTAAATGTAAACCAATTTGTGAATATTGTCAGTTTTCAGTATATAACTCACAGTCAGGTGATTTTATTTGCAATAGACCTCCCTGAAGCTATCTTTTACACATATTGAGAATGTTGCTCTAAGATATCCCTTCCAAGCTGATACGTCAACTTCCAGATGGTTTTCTATATTTTGTTTCAATTTTGATTCAAACAAAGGAAAAGGAAGCTGATGGATTGGACTTTATTTTTTTTTAATGTAGATTTTTATTATTGTTTAAAGTGCAACACATGTTCATGGCATTATTTTATTTATATTTAGCATCCTTGTATTCAAACTCCTGTATAAAATAAGCATCATCACTACAATTACTATGTGGCATGTAAAACTAACCTGAGAAAAGTTTCCATATGAGCCTATTAGGATCAAGTTCTTTAATGTAGACAATGCATATGCAAAAAATATAACATATGCTTTGCAGAAACTGCAACGTGGCTAGCTAAGCTGGATCAATAAGCTTTAGCATGAGAAGTTAGGTAAGTTGGACCAATTCCAAATAGGTCCATTGAACACGTTGTATTTTTTACTCTCCTATTAATTTGGGGAGTAGTTGCACTTTTGAAAGCAAAGAAGTGACACTAGCCTTCATTAAACTACGGGAAATATCCATGTATATATGGATCTAGTAGAACTAGCATGTAAAGATATTTAACAATTTGATTACCAAAATCTGTAAACACAGACTGAAGTGCTTGGCATTTCACAAAATAATTACATGTAATTTGGAAGCAGTGGTAAACATTTACAAAAAATTATGCTGAAATGGCCTACAGTAGTATTATAACATTTAATTTTTGCCTAAGATAACAAATGAATACAGCTGGCTTTCGGGCAGGAAATCTTCTGCTTAAGTGAACACAGAAGTGTTGTACTTTAGTATAAGGTCACCCACTCCACAATAAAAGTACAACCCTATTCCTTATTTCATTAGAAATATATTCAGTTTGTCCTACAGCTTGAATTTCCAATAATTATGTTTCCTGACTTGCTGTAAGAGGTGACTGCTGCGTAGAAACATTCCCTTACGGTGTAAAAGTATACTAAGACCTATTATCTCTTCAGGAACCACGCCAAAATATGTGTTTCTGGACTCTTGCAGTTTTGATGTTATGCCAAAAATAGTTTTAAATGTTGTACAATAAAAACTAAAAAAAAAAACCAAAAGGCTGTGTGTTAGGATATGTAAGACAATGAAGGACATGGAGAGGGATTTAAAATGGAAAGCTACAGTTGGTCTAGTTTCTCCAGTTAGCAGACATCCAACTGGATCCACGTACAGTGTTTTGAATTAAATCGTATTTGACCTAAGTCCAGGAGGTTTTTAGAGTG
>VXAL01002555.1:3162-45144 GCA_013399475.1 Chauna torquata
TCCTCACAGTAAATAAAGTATTCTCTAAAAGGCTTTTGGGGATCCTCAGGGCATTCCAGTATTGCCAAGAAGATGCTTTACACTGCCTAGTAGGGAAATACATAACAATGTGCTTTAAAAATTAAAAATTTAGAAGAATCTGAATAATTGCTTCCTGTCAATTCTCTAGGTTGGCATCATGTAATTCAAGAGTGAACCATCTCAAGAAATCCATTTGGAAATGTCTGTGTAGCCCGTGGAAAAGTTATGTAAAACTGTGTACAAAGCACAATACATAATGAAGTTTACACTTGCTTTGGGTTTGTCCTGAGGAACATACAGCACTTCTGACATGGTATCTGTCAGTGTTACTAGTTACAAGATGCAGCCTAGCAGCAGAGGAGTCTCTTTCCTCTTCAAAGGTGAAAACAAAAACTTAAATAGATATTTACAAGTCAGCTGGCTCAAAATATTAGTATTCGGTTCTCCTCAAAAATAAATGAGTAACTGCATCATCTGAATAAAGGAAAAACAAACAGTTTTGTTTTTATGTCGATATTCAAACTACAGGTCAGGACAAAAAATCCATAATGAAACCAGTGCTTTTCAATCTGCTTTTTCATGTGTGCATATGCTATATTCTCAGACCAAGACCATTTGTCCTGATCATAAGAATCAATGACACTAAATTCATGATAGTCTTCTATTTTGATTTGCTCAAAGAATTGCACAGTGTTTTCTGACACACACCAAGTGGAGCTGTGTACATAGCCAGGGGTGAATACACCCAAGAGACACAAAGGTTCCAGTTTATTTCAGTACCAGTCTGGTTCTTGGAAACAGAACATGCAGGAAAGAAAGTGAAATGGTAAGACATATCTGTTTGAAGTATACATTCCCTAGATGCATGCAACAACTAAAATACCACCAAACTTTAACAGTTGTGTACAAAGTAAAATCTTTGAAAATTTCAGAGTGCTGTTCAAAAACATCAAGGCAATAGACTTCTCACCAAAGCAGCAGTTAAGCAAACAGACAAATAAACATAATGAAAACAACATATTTTTCCCTACTCTATTTCCAGAAAACAGATGGATTTTGTTTGTTTTGCAACTTTTTTTAAAAAGCAAGCCTCAAAGAAGACTCCAACAAGGAAGAATTTCAAACCGTATGGCTTCATATATCTATCTCAAAGCTAAAGGCATGTCAGGCCATTCTAACTGTAAGCATATCTACACTGTGACAAGAACAGCGTACACAGCACAACAGAACTTTTGGTATGACTGTAGTATAAATAACATTTGTATTAACCAGGAAAAATGTTAAAAACTAAAGAAGGAATATTGTGCCTAAATAAAAGTAGAAATGTGAAAAATTACATTTTTTGAGACAGGATAGCAATTACGTTTTCTCAAGAGTTAAGCATTCTTGCAGGTCCACCTCTACTTCCACCAGTGTTGTCAGGTCTCATGATCTAGATGGGTAAGTAATCTATTACAGATTATACAAACCTTTCATTAGTTTCATGTATTTATGTATTTATATACATATTTTGAAGGAATTGTTCTGACTACTGTGGCTGACTTCCTACACAAAAACAAAACAAAACAAAACAAAACACTACAATTTGTGTTTCAGCTACAGAATATGAAGCAAAAAAATTAATATTTTGATTGGAAGACTGATTGATACTGAATCCATTACTTAGCTTGTTAAAAACAGGAGCATACTGGTTATTTTCATCTGACTTGCTTCGTTTTTTAGCTTCTGAATCTTGTAATATATTTCTCTAGCGTGTACATATAGAATGAATCACCTTATATTTTCTCCCAACCTCTGTCTTCTTTTTCTGATAAGATAAATATATCAAGTTATTTAAAACTATTGGTATAAAACAGTCACTGTTAATTTCAAATATGCTTTTGACTTTTAAAAATCCTCTCCAATTCTTAATATTAAAAAATACCAACAAGCAAAATGGACACAAACTATCCTGATTCTCCATCACACTTCCTCTTTGCTTCCTTCCTATCTTTGACTTGTCTTCCTGTTTGTTTTTAATCAACACCATGAGCAACGACATGAACAAAAATTATTCCACACCTCTAATAACTCAGTATTATTCTATGTACATTTTCCAGCTACTAGGAAGGCCAAGTTTTGCACTGAACAGTTGTATTCAAGAATTGTAATAGATATCCATCCAATATATTTTAAATTTAATAATTAGGACTAAAGGATTTAACCAAATGCACTCAGAAATACTTGGCAGATCTTAGCCCTAGCTATTAATCCTATTTTAAATAACACCAGGGAGACACAACTCAAGAAAATCCTTTTGTCCTGGATCCCTGCTAAAATGTTACTATATTAAATCTATTCATTTCAATGAACAGATTTTATTTAATTTCTGCCTGGCAATACTTTTACCAGACAATGAGCAGGAGATTTCCCAGAAGTCAGCTCAAGTCCGACCAGAGGTCAAAATTTCCCAACAGATATTCACACACAATTTGGTTGCACGATGTATGCCTCATTCAGAAACAACACTTTCAACAACTTTGGCCTCTTCATATGCTTTGACCTAAAAATTCAGAAATTACACTTGTGAATCAGTATAAGTACCACGAAGAGTTTAAAAACGGGTTATAAAAATTCTTAAAATTGTGAGTGTAAGAGGTTTTGAATAAGCCATACTTTTGAAGCAATACTCAACTCTTAACTTCGACATCTTGGATATTACTATTTACACCTATCAGTGTCAAGCAAAGAAGAGTTCAACCAAAAAGAAAAAACAAAGGGGACGAGAGAACTACTTTTCACTGACCAAACCACTTTCTCTTCTTCTGCAGGAAGAGGGTAATGAAGGTTCAAGAGCACTGTCCTTAGGGGACCAGAGAAGGGAAAATGCTGTTTTAGTCTTTTCCCATTGTTCTCACAGGGCATAGCACTCCTGGCTTCAAGGCAACACCAGCAGAACTCAATCAAAAACCATGCAGTGATGCTCATTAACTATCCTCAAGGCAGCATTATTTAGCCTCTTCTCCCAGTTCTATGTAGTATATCTCTTTCCAAAATTATAATTTTGATTACTGTTCAACTTGGAAACAAAAAATTTCTGCTGGAACAGTCCTGCTGGAAAGCCAGGAGATGTCCTGCAGAGAAGCACAGGCCTTCTGTGCAGACAGCCCATATATTGAGGCTCCCTACTCAGTCTTGTATACTAACAGCTATGCACCTGTGGTGCCTTGAGATTTGCCCGAAGTACTTCTCTACCATCTATCTACTCTGTCTTGGATCTCCCACCCAACACTGGCAACAGCCTCACACTGATCCCCTTCAGCTTGCCACAGAGCAGTCCTCAGGCGCAAGGTGCCATGAACATGAACATGTCTCAGGATAAAGGCCCATCTCCATACACTTGCGGAAAATGTTTCAGAGAAATCATGAACTCTAAATTTGTGCTTTGCCCCTAATTCACCTGACCCCTAACTTTAGCCACGTTTAGTGACAAGAAGTCCCCAAAGAATTATTAAGCAAGTATTAAACTCAGACTTTTAGTTCAAGAATGGAAACATCGAACTCCCACTTTTATCCTACGCCTGGCTGCTCAGCCATTAAGACTCTAACCTTGCTATCTGTAACTCCCATCTTTTTTATATTTTATATTTTGTAGTTAGTTCTGAGACACAAAAGCAAATACTTAAAGTGCTCCAGCACTGTATGGATAATTGTATCGGTGGGAACTATGCTCACACTTACCTAGTTAAGACCATCCCTTACAAGGAATGCTTTTTAAATTGGAGACTACATCCACTAACAGCAATGCCAGAAACTGATGAACTAAATAAAGCTGCAAGTAAATTTACACAAAATTTGCTTTTATGGAATACAATATGAAACATAGGCTGAACTATCCTCTTTGAACAACTTCAACACAGTTACTTTAATATATTAGACATTTGGAATTGCACCTGGCTAAAAAAAAAAAAAAAGAGGTGATACTTCTTCCAGAGCTAACATAAAGTTGTTAATGTCTAATTTTGAACTCTACCTGTGTGCTTTAGCAGATCTGAAGACAGAGCTTGACAAACTGGAGTATTTATCCAGACAAAAATAGCCACTCAGCTGTGCTTTAGTGCCATTTTCTGTCACACCAGCATGACAGCACTAAGTGTTTAGTTCAAATAAGTGGTTCCACGTCCTCTGATAATACAACATGGTTCCAGCATTCTGTTCACTACAATTTCAGCTCCATCAGGGGTGGCACAAGACAGCTCAGTATTCCCAGAGATTTTCAAACTCTGGTGCATGTGTTCTATTATGCACTCAACCTGTCTGGTCCATTTGGACTGGATTCACTAGGGAATACAATTAGCTGGCCATTTTATTTACACAATCCAGCCTGCCAATTTGTCTGGAGCTTCAGTTCTTTGCCTTTTTCTTTTTCTTGCAGTTTAGAATTGTTTCTGATGTGGTAACTATCTGTAGTACAGATTCTTTTTCTACTGGGCATTCATGTATGATGCAACCAACTGCTGGGGACTCATCTCGGGGCGGTTAGGATCTTCAAATTAGAAGTAGTAGTTATTTCCTCAACAAACAGAAGTACTTTTTTTTATATATGAACCACTGATAAGACTTCTATTTAACATGCTGCCAAACAAATCATGGAAAACAAGAAGGAACAGCAACAGAAGATCAAACATACAGGAACAAATATTGCTCCCTACTGTCTGAATACTCCGTGGTCACAAAGCAGGGCGCTCTTCTTGCACTGAAGATCAGAATTGCTATTCAGCATTTTAGGAAAACAGGCAAATACTCAAAAAATGAGACAAGAAATGATCTTATCCAAAGGACACAGAATTTATGTAATTTCAGCAAGGCTCAGAACCACCACTATCACTGCACTTTGTGTACACTTTTCAAAGTTCAAATAGTGTTCATAACACAAACATTACGTCAAAAAATAAGAACAGGCAGAGCCAGATAAATATAAAAAGTCATTCTCATTCAAATGCAAAAATTTGAAATAGTAAACTTATGAAAATATGTGTTTATTCAAGCTAGGAGGTTCCTATATTGCTTGATTTTATGATACCAAATATTATTTTCTGCTATTGTGTTCACTACTTACGGTATTTCTTGACTACTTTTTTCTTCCTCTCTCTCTACCTCTATCCCCTTGTACCAAATAAAAATGTTAGTCTCCTACATCTTTATCTTGAGTGAATACAAAGACAAAATGTTTCATACAATTAAAGTAAATAGAAAAATTGTGCCCTCTTTCATCAGATACTGTTTATTCCTATGCTGCTGCTCAAGATAAATAGCCTGAATTACTTATAGTCTTTCTAACTGCCCTAATTATCGTTTTCCAAAAACATGCTATCACTGGACAAGCCCATAAAATACGTCCTATGGTAGCCTCCTGCCAGAAGACTGTTTTTCCACAGGCTTTGCCAATCAGCTTCATGTAACTTAATCATTTTTGCAAAAATTTATAATTAAACTTTGACAGGAAGCGTACGTACTTTGGTCAGCTGAGTATAAATAATCCAAATCTCTAAAAATTAAAGTTGTAGTATCCACTGTAAACACAAAATGATCGAACAGATTACATAATCTCTCTCACAACTCTGAATGTTTCCATCACTAAGTCTTTCAGTGAGTAATTACGAGTTAAACTGAAACTAACACCACAATAGAGTTAAACTAGAAAAAATGATCGGTGCATTTATGCTGGCAGACAGCAATGATCATTATAAACTCACTAGAATGCATGAAATGTTCACTCCCCTTACCAATACAGCATGTTCTTATTTACATTAAGAGGTTTGAGAGAAAGAAGCTCGAGTATTTGTCTCGAGCATCCCTGATTCCTCAGGCCAGTCCACTGTCAGCTGGAATGTTTTCCCAAAGCAGTGCAGGTTACTAGCCCTCGACACAGGGAAGTAGAAAGTCCTAAAATAGCTTCTCTCCATTCTGCATTTTCTCCATTCTCTCCATTTAAAAAATATCATTCACTTTATTAAATCCCTAGGTCCTCTCCACCCTTCTTCTGACCTGCCTGGTAGAATTCTCTTTTCCATGCTTAAAGACAGTCCATTAGACTCTTCTGTATTTGAGAAGCCTTAGATATTATAAGCAAACAGTGAAAATGAAAAAGCAAGAGGAGTGAGTGATGCACACAAGGCTACATGGACACAACAATCAGCTCCATGCAGCAGGCAGACATTCCTGAGTCTATGACGGAAGCATTCAGCAGTGGAATCAGACTGTGAAACAAACACAGAAAAATAATCAGCAGCCACAGAACTTTCCAGAGAAGAATGGCCATTTCTCTGCAGTTCTGAGGTTCCTACTCCAGCCCCTGCTCTCCAGATCGGTCCTTTTTGTAGCTGTAGAATGGCAACCAACCTATCAAAGGCTGTCACCCTTGACTGCCATCAGTCACTGAACAATCAATCAGTGCTAGAGGAGTCATCACCCAGGTATGCAGGGTCATTAAGTGGGTGCTGTATCTTTGAGCAATCAGCAATAAAGAACAGATACTTTTGAGGCAAAAGCTAGCTGAGCTGTGTTGGGCGTGTATTCCAATTCAGGCCTACTGCACCTGGCTTCAAAACACAAACAGAAATGCGTACTCACCATGGCTATGTGAGGGCAGGAGGAGAATAGGGGCACTTCTCTGACACTGGCATTGAGTTGTCTCGAAAGGTGACTAGTGCTAGCATCATAGAGGACTTTTTCAAAAGTTGTTCCTCAGGCTGGTTTATCTGCACTGGTAAAGTTTCAAAGATGATAGTTCTCCTGTGATTCCCAGCTCACTCTTCAGTAACCCAGCTCACGAAGCTACACAAGTACCTGAGCAGCAGCAAGGAAAGTTCACTATTGCCTGAGCAGTTGCAGTTTGCATGGACTGGACTAGCAGTTAGAACAAATACTCTTGTTTTTCCTTGACGCATATTGGGTTTAGAGCATTCGTGAAGCTACAGAAGGAGAGGGGGACACATTGTCAAGACAAATGAAGTGGTTGCCTAGTCATTCTGGCAGAGCACGATGAGGTGCTGGAGGTCTTAAAAACACTGACCATATGCCATATTCAAGAAACACATCATTTAAGATTAGTTTTTGCAACTTCATGAATACACTGGCCATGGTATGTTCTAGATTTTAGATCAATTGCTGGTAAAGTTTACAAATCTAGTGGGGGATGCTAGATTTTGGGTTTCAGGGGTTATTTTTTCAAAACAAACTAAACATATTACTATTTTCACAAAATAAGGCACTTCGGCAATAAACAGTAACACTTCCAGGAGACATCTGACAGCCCATGAAAACAACTGAACACTAATGCTCGGATTAGGACAGCAATTGTCTTTGTTCTCCCCTCCAGCTGAGTACAAGGCCCAGTAGACTGCCTTGCTGGAGTGAGATGGGTAGAAAATCTATGCTCCCACACCAAAAACCAGAGCTGTCTGGCCAATGTGATTACTGCTGGGGTACAGGTTTCACATGCTTCCTGCAAAGTGATTGGTGGTAATCCTTTAAGTTATCTCAAGCACTGTGTCACGTCCCAGTGAACTTACAAGTCATTTATTGTTTTTCTTTCCTTGCAGAGTATGCCTCCTCAATCTTGTGTTCTCTAGACTCACAATTTTAAGATTACAGAACCAATCTTCAAGTAGCCATTTTTATATCTTGCTGAAGAACAACCACCCTTTGGCAAATATAGAAAAGATGCATCAGAAAGATGAAATACAAAAAGGGCAGCTATTGTTAAAAGATAACACAGCATAACAGTAAGCTACGTTAAAAAACTGCCTGGAATGTTCCAATTCAGATTTTCAGAAAACTCTGAAATAATCATATCTGCCCTTAAGCCACTTGCCACAGATCAAGCACAGTGAGTATTTAGGGACACTTTTCAAAGTCTGTCTGTGAAGCACAGACCACTGAGTTCTGTAGGTCACAGGCATGCAGCAAAGACTGACCCTGCTTAAGAGCAAGAGAAAGAATCTAAAGAAGACAGCCACTAAAGGGAGGCAGAGTTTACCCTGCTGTCGGACTCTCTAAAGCAACGGTGTTGTCAGAGTTCCTCCCCAAGCAGTCCAAAAAGGGGCCTTACCATGACAAAATAATCAATTCAACCACATAAAGATGGCTTACAGAGTACCTGATTGGTAACTTTATCTCATTTGTACTGGAAAAAGTGATCTCTGGGTCAAGGTAAACTTGATATGACACAAGTAGAGAAAGTTTGTTCCTATAGCCCCAAAACATAGTCAATTCAAAGCCATGCTCAATAAGTCTGTAAGGAAGTATACATTCCTCTCTCCATACCTGAATGCAATTGTTGAACTCATTTTTCTTCTGCCTGAACTTTGGAATAGACATTCAATGCATTGCATCTTCCATGCTGACTTCAGACAAAAACCTTGTCAGATGAACAATCAGTTCCTAGATTGTTAATAGGATTTTTTTTTATACATACAAGTATTGGGTTTAGCATAATTTTTCTTTTTGCAACACATTAATTTATGCTTAGAAGAAATACTACATGCCTGTCCCACCAAACACACATTTGGAAATGTTTGCGGTTGCTTAAGGTACTCTTGCTTACGTTTTCAAGGACAGAATGTTCATTTATGAACTTATTTGAGATGCAATGATTTTGTCACATGCCTTCTGCTGCAGTCTCCAGACAATGAAAGTGAAGAGAGGAGAAAAAGAATGTCATTAATAAACACACCCACTTTATTCTGTGGGCTGTATTCTTAAGTTTCTTTAAAAGGTTTGAGTAATTTTAAGGGAGCTGATTCTTCTGAGATCCTCTCCTCAAAGAGACTGCCGTTGGTCTGCACTTCTGGATGTTGCAAAATATCCAGTGCTATTCAATGGGGAGAAGATAGCTTTCCCAGCCAGAATGGCATTCACTGCTGCATAATGTGGTGGGTGCTAGTGGGCATCCCAACCTTCCTGTTGGTTTTCTCCCCCCGTCCCCCCCGCCAAAAGGACTGCAGCAGTTCTTTCCCGCCCCAGCTCCTGCAGTGCAGGTCAATACAGATTTATTCCTAGAACAGTGACCCACCTGAGTTTGCACTGTCTCTCCTTCTCACAACCTGTGATTCTCCAGAACTTCTTGCCTAAACCAGACTGCAACAAGAACCTAAACATCATGTCCAGCACCTTTAAGTGGCTTCATTTAAATGCCTCATTATGGAACACTAACAAGAGGAGAAGTATTTCCAAAAAACACTGGGAAACTGAAAGGTGCTTGAAGAGCCAGTGACTCAGCCCTGCAGGGCACAAACCAAGATCAGAAAGGGCTGAGTTTGAAAGTCATGTGATTACTGATGGAATACTTTTTTAACAGCAAATGCTGTATCAGAAAAGCATCTATAGTGCCAGCTTGTGCTGCTAGGCAAGGGAGTTTAGCTCAACCAACATGAATTTGAGGTTTCATTCATATGACAAATATGTGACCACTTATGTCAAATTTAAGTAAAATTTGAAAAAGTACACCAGGCCCAATTTGCTCAAGCACTGTATTTTAAATGCATCCATAGTACCTTAAAACTCTTTATTAAGTTTTTAATAGCTAAAATGTTCTATAAGTTTTATCAATAATTTTTTCCTGGCAATATTAAAACAGCACCACTTTAGCAGAATATATGATCTTTCCTTTAAATGTCGGTGAGAACTTTAACATTTACAATAAGATCTAGACAGAAATTCATACATTTTTAGGTAAAAGTTTTCCAACATTCTTTAAAGTTTACTATATTTCTGAAAGATTATACAAATCTTAAACAAAACACCGTTTAGTTTCTACACACCTTAATAGTGTTACATACTTCCCCATGGACATTTTTGTCATCATTCATCATCATTTTTGCAGGAAAATAATCCTATTTTTTTTTTCTAAGGTGGGTAACACTAATACTAGCATTCCAGCAATGAGCCTAAGTCTAATGGTAAAAGAAAAAAAGGAAGTCCTTCGTTGAGTTTTTGTTGGAAATATTAAAAGAAAAAAAAAACACAAACAAGATTACACAAATGAACCTTCGAAATATATTTGAACAATCTTAAGATTGGTTAGTCAAAAACAGGAGAGCACTTCTGATTCTCTGGTACTTCTAATGGTAAAATCAGATAGGTCTGCCCCCATACAACCCGAATACTGGGTTCTTCATCACCAATACCAACACAAGAGGAGAGCTAAAACTTGACATTGACACATACTATAGCCGGTAGTCCAGAAATCAATAAGAGCAGTGACCTGCTTTCACGTGAATAACAGGAAGAATCTCTCCCAAAGGCCCCAATGTTTATACGGCCTTCTGACTAACCATCAAAATATCAGAAAGATGTAGAAGCTTCGTACACAGCTAAGTAATGAAAAGAACTAAATAAAACCTTGCTTTAAGCAAGTATTGTTCGTGTTACATAAACTACAAGTTTTACACTGCAGAAGTCAGAGTAGTCTGAAGTAAATGCTGGAGAAGAGAGAAACAGCATGAAAAAGTGGTGAGTTTATGGCAAAACCACCTTGCCAGAACAGCACAGCACTTACAGAATTACTGTAGACCTCTGACTGATCATGTGTGAGAACCTGGGAGGAGAAAGGGTATTTCTGATGTACATCAAACACAGTAAAAACTGAAGTGAGACCACAAGGCTCTTTTTCTTTTCTGAAACAGGATATGAATTTAAGTCTGCAGAAATGTAACTGGTGTGTGCATGTCGTCTGAGGAGGGCCTTGCAGATGCTTCCTAGAAAAAAAAAAGTTGATATACAGTAGTGCTGCTTCTAAGACCAATGAGACACTGTAAATCAAAGCCCTAAGATACGCTAGTGTTTGCCACTCTCTCTTCATTGCAGACTCCAGCTCCTCCGAGTCAGACTAAATGCACCTCTTTGAAACAACTATTGTGACAATACGTTCATCCTTTCTCAGGGTTTATTGCCAACTTCCAGAGCCTAATTGCTCTTGTGCATTGTGAGGAATATACCACAGCCAGACTGTGCCTGGAATGAACAACTACCTTTATCCCACTCTGTTCTCTCCGTTTCAGCAGCGAATTCTCTCTCTTGTTAATGCAAGTATCTGTTGTAGAGGATTTTTCCTTCACAATCTCCTTCACAGTAAAAACCAAAAGCATCTCTTGGTTTCAAACACGACTGTTACAAATCAACACCAATTCTGACTTCATATTTGACATTAGCATTGCTCTTCAAAGCAAATTTGATAGTTTCTCAGCAGTAGCATCACATTTCTTTAATGCATATTGACAGGCAGGTCAGTAGACAGTGACTTTTTTTTAATGACTGTATTCTTTTGTTCTCTTCACAGTACCCACAAGGACTTGAATGACAGAAAGTTCATTTTTCTCCAAATGAACATCTGATTAGAGTAGCCCATGCTTTACCCCCCTTTGGGAGACATGCTGTCAGCCAGCAAAGCCATGGTGGTCGTGGTAACTGTCACTGCATATCCAACAGCTGCTCTGTTACACATTCCCTAACCTGGCAAGAACTGCGCTGCTGAGATTCTGCCACTTTCCTCCACCCTGGCTCTGGGCTGCCATAGCCCCATACCTCCAGCAGGTAGGCTGGCGAGGAGAACTCGCTGCAGCTGCTTCTCCGCTTCATAGCACTGGTTCACCACCAGCAGGAGGTCTCCCTAAGGTGCCTTCTATGGCCTCAACCCTGGAGACCGAATGTCACCTCTGTCAAGCAACCAGAGCTCCTCAGCAGGGGCCTAACCTGGCTGGCACTCTGATTTTGCACACGGTGGTACACTGTGTTTTTTTGCTACACTGATGGAATAAAATTATGAGGAAAAACTGTGCTTAATTAGACATTTTGAATTCTTTAGGCTCAAAGAAGAACATGGCCTGCTGAACAGAAAGTCAGTAAACTGGACAGTGCATGTTCCACTGACAGCAAAAGATTTATGCCTGTACAGTTGTCATGTTCTAGCTGGGCTTTAGCTCAGGTAGAACTTCAGCTACATAAGACAGAATTCAGTGCAAACTGTATTCAGTTGATGGACATCTTAATCATCACCTGAACAGTCATTTTAAGCTTAAGGCTAAATTATTCAAACCAATCTTTTAATTATAAAAAGCTAAGTACAGTAATATTATCTTTGGAACAATCCTTAATATTTCTATTTTTGTTGAAGACATGGTAAAAACACGAGTGGGGCTTAAACTGCCATCACAACTGGTGGCACCTTCCTGGGGGTCCTTTGCTTGCACTTATGCAGGATGGTCCTAGCAGCTTTGTCTTCCACAATGACATCTACAACCAAAATCAATGTGAGACGTTCTTGAGCACATGCTATTCTAGAAGCTTAAAGACAGAGCAAACTACTGCATTTTTTTTAAATTAACATATATTCCTACTGGTGTAAACCACAGCATAAGCTTAAAATAAATAATAAAAAAAAAAGTAAATCTCAATTTTCCCCGAATTTTTTTAGCAAAGAAGTCTTTATTTCTAGTCAATTCAAGGACTGTAAGAGCTGAATGACAAAAGTACTTAACTGACATTCAGTTACAATATTAATAATTACCATTGCTATCATAAAGGTGCAAATGCACTTTAAATACTTCGAAATGGTAGCTCCCATGCATATACAGTATTTTTATGACTTTTGACATTCTAGATTAGGGTTTTTTTTTTAATGGTAAAAAGCAAGTTAATGTGTAAATGGCTAAGCAAGAAGGCAGATGAACTTGAAGGGACCGTAAAAGTGCATCTGCAGAAATTCCAGTTCACCTACACGCCTTATTTGCATTAGTACCTTTTTTAGTACAGATGAGGTGCCATTCACCAACCAAATCTTTATGTTTAAAAACGTAAACAAAAACTTTCATGGACAACAAAGGGTGGCATGAAAGACAACTAATATGACAAAATTGAAGATGAACTGTGGTAAAAACCAGATGATGTTAAGGAACTGGAGGATACTAGTCAACAGCATAACTGGCATACCAATGGGTTGGAAACCGGAACCATAACAAGAATATCATTTGTAAGAGATGTTAGATGATGTTTTGCAGCATACTGCTTCTTCTGCTGAAGCTGACATAAAGCGACCCTTACGCATTACAAAGGGCCAAGATGTTGCAGATGCAATAGAAAGGAAAAGAGTAACAAATATTTTTATGCATAAAATAACAACGGAAGAAAAGATGTATGAGAACCCCATAAAAATATAATTAAAAAAATGTGATTCTCAAAAAGCGCTACGATTTCTCTACATAACTTGGCTGTCTCCATTTTGCTATGATTTTCTAGCTGAGGAAATAAATACCAAGATATGTAAATTTTCAACTCTTAAAATCTTTTCTAATCAGGGAGAAAGGACCCTCAAAACAAACAAAACCTTTATTTCCATAGTTGCTACCAAAAGCATAGAGCATAGCCAAGTGAAAAAGAGTTATTCTGAAATTACAAATACAATTTTTTTTCAGAACACAGGGGTTAAAATCTTGCTGTTACTCATAATCTACTGTTCCATATCAGAAAATGATGAAATCCAAACTTTAGCTTCCTCTTTCTACAGCTTATCCCAGCATGGGAATTGATTCATCACACTTTGCAATCAACATTTGTACTTAACTGAATACAAATCATGATACTGAGGGAGATTTACATGTTTGTGTCATAGAACACAATGCTTGGGAAAAAAGTGATTTATCTTCTGAAGGGGATTTACTCACATTTCCAAATTACCATTCAAAGTAAAACAGAAGAAGTGGAAGGATGGGTGTTTTAATTGTTTTCTATGCTTTTCTACTTCTCTATGTTAATTTATGTAATTGTTAATTTTTAAAAGAATCATTTTCTGTTTGTTTCAAGCCCAGAAATATAAAATTTGCTCTCCCATAATTTTGTTGTAGAACTTCTGGGAAATCTCAGAGATGTTATCATTAGCTTTCTGAATCTTACTGAAAGGTTAGAGCATTGTGTATTCTTTTCTCTAAAATGTGAATTAGTCACTGAAATTAAATAAAGGGTGCTATAAAAAGTGGGGTAAAAAAACTGCCAAGAAACAATCAGTTTGAAATAGCCCAACCAAAAATCCCTGTTCTTCTGAGTTGATTAACACTTAGCCCTGGTTATGAAAAACATGACAGAAAGCTAAACCTTAGTTACACTTTCTTTTACACATCACTGTTTAATCATGTCTTTTTTGGTGCCATGCTCCTTTCCTAATTCTATGGGATAGGTAGAAAAGAGAATTATATACCTATATATAAAACACACGCTATATTCCGCTTGTATTACAAATGTATAATGTTAACAGATATGCAGTAGATTTGTTCACACCAAATATGGCATTCGTAATGTTTTCTTGCTCTCTTTGCCACTTACTCAATTCTGCCTGTTGTGTCTTCTCAATTGTTTATACTAAGAGATTTTTGGAATAGATATGCAGATAATGCCTGAAGGAACAGATCCCAATCCCTGATGCTGACAAATAAATATATTTGTAATGCACAATGATCATACTAATGCAGAATTATAGGTAAATAATAGAAGTATTTATGCACAATATACAATCCCAAATTAGAGCTTGTTAGGAAAAGTCAGGAAATACAGGTCACACCTTAAACATTTATTTAATTGAACAAAGAGATTGACTATGAAATCCTGAATCATAGCATCTGCACTCAACTGCCAGTTTCAGTTTGCCAAAAGTTGAAATTTTTACCATTGTCACTGAAATTTCAGAACTGCCCAGCACTTCCAAGATCTCATAAGATTTGTTTTACTAACCGTGCCAAGGTTTTCCAGTGAGTACCCGTTTTTGTATCCAGCTTCATTATATTATACATCCTCAAATATCTTTCAATTGTGAACAAAGGTTGAACGTTTGTTGTAAAGCAGGTTAATCAAATGTTTTGTAGCAAACGTTAAATGTTGAAGCAAATGCTGTAGCAAGTGTAGAAATGTTGAAGTCATCAGGCTCTTACAACCTTCTAAAACCAACTGGAATCAATGGGATACACCTTCTGAGCTTTCAACTGAATTCTATATATTACAACATCACATTAACCCATCTGAAAATATCTCAAGATTCTACAGATGATACTATAATTTTCCACGTTCACTGCAATTAACCCTTGCTGCCACCCCACCAACAAGCCATCAGAACTGGAGTTGCACAAAACCTCTGTTACTTCAGAATGTAAATATCCCCATAAGGTAAATAATTACAAACATACCAAAATCATACCATGGGGAAATGTAAGTCGAGAGCTGAGTTTTCACATCAGATCTTCCCTCTCTGCATTCAATGCTTGCTTAACATTAAAAGTCAGTAGATAAACGTACAGCAGCTATAAAACCATATTCAGAAACATAAAGAACATTAGAAAGGGAGACAGGGATAGAAATCACATTCATTTGCAGCTGCAATGAGAATTTATTTCTCAGCTGAAAAATATGTGGTGTGAATAATTTCATTGCCCTCAACAATAAGACACGTACTTATAAACAGGCAAGTGCTTAACTGCCCAACGTAGTTAAGATACTACAAACTAAGAAGTTGATTTCCAAAGCAACGGATGAACACAAAGAAGGACATAAGACTTCCCCCTTACTGAACTTCAGGTTATGGTGTTTTGTGACTGCCAATACTACCTCTCAATAACATCCGTATCTCAGCAAGTATAAACCACAGAATCAGTGTTGGTCAGTTGAGGTTCTTTAGCAGAGCAGTGCTAAAGTTAAAGTCAGACGGAATTTTCTGGACTGGTGAATATGAAGATGCCAACTGTTCAGCATTATTATTGTTGCATCACCCTTATACACCTGAAAACTAAAGTGAGGGGAAAAGCTTTTATAAAAACAACATGTTTTGATCATATCAGTCATGGTAGGAAGAGCATCTTCCTCTACTCACATCCTGTTTATCAATCTTTAAGTGTCAGCTTTGAATTTGTAACAAGTGAAAGTGTAGTGAATATATTTAATTATTATAAGTTTTAAGGACCATATATCACAGTATCTCAGATTGTTACTGATAATTTATTGAGAAGGAGACAAAAAAACACAAACTTTTCAACAATGTAATCTAAGGAGGTATGTGTATTTAACATCCTAGATAACTATATAAAACTATGGTACTGCAAATTTGGGTACGGTTAGGGATATAAATTTACTATAAGATAAATATGGAGAGTTTGATGCATGGAAAAAAAAGCCATGAACTGTCAGAAAGATTTTTTAAACTCTATCAGGATCACAGTCAGCAATGACATTTTTTCTCATTTATTTCTGCATCCTTCTCTATATACTTTTAGTAAGTAGTTCTTGTTTCATCACCTTTGTTTTCTGACCCGATGACTCAGATTTTACCATTTCCAGTGACACTAAACCAAATGCAGAACCACGGATTGTACTTAGGACTAATTTCCTGAACTACGAGTAGTGCTATAATCTCACTTTATTTTAGTGGCCTATAAATCTTTATCCTCACATCTCCACCTTACCACTGGCATTCCTCCACAACATTGGGCAAACTGCTTAACCTCTCTGTACTGTTGCTTCCCTACCTGTAAAGCTTTTTGAGGCTTAGAGATGAAACAAACAACTGTTACAGCTGAACTTCAAGGCCCAACGGTCATCCTACATTGGCATGTCCTATAAGAAGAAAACATTCCTAGAACTGAAGAAACAGACAATAATTCTTAAGAGAATCATCCAGCAATAAAGAGGATTTGTGTCTCCAAGCACAGATTTACTACATAAAAAGAATTTGTACAAATAAGACTAGTGCTTAAACAGGACTGACTACATAATGTGTTTCAGCTATTAATGGTCTAGCTCTGTTTCCTTCTCTATGCTTGTAACAACCCCTGACGGCAAGGACAGAGCTGTAACACATGTATGCTGAGGAATGTAATGGACAGTAGCTTTGAACCTCAGAGCTTGCCTCCATAAATATGTTCCCCACTGTGGCGCAAAAAGAACAAATCAAAACCAGTCCATAGAGTGATCAATAAACGTTCAGGCTAGTACCTATAAAAAGACAGTTGGACAGCTCTACTCTGAGCTCACACACAGGGGCAGTGGTTACTGTAGCCTAGAAGCCACACTGAACTTGGCCTTTAAAACATCTAAGACCAGGAACTAGTCCCTCTCTATATGGCATTTAAAAAAAACGGGAAAGTATAAAGCAAAAGAATCACTAAGTGGCTTTTTAAAGACAATAACGAACAGAAAGAACACTTACGAATGCATGCAGAGTATGAAGGAAGGAAAACGAAAATCCAAAACTTCAGTAACAAGTAACTTTCTAAATAGAATCTCCAACAGAAGTAAGAGTTGCCTTATAATTGCTGTGAATGTATTCAGACAAGAAAACATTCTGACCATAGCCTGAGACGTATTTGTTCTTGTAAGGAGGGTAAATCAAATGATGAAAGATTATAGAGACTGGCTTGTTTTAGTGGTGGACCTTCCCTTCCTTTTACACTACTGAACTAGTATTATTTGAAAATCTTGATGCCAGTCCAGTCATTTACATCTGGTATATGGTTTTTAGCTTTGGGGTGTATCTGAATTTGTGGAGATAAAAGAGGAAGTCTTAAGGAAACAAAAGCCACTGAACGACTGTGCTGCTGTGTGCAGACTTCACAAAAGGAAGGGAATCAAAGTGTTTTTCACTCTGGCAATTAGATCTAGCAGTGACTGGCAAACATTATTATTTGATGCCATTTTTCTAGTTGAGCAGATGGCCAGCTCCCTAGATACTACTTCAGTGACTTCTTGCTAGGACAACAAACAGAAATGATGGTAAATAGTCATCCTGATTGGATGCTTCCAACTTCCCTAAAACATGAGTGAAAAGGACTGCCCAAGAAGGGAAAGGTTTTATTTTTGATGAAGGGGTAAGAGACAGGCCACAGAGGTCCTGAAATAGGCAGTGTCACTGAAGAGCTTGCCACCTAGTGACACACCAACTGCAGTTCTTGGAGCAAGAGAGAGGCCAAGGTAACGCAGCGCTAATGCTTGCATTGTGAAGATATTTCAAGAGTCTCATGTGCGACTTCACAGCCCTGTAAGTTCAGAGGTCTGCAAGCTACTAGTATCCATTTCTTAGAACAAGCAAAATTATAGATTAATCAGACAGGACAGAAACAGTTCAACACGCCTAGTGCTTCTTCTTCCTGCAATAGCATATGCTGCTATAAAGACCTCTGATCTTTAAACATTTAGAAACCAGACACAGATGGATTTAATTTTCTGTGGGTGAATAAATATAAAATGTTGAAACATACACTACAAAAAGAGACTACAAACTCATCCTTCATCCCTCTCTCTCTTCTGGAATAGATGTCTCCAGTCAGTGAAAATCTCTGAAAGCAATTGCAGATAAGGCCTTGAACAACTTTACAGTGGCTTTGGTAGAAGTATGCCTCCCTTAAGCAGAGAAGGAAATGTTTTCTTTGATTCTAAATGTTAATTCTCGTTTAAAGCTCCCCCACATCTCTCACCTACCAGTGAATGTATTTCACACGGTTAAGCGTAGCAAAGAATCACAGCCTTTTACTGGAAGTTACATTTCATGAAACAAGATCAAAAATGTTAACAGCAAGCATGCTGAAGAGGTGCCATTTGAAAATATTCATTTGAACTCATTTGACCAAGGCTATTGTTTGGAGTTTAAAAAAAAAAAATCACACCTGTGTGCAGACAGATAGAGTCTCTTTATCTGGTAAGAACAAGGTGAGGAGACTTGTGCGATAGATAATTAATCTCTATTGCTATCTATAGTTTCATTGTTAACACTGTCTTGGTTGATGTGTGAAAATATGTTCACACCTTTGAAAATGGGCGATTAACTAATCAAATGACAATATGAATCTTAGAAACATAGAAATAACTGCAATCCAGCACTACTTATGACTGCATTTTTATTTTCAATTTTATAAGAACTCCTGAAAACCAAACTTCTCCATTATCTCTAACATCCTTCAAGACTATAAGGGAAGTTACAAGGTTTTCCCTACTTGTACTAATCAGTGCAGAAAATTGTGACCACCATCACAAGTCTATTTTCATCAGGGAACCCAATATTTTACCCTCAGGCAACTAACTGCATGGAAATATTTCCTTATATAGACAAGTTCCAGGAGACTGTAATGGAGAGAAGATATAAGCAGCACTGACTAACCAGGGGCAGGCACTATTATGCAGGAGCCACTGTCCCATTATAAGCCTGTTAAGTAACAGTTGTGTGGATTAAGTACTATTGGTCTTACATCAATGCCCCAGGAGATGGCCCAATTAAGCATGTTTTCTGGGTATGTATGTCAATTAAATGAAGTATATGGCACTAACTTGTATAGAAGTGCTACACAGCAAAAGCCCCGCACGTTTCATGGTAACTTCGCAGGGCTGCAGAACGTGTGCAAGATTCATATTTTAAAAGATCTGACTAAACACAAATTATGTTATTCAAATGTCACTTCCAAACTCTCTCCAGCGATGTGAGTTATGTGAGTTACATCTCACGTTTATGAGAGTCCCACTTTCCACTCTTTTTTTCTTTTTTTTTTTTAAGTTTTGTTTTTTTAAATGAAACTATCCTTTTATACCGTCAGATGCTCCCAAAGGATGGAACTCACGTAACTGGTACTTCCACATGAAAGAAGTAAATCTATCTTCTCCCTATATATAGAATGCTGATCTTATTTACATCCAGTCTGCATATAAAAGCATGCAAAATATGTACTTAGAAAGTATTTAGCTTTTTTATCCATCTACTAAAATTCTTGACATAGCTTTTATCGCATCTCTAACATTATAACCTCTTCCCTTCTGGCCGTTAAAACTGTTCCATTTATATTCATTCAAACAGCTATAAAAAAATAATTTTTGTGTCACTGAGTCAGTCACTGTACCATCTCCTGCTACCACCGCAAGGACTCCCAAGTCAGACACAAGCTATTTATCGTCATTTAAAGCCCTTCCTGGACAGTTTCTGTCTGTCTTATTTATGCTGTTTCTGCTCCGCATGTCAGTCTCGTTTACTTATTTGTCAAGATTTCTAATAACTCGTCTAACACTTTCCCTGACTTTTTCTCATTTCCAATACTTTATAAAAGTATGAGACTATTATCAGACCCACATCTCCACTCCCTCACTCAAAAACTATTTCAGCCCCTCAAATCTCCAGAACCAAGTTGTTCTATCATTTTTTTTCCTTTTATATTCGTTTTTTTTCTTTCCCAAAGATCTCTCTTATTCTTAGAATTCTTCATTCTTTTCTGTCGCACACGAAAATTAGACTTGCAGAAAAAAATTGTTTTTGCTTTCCAGGCCCAATACCGGAAGAAGCAGCAGGACCAGGCAGGTTCCCTGGGTTACAAAGTGTTGGATATTTCTTTTTGTAAGTATTGGCTTTATCAAAGAACAGAAATACTACTTCAAAGCAAAGTTCTATATAGTCTACTATCCTGTCTCTGAAAACAATCAAATTAATACATAGAGCTGACATTTAAGTTCAAAGTTCTTCAATTTAAATAAACCTTCACATTTCCAATTCTGCAGGGCATATATAAATACTAGTAGCCATAAGTCTAAGAGCAGCAAAGATGACTAACTTCAATTATTTCATTTTTAATTTATTTCAACTTACTGTTTTAAGTGTACTCTCTCCTTTCTGGTTTTCATGCTGAAAGCTCCTTTTTGCATCATGCGTTTTCTTGTATTTTCTCACTGCAAATACGTAACTCTTTGCAGATTGGCTATCTTTTTTTTTCAACTCTTACATTCATTGCAGAACTGGCAGAGACCAAAAACCTTAATAAAATAAATACAAACAAATGGGTATGTTGCGTTTTCACAGCCCTGTTCACTTAAGTATCAAATCAGTGTATAAACATTGACTGAAAGTGGTATGGTTCAATATTACAGAAAACAACTATAATATCCATATTCTGCTCTAAGAAATGAGACCAAACGTGTGGTTTAAAAACAAAACACCACAAAGGCACTTAATGCTCTCTAACAGAAATGCTCTAGATCAGTAAGACCAAAAGCAATCGTGTGGAAGATTTTGCCTACATCACGCTCTACTAATTTCTGTGAATGTATCAGCACGAAGAACCTGGCTCTTAGTGTGGCCTCAAGTTGAAACAAGCCATTTTCAAATAAAAGGACTGAATTATCATATGGGGAAAATCACGTACATCTGGAAAACAAACAAACAAACAAAAAACCTGTGGACTTGAAAATCGGACCTGTATTTTAACGAAAATTCATTTCAAGAATAAATAACATGTAATTGTGATCTAATTTCCTCCTAATTATTTTTTTCTAGATTGCTTATACTGTTATCTTCCAAAGGCATATGATGTCTTTATGGTATTTGGGGAAACTCCTGACCTTCCCACTTATCTGAGAATGTAATACTTAATGCTCAGTTCGTTTGCACTGAACAGGACATAACAATGCACGGTAACAGAGGAAATGCCTTATGAAGAATTTTTGCCACCTTATACAAGAGGCTACTGCTTAAATGGACTGATTTTCCATACCACTTGTCTGCTAAAAACGTTGAAGAGGCTGCTAGGAAAAGAGAGGAGGCTCCTTGAAAACTCTGGATTGTACTTGTTAAATCAAGTCTTGACTTCTAGCTCTTACTATGTCTCCTTGTTTTAAATTTATCTTCATTTCTGGGGAATCATGTTCTCAGCTTTATGGATTGTACTTTCTTACAGCTTTTCATCCCATGATTTGTTTCTGAAAGTGGTCAACCACGCCATTAATAACTAAAGAAAGACTGGTCAGTTAAATATACTGGAGAATCATAAACAAAAGACACCAAAACTATTCCTCTCCACTTATACTTCAGATATGCCTCAATAGAAAAGCACACACAGAAAAATTAGTTGGTTTGAAGGGTATCAAACTTGTAGCGGCACTATGCAAAAAGCACTGTGTGTTCTTTCTATAGACCTCCTAATCTGCCTGATTTTTGATAAGCAACCACACTGTTCTTCAAATTTTGCCTTAAAACCTGCATCTTTTTAGTAATAACTAGGCAACTATTAACCCATATTCACTCCTCTACACGATATCAAAAGCTCTCCCTTTGACCTTTTCATTGCTAGCATTTACAATGCAATGTTTTACATGGGAAGGTTTTTCTCACTTATGTGTGCTTGAAATGCTTGAAAAAAAAAAAAGACATGCCTTTAACAGATCATAAAATAGGGGTACTTGAAAGCCTTTATCCTGAACTGCGCAAATTGAGGTTAAAAAAAAACAAAACACAAAACAAACCACGTAAGCCCTAAGTAATTATGATGTAGTCACCCAGCTCCCCCATTTCACTAGGCTGACGAGCACACAACGCAAACTTCTGTAAGTATATTTTGCCCAAGTTTCTGGTGGGACAGTGAATTTCCCAATTCTTCCATCTCTTGAATGCCAGTCTCGGGAGCTTGGTCCCAGGTAGAGAGAGAGAGAGGAAGCCCCGTTTTAAAGGGCACAAACCAGCTAACCACTGAAAACGGCCATTCCTGTAACTCATCTTCCTCTTCAACCCCTCGCTAGGGAAGCCTCAGACGCCCCGAGGACTCCTTTGGCCGCAGGCTGCGACACCTCAGCCCCGCAGGCCCCCACTCAGGGGCTGCGCCCACAGCGAAGCTTGCCTGGGGCTCCCGGAGAAGCCAGCGTCCCCTCTGCCAGGGCCTGCAGGGTGACTGCCAGGGCCTGCAGGGTGACTGCCAGGGACCGAGCTCACCTACGCTCCCCCAGCACCCTCCGCCGCCCCTCAGCGCAGCGGCGACTGCTGGCCCGCCATGTCGCGGCCGCCTGCCAACAGCGCGTGCGCCTGGGCTCCCTCGGGCCCTCCCTCCCCACGCGCGCCCCCGTTCGCTCTCAACGCCTTGCGCGCTCCCGCCGCTGCCCTCTGCCCGGAGCCGGGGATGGGGGGTGTGGAGAGGCTGGGCCGCTCGGCGCCTGCGCGGCAGCCGGCAGGGGCTGGCTACGCAGTGTGCGCAGCTGCCGCCGTAGCGTGGAGCCGCAGATGGAGCCTCCCCCTGGCGCAGCAGGTAGGGGCGGCCGCCGGTCGCGCTGGCGGGCCNTCCGCCTGCCGCCGCCTCGGCTCAGAGGGCGAGGCCCTCGGGCTCTCCTCAGCGGCGGCGCCCGGGCTGAGCCCCGGGGCGTCGAGGTGCCCCGCGGGCCTCACCGCGCCGCCGGGCCTGCGGCAGCCTCCCCGCCTGGGAGACAAGCGTAAAGGCAAAGTACCGAGCTCTCGTGGCCCTCGTGTCGCCAAGGCCTCGTCTCAGCAGTCACGGCTGTGTATCCCCGCGAGCAGTCTAAGCCTGTGTCCTTACACCAGCGTAACTTCTACGCGGCCACCCTGTTCCTGAGGCAAGTGCCTTTAGCAGTGTTTGTGTTGAAAGGCCAGTCCTCCAGCAGAATGAAGGCTGGCGAGGAGTTCGTGTCGTTCAGCTAGTGCAGCGTGCCGAGGTGCCCATAGCTGGCAGCGAGCTGCAGCAGTCGCGGCTGCACCTCGGTTGGTGAGGCCTTGTCCTCGAGAGCCCAAGGATGCTGGCCAGGGCCGCGTTCTACGTTTCTGATGGAAATGGCTTGGACCTGGCTTTCCACACCTGGCAAATAGGGCACTAGTGAGATGGTAAAGTTCAGGTTTTGTTGACAACATCATCTAAGCATTAGTGTGTTGCAAAACTAAGAAAATGCTATAAAACTTACTGCTGTATTTCAGCTGGTGGTTGTTCATCCACAGCATAATTCTGCTCCCAGTTGTTCTTTGGAAAAAGTTTGTAGTAATTACAGTAGCTTAAATTAAGCTACTGCGTATTCTTTGTGTAGCAAAAAGGATGACTCCAGATGTTGGCACTGAGCAATGTTTTGCTTCCCTATTTATGCCTGTAATGACATTACATATGCCTCCCAACACAAGCTGTACTTGTATTTTAGCCGTAGCAGCACTGCTGAGGATATACTTTGGGTATATGCTCTGTGACACCAATACTGAGATTGATCTGCTAAGCAGTGGCATTGCTTACTGACACCTCTCTAAATCTGCTACCTTGTTATCCGGTATCTTTTGCTTACCTCGCCCCCAGCCCAGCTATCAGTCCCTGGCTGTTATGGCTCTGCTGAAAACCTCAGAACGTGAACTGAAAGCAGAGATGTCTAAGTGAGGTTGTAGAGAAAGTGGAACAATAGCTGCAAGAGGTGTGAGCTGCCCTGTTCGTATCAGTAAGGTGTTAACTCAGATACCCTGGTGTGGTTTTTAATGTCATCGTTAACTGCTTCTTGGCTCGCGTATGAGAATAAAGAGGAAGAATCACAGTTTAGTAAATTGTTACTGTGACTGATGCTCCATTTTAAGGTCACAAAAGACACAGATATTCTCATGGCTTTGCCAGGCAGTAGGGAGCACATATCAAGGAGTCCTCTGAAGCTCAGAATGTAGAAGCTGTGAATTATGTTGTGATTTATATGGAAGGAGTTTTTTTGACAGCCATGGTTTGGGAAAGATCTGTGGCTGTGTTATTAGGTAATTACATCCAGTAAATGAATTGGTAGATAAGTCCTTTGAGAAAATTCTGTTACATGATTTTGTTTTATCCTTCTTAAGAATGAATGTGCTGCAGCCCAGCATTGAAGTGTTTTTGTATGTAGCACATCCAAAATTTTCATTGTAGGACGCTTCTTTCCGTAGTAGAAGTAATGAGTTATTAAAAAGCTCATTTTCATTGTAACATGCATTTGGTTATAGCTGTCATTTTCAGATAGTGATGTCTGGATCCCTGTTTGAGGACTCACAAATGGTTAAAGAGAAAAGTAAGGTTATTGACAGTAGCTTAGATACACAATACAGGGTTTGGCACCTATCCTGGATATTTTTAAGGGTCTTAAAAACAGAGGAGTTGAAGGTTGATTTTATAATCGTTTTCCTAAGCTACCTGAAGTATCTGTTTCTGACTGTCTTACGGTCATGTGGAAATGTAGGTAGTTAAATACAGCCACAGCGTATCAGTGGAAGGACTGAGTTGGGCTTCCAGAATGGTTGGGACTTGTTTTGAAATGACATGGACAGTAAGAGCTAGAAAAATATACTGAAAGGAATGAAATCATAGCTTCAAAAGGTAGAAAGGAAGAAATAATAGGAGGAATAATAGGATATACAGCAGTGTTAAATTTAAAGGGGAAAAATATATAAATAAGAGGAAGAACAGTCTCACCTTTTCATTAAACTTCCTTAGATAACATTGGTGATTAAGAATGTAACTTGCCCCCATCAGGAAGGGAGTTAAATCAGATCGACCTTTTTCATGTTCTTAGTGTCTTTGGCCTGCGTTGGGAACATGAAGAGAAAGGATAATTGCGGGTTCCTGAAGTTGCTTGGCAGCACATTTTAGAGAAATATTCTGGGAAAAGAACTAAGAAATGGATGATGTATTGGGACACTCCAGTGAGTTTTAGAATACTGAATAGCTTGAAAGGATTCCTTAGAGTTTAAAATCCAGAATAACGTCTGCAGTCATTTTGTTAATGTAACCAGAAGGCTTTCGGTCTCCTCTTCATGTCAAAACACCTCATGCTCTGCAACTTTTGAAAAACTGAATAATCACTGGTGTGTTTTGATTGTATCTGTGCTGTTAGTTTTTAGGGTCTTCATTCATTTGTTTTATACGTGCTGATTGCTCATTAAATCCGTAGATGCAGAAATCAAAGATGAATAAGGTAGGCATTGTTTTGTCTTCTTTCTTAATCCTCACTTCCATTAAAGAAATATCAAGAAGAATGGTATTTGGTCCTGTTACTCAAAAGCCTTGCTCTTAATTTGTATGTGGTGTTTGTTATCTGACATGAAAACCGTAAAGTGCATAACCAGAGAAGCTGTTCAATTATGTCTTGAAAAATGTGGTTGAAGAGCTAAATATTCATTTCCTTGAGGAGTTTAGGCAGAATTTTTTCATGAAACTTCTTTTAACTTTCAGAATTGCATGAAATAGAAGAGTATGTAGTACGCTAGCCACTAATTAGTGTTATCGAGCATGATGGGAAGAAATCTTACCATGGTTAGCATCTCCTTTAGTAATGATTGGGGGGCTTCATTGGTTGGTAGATTTTCCTGCATCTCTTCTTCATCCAAACGCGGGTTACTTTGCTCTTGGTTACTTATTTCTTGTTTCTGATGTGAATGATTGCGAAGTTCTTGAGGTCGTTGCTTAGCTCTAGTTTATGTGCTCTGTTTACTTCATTGTATGTTCTTCAGATAGTTTGTGATTTTTTGTGGACCCTACTCTATTTTTTTCTCCAGATGGAAGAAGTAGTAAATTCTTGCAGAACATCTACTGTTAGTTAGAAAGTGTGTAGGGTAGTAGGGATTGTACACTTGTGACCAGTTTAGACAAAAGGTGCTCAAATGTTTGGGCTTCACTTAAAAGGTGTGGAACCCTATGTATAGGAATCCAATTGTATCTGTGGTGGTAGTGTTAATTTTTGCTGTCCCAGAAAATACAAAATATGTATTTTGTTGCTGAAATATTGCTGCATAGTGTCTTTAAGTGACAAGAAGTGGTGCTCAGAAGGATTTTACATCAGTTTACGAGTGAATCATTCAAAAGTTTTTCAGTAGTAGAACTAGGGCTCTCTGCACTATTTTAGTCCTTGGCTGGTCCACAGCCCTGGTTGTTACTGACTTTGTATTTTGTGTATTGTGCTAGAAGCTTCATCTGCAGTCGTCAGAAGGGATTTGGGGTGGGGTAGGATGTTTCCGTATAGGTTGCTCACACCCTAAGTTTTCCTAACTGGCAGATCTGTCATACCTGAACAATAGTTCAGGATAGTGTTAATGAACCAGCATAGTAAATACTAAGCCCAGATCTGCAGTTAATTCTTTTGGTCATATAACTGGCTCTGCTATGTGATCAAGAGGATAAAAAGCCAAACCTCCCTGTGTCAAAAACAACAAAAAAAACCCCCACAACTTTACAAGCAACTTCAGGTCTAGCTTAACTTACTAGTCAGTAGATGTATGAACATTTGGAAGCCACATGTAATTAACAAATGAATGTGCTCTGTCAGGTTTGCTTTTCCTTTTCTTTCTAGATATTACAGGCTAGCTGTAATATAGCCATTGTTCATTTTTAGCAAACAGGCTTGTCAGTGCTCTCGTAATCCAGTACTGCCATATTGCAAGAACACATGAGCCCCAAAGCAAAATGTAAGATAACAAATTCAGCCAGTGAAAAAGGTGAAAATTGACTTTGAGGTGATGATAGAATGGTGAGAAGTTAAAGCTTTGGAAATTTTCCCTGGTGTTGTCATCCCTGTACTCCATCTTAATTTAAGATGATGTGAATATTACATAGAAAAATCTCAAAATCTGTAACTTTTTAAATACAAAGAAATTTATTCATATACAGTTTTTTTTTTTAAAAAAAAAGTTGCTGTGTAGAGAAACTGCACTGATCAGCCTCTTTAGTTTTTCAGTCAGGATTTCAGGATATCACTTATGTTATTTCCCTTGGATTATAACACTTTGATTACTTTGTTGTCCTTCTATACTTTAAAACCTTTGTAGAAAGCAAAGTACTTAAGACTCCAGTTCCTGTGCAAATGAAGTTGCCAAACTCAGTAGCATTTCACATATGCATAAAGTTGTTCAGTCCTGGTCCATCATGAGTTGCTTCACACTGGATGTTTTTGACTGATAAAATTCATTACCTTTAGCAAGATCCTGAATGTTTTTGTGGGACCAAAGTTACAAACTGGTATGCTGAAACTATTCTGTCACTTTGGCCCCACTTCCTGGCAGCAAGGGCACAGGAGTCCCCTCATGGTTATAGGACTGGGTATTTAAAGTGTTAATTTCATCTTCATGAAGCATTTAGATACACATTTTTTAAAAACTACAATTGTAGGAAAAAAACATAGATTTTAGAAGTATCTGTTTTTTTCTACCCATGACTTTAATAGGTCTCTCTCTAAATTCATGTGTAGCGATGATGTGCGACTTTGTGTTTCAGAATAGAGGTTTCAAGTAGTTGATAATATATTCAATGATACAGACTTTTTTGATAGCTATTTTTATGATGCACACACGCACACATGAATTAGCATGAATTAATGTGAGATCTGTAGCTGTTATGTGATACAAAGTAGATAAGCTAGGCAAAACAAAGGAGATGAAAATTTTGAATGCATTCTTTTCCTGGAGGAGTAGTAAGCTGTAATTATCTTTGCCTATTCAAAACACAACTGTTATGAGTACACTAAAATAAATCTGAAATAGCTTTTGGAAAAATTGAACCTCTGGAGCCAGTAGTCTGATGAAAGGAATGTTTGCCTCTGAGCATACAATTAACATTGCATTGCTACTTCTTTTACTAATAAAAGTATACTTTCCAAGCAGTTTTATACTTAGCTCATAGGAAGTGTTTTAAAACAAAACTGTTGGGTGCTGTATTTACAACACAGAAATAATTTTTGTCAAGTGATACAGAAATGACTAAATCCCCAAATTTAATGCACTTAGGTAACTTAGCTATCAACGTGTTACTCATTGTCTAGCCCATCGTATATACTGTGCTTCTTAGTGAAACATCTAAAATATTTAAAATACTACTTTGAGCTATTTTTTTTAAATGTGAAGAGAGAAACTGAACCAAGGAAATCCAAATTACAAGCTACATAACGAAAAACGCATGTTACAAAAACTCTTGCTGGAATCACTGAACTCACTTCCTCTTGGTTGCTAAAGGTATTCTTTAGATATCTGGACAAGTTTTCAACTTTTTCTCAACTTTTTTGAGTAATCTGTGTCCCTGCTACCTGAAGTCATATGAGAGATAAAAGCAGAGCTGTAGACTACCAGCAGGATGTAGTGACAAGAGGGTGAATAGGATCAGTAGCCAGCGGTGTTGAGTGAGGGAGGGGAGATGGTAAAACTTTTCTCAGGACACTGTTCAAGGAAAGCTTTCATCTTGGTATCCCCTTTTTCTAATAGTCTTCTAATTAATATGACAAGCTGCTAGTATTCCTTTCATTATTAGGAATGTAAAGCAGCTTTGTGTTTCATCCTCCTCTTGTCCTCCTAAAGGCTTGCTGTCTACAGCACAGGACTGCACCGTTCTTCTCTTCTTCTCAAGGCCTTCCTGGATCCTGTGGCTAGAGGCTAGAAAGCAAGGGGAGTGATCCAGTCATCTTCTGTTTTCCCAGCTCCCATACGGAGGGAATTGGATGTGTATTCTTTGCTGTTCTAGTGGTTGTGATGCTCTGGTTCCTACTGATGCATGTATTTCCTGACTTTTTTCTCATTTTTACAAAAATAATGAAAGCTGTTGAACCAAATGGCTGTGGTCCTTGGCCTTCCATGGTGATAAATAGCTTTTGCAACTAAGGGTTTTAATCAACCACAGAAAACTATTACAATTGTAGTCTTGTGCTCTACGTATTGTGTGTAACTAGAGAGCTGTTTCAGGCATTGAAATTTGCCAAAACCCACAGATTTTTTTTTAACACAAAAAGTTTTAAATGTGTTCTTAATGTTTCGTTGAATATGGATATCTCCTAGTTTTGTAATCTCTCTTGCCTACCTTTAATTCTTTACACTAGATTGAGGTGGTATGGAAAACAATTTCTCTTTCAGAGGGATATTCACTTTTCTGTAGTTTTTGCCCTTCTGTCTTTGTTCTGGCAACTGAAAGCTTATACCCTTGACCTGTTCTTTATCCTCTCTTCTGTTCGTTGTCCCCATGAGGAGCAGCAGCATTCTGGAGTGTGCTGATGTCTTTCTGTCTTCAGGACATTCAGTAGTTCTACCACACCAATTCCTTGGTTGTAGCCTTAACCTCATTTTCAAGGGGCCAGTGGCTTAGATGCTTTAACACCTGCAGACCTGGATTTGGTTGTGATTCTGGCTTAACTTCGTGCATATTCATACAAAATGCCCGTTTTTTATTGTTAATTGTATTTAGCCTGATTTTTGTAACCTTTACTCAATCAGCTTATGTTCATCCATCTGTCCCTTGTACATTTTGATGGTACTAGCAAATTCCAACAGAATGTAAGATAAAGGTAGAATCTTAAACTATGAAGTTACTATAACAAACATACACAAGTTTTGGCTGGTGGGGGGCGGGGAGGGAAGGCAAAGCTGCTGCTAATATTTCTTTGGCCTGCTAGCAGCTGAGAGGTAGCGTGTTCTTCTTGTCTCACTTTGCAGCCAAAGGCTAGGATCATCTCCAGTAGCTTACGCAGAGGACCAGGTGAAGTGTATGGAGGATGCAGATGGGAACCAAAGGTATCAACTTTCAAATGAGAAGAGCAAACTGTAGGAAAACATATTTCTTGCTTGTCTGGGAATAATTTTATTGATATTTAGAAGAGAAAATAAAAGTAGGCAAAAACCATAGTAGGTGTGTTGTCACACAGATTCTGTTGGGACTAGTCTGCAGCAAATCTGGTATTAGAATAAGAAATATCTTTCTTAGTGTAGCATAGTGAACTATCAGAAAAAGTACTTATTATTCTAGAAACTGTAATATAGTTGAAAAAAGGCAAAAGGAATTGATGGTTTCACATCATGGTTGTCTCATGTTTTTTGATGAAGTCTTGCTTCTAAGGTGTTGTTTCTTTTAAAGTTCTTGCCATATAATGTTACTGCAGAGCTGATTTGGTTAGATTGATGATGATTTCTTTGCAAGTGCTTATACATTGCTATCAGAAATATGGTTATTCCACACATAAACGTATTTTTTCTAGCTGGTGTCTGGTATTGTTAATATTTGTGCCTTATTTTTCTTTAAAATTTTGTATAAATGCTAGGGATACCAACTTCAGTGAAGTGTTTTAAGATCCTTCAGTGAAAATCACTACATGTAATACAATGGATAGCTTAGAATCAAGGAAGAATATTAAAATGCTTTAGACATTACAGTTGAAATTCATGAGTAGATACAGTACTGCCCAAGCTAAACATCTGCATTTGACCTATTTGGTGATATAGTTGCACCCAGGTGCGTAAAGTTACAACCTAGACCATATAAGATGATTTGAATTGCTTGTATTTTTCATGGTTTAAAAACCGATACTTGCCAACAAACTTTCTTTAAAAACAACAACTGTAAATGAGATCAAAAGTGGTCTTTATTCATGTTTCCTTTACACTGTTCTGTAATTGCCTTTGAATTACTGTTGTACCACTCTTCTGGTTATTCTTACTGGATACTGCCCTGTGTCGTGATGTGCCCTCTCCTTCCTGCATTTTCAGCCTCTTCAGGTTTGACAACGTGGGACTAAAAAGCAGGAGTTTGCCTGGAGTGCAGGAGTGTCATGGTTCTGGTTGGGCTGGCGTTAACACCAGTACAGCTAGTTCTTACTGTCACTCTTATGTCACTTTCCTTTTGAATAATCAAACAGAAAATTGGGTACTTCAGCTAAAACCCAGAAATCCCTTTTGACTCTTTTGGGCTGACAAACAAATCTTCTCTCTCTTTGGTCCTGTTTCGTTTTCAGCCTTGAGCTATGTTCCTGTCCGCTTCCCTCTGTCAGCAGTGGGTGGCTGATCCTTGCTCCGGAGTCCTGTGCTGCGTTGTTGTGGGAGCCGTGGTTGCTGCTGGTGACCTCTGCCAGCCAGGGAAACCCAGCCGTCCTTCCCAGGCCCTGGTTACTTCTCTGCAATCTGCTGCGTTTCCATTTATGCTGAGGTAGATACTGGAGTAATTAGTAGAACTGTGATAATTGGATCTAGTTACTCCAAAGTGTAAACCAGCTGGAGAACACTTTTTTACTTGTATTTGAGGAGTTAGTTTTCTGTATTGGACTGGCTGATCACTGTGTAGTTAAGTGTGTGCTGGTGTTGATGCGATGGGGTTGGATGAGGGCTATTGGGGATTGTCAAATCTTCCATTTTGGTGGCAGCTGGTATCCCACTTGCTTTGAAAAAGAAAAGAAAAGCTTAGGCTATAATTTGAGCCAGGGATGCTCATGACAGCTGCAGTGTTCCCTCTGCTAGTTCCTACTCTCATACAGTTTTCTGTCATGGACCATTTATGAATTTATATAGTGAACTGGGCTGGAGAATTTATCTAGCTGAAAAGTTGCCTGACAATAAATTTACGTACCTTCAAACCAAATTAACTTCCCCTTTCAGTCCATAGGGCTGCAGAAGACATCTGTGTGGGCAGAGGGAAGAGCATCACAGGCATTGGGAGAGGGCAGGACTGCAGGAGTGCCGGCTTGGTTTGACTGAAGTTGTTCACAGTAGAGCTGAGACGTGTAGCTCGGTGGTGCTGTTTCCTGCCGCGTTGTTTGGCTAAACTGATTTGTCCTGCTTTTTAAGAAATGTGCTTTAAAGTTTTATGACAGCTTTGTACTGTCTAGAACCTAACAAATGCTCTGTATAGTAGTTGTACTAATATTCTGAAGAATGTTAAAATGAAGGATATTTAATTGTAATTATATTCTCAGTCATGGAAATTAGAGTATAAAAGCAAATTAATTTGCGTTTGGTATTTTTGCTGCATAAAAGACTGTTTTCTTTCTTTTGCTGTAGAAATTCCAAGTAAGAAATTTTTGAGGAGAAAGATAAGTTTTTAGTTCTGTTCCTGTGTATTGGTCATTATAATGCTTTATTTTGTTACCAGATTCCCCTAATAATACCACAGATTAAATACTATGTAACCTCATAAAGTAGCCTCATAGCCTTACTAAACTTTAAAAGATGACAGGTTAGAAATGACTAGAGACATGTTAGTATCTGTTGCCTTTTGATGTAGGAGTAATTGCAGATGCTCTGAAAAATATTGTTTGAAAAGGGGTAGGTAACTTGAATTCTGCTCGTTTCCTTATTTCAGTACATCATGCTTTTTCTTTCATTTGATCTAAGTTTTTTAATAAGCTATTTTTAAATGAGATGATTGCCACTCAGAATAACAGTGTATCTGACAGTTGTCTTAATGTGAGCATCACAGCTGATTCTGTGTTGAAGTGTAGTATCAACATCAAAGGGTAAGTAGTGTGTTTGAGGAGGAAATTGAGGTATTTGGTATAATGATGTTGGACTACACAATTTTCTGAACAAATATCCTTTAAAGGACTTTTAAATTAGAAGCTAAGAAGTAAAAAGCTGTGCTTGATAAATTCTCATCCCTTTGTTTTGAAGAGAGTGGATTTAGAAAAAAAAACACTGCATTTCCAAGCGGTCTCTGTTACTTAACTATATCCAAAATTAGTAGTTGTACTCATAGTACTGAATTCTGTTTTGAGGGAACTGAATGCAAACTGCAACTCTCCTTTTAAACGCAGAATTCAGGCGTTGGTGTTTTCTCTTGTTAAGTTGATTTTCTCAGTGAAAAAGCTCCCGTACCCTGCATTTAAGCAAATGGTTAGGTTTTTTCAAAGAACTTGTCTCCCACGTAGTAATAAAAGTTTCATGTTCTGCCCTAATATGTGCTATACTTATCTGCTTTATTATGTGAGTAAAAAAGCTATAGTTTGTACAGATAATGCAGGTAGAAAAATATTAGTATCCTGAATTAAACATAATTCTCAACCTTTGTGCAGTCTTTATGCAGATCTTTTATTTAGTAAGATAGAAAATTGAATGTGCTGCCAGATTTTTTTCTCATTATTTTTAATTCATTTTGCCCATTGAACAGAACAGAAATTTTCAGGATAATGCTCATTACCTGTATCTGAGCAATTTCAAGTCTTGGGACTTTCCTGCTTTTCAGTGTGTGGTCCTTCCGTGGTATTTTCTGCTACTGGTTTGTTACAGATTTAGTATATTAGTATCTGTTCTATAAACAGTGCTACATTATTTCTGTGTATTTGCTTTCTCTGTTGTATAGAAAAATAATGTTTTTTTCCCCTTTTTTGTTTCTGGCTCTCTTGCAGAGAATTCTAAGCTGAGACATGTAGAAAAAGATGTCTTGATTCCACAAATAATGAGAGATCGGGCTAAGGAGTTGTGTTCAGATAAAGTGCAAGGTAAGAGTCAAACATTCATCTGGAGATCAGATGTATTCACTTTTGTGCCCTGAATATAATCCTTGTTTTTGGAAACAAGTAGTCGGAGTATTAATATGTATGATCTGCATCGTATCTGTTCACTGTGAAACCAGTAATACAGTGTATAAATCTGCCAGGTTGGCTTTGGCTGCTTGGTAATGTGGGCTGTTTTCCGAAATGACTCGTTCACTCGTTCATGGTTGTTTTCTGATTGATAGAAAACTTTCCGCATCTTGGTCTATGTTATGACTATGTGATGACAGAGCAACGTAAGAGTTACCTGTACATATTATATGATACTTACATAAATGGAATTGCTTCAGGTAGGGCCTCCTTCATTATAATAGATTTATGTACTGTAATGCATCCTTTCCCCACTCCAGTGATTTAATGATATACACACATGGAGACGTGTTATTAGACAGGCATTGAAATAGGCTGATGCAGTCTGCTTTTGCATGTTTTCATTTTCTTGTGAAGAGTACTGGACAATAGCTCTTTAAAGTTGGATATCAACACTTCTTCTGACACTCAACTGTTCATATATTCCTGGAAGAAATTTGGAACTTTCTGGAGTACAAGAAAGATAGAGCTACTCACACACACATGGGCTAGCCGAGAGTGTTGATGTAAGAGTGGGCAAAAAAAAATTTAAGCCACAGAATTACTCTATACAAGTGGCATGCTTTCAACGGGACACTTGCCTCTTGTCATGTAGGTCTGTGGTCTCCAAACTTTTTCGATTGTGCATCCCTATCAGTTAAAAANTATGCTTATTAATTATATATATGTATTATATAAATGTATGAGAGAAAGTTGAAATAAACCAATCAGAAGGTGTTGCATGTTTATATTTTTAACAAATGGGTTCAAAACCCACTGAAACTCTTCGCTTGGAAGATTTTTAAACGGGTTAGAAAATCCTGTTTCCAAGTTTAAGTGTACAGATATGAGAGCGTTTTATAAGGGGACACACTTGCATTGTTTTCAGTAACAATCACACAACAATGGAAACATTTCCAAACATCCATTTTCAGAATGCTGTCTCCATAGCACAAGTTTCTTTTGAAAAGCAGTTACGTTCTTTCTCATTGTTAAAACATCACCTTCACGTTGAAGGGACACATTAAGTGGGTTTATTTTTTTTAAAATGTCTGACAGGTGGCAAACTACTCACAGCCACCCGTCATCAGAGAAAAGGTCAGCAAATCTGCAAATGCATAAAGTTTGACAGCTTTTTTAAGCACATTACCATGAGATAATCAGCAAACCCCTCAGCGGTACAAAAGATTTTCATGGTCACTCCCCATCTCATTACAAAGTCTTGTACAGATTCTGCTGCCTAAAGGGCTTGTTTTTATAGAGTTAACCGCATTGATGACATCCTGTAGCACTTTGCGCACTTCTGAATCCAGCATCTTTGCTGCAAACAGCTTGCCTATGAGTGATGCAGTGGAAATTTCACATGTGGTGCTCTCCGTAACCTCTTCCAGGAATCCCTTTTTTATTCCCATGAAAGCAAATGCTCTATCAGTGGTTATGTTTGCACAGTTTTTCCACAAAACATTAGTATTTATTAAGTATCTACTTTCATCCAGCTGTATAGCGAACCTCCCACACTGCATAATTTTTTCTAATACTTGTTTCTTCGAATCTTCGGCAATGTCATCTATGCATCTTCCAACAGTATTTTCCTACAAAGGAATGCATTTAGTTTGTTGCTATGTGGTTTTCCATGTATTATTTCAGCCATTTTTACAGTGACAGGAAGAAACAAGTGTTTCCCTGATGGTATGTGACTTTATCCTTTGCTGTTACATAAGTAACATCAGAAGAGGCTTCTAGGTGTTTTCATGAAGTTTAGTGGGAAAGTGAAGTACTGGATTGAGTATCATGACTTTAAATGTAATTGATTAGATCATTATTGTTTTTGTCTCATAAGGTGGTTGAGAAAGAGCTCTAACTAGCGGTAGGACAAGTGTCAACTGCCATTTGCATGTTGTTTGGTTGTGCTCGTGTTATTAACATGATCTTCAATCCGCAGTTTCTTTATGAAGATCTTTTTAAGCCACTTGTCCATTTTGCGAGGGTTAAATTTAGTTACAACCAGATAGTATAATCCATAAATCCACTTAACCAGGCACACACAAACATCGCAATACAGTGAAAGCAAGCAGACGAGCAAGGGTACTGCTGTCACCCCTTCTGCCTTGTGGAACACCCGCTCTTACCTCAGGTTACCTCATGTAGGGTATGTGGGGTGACTGATATCATTTGGATCAAGTTGAGGGCACCAGTGTCAAGCTGTGTATTAAGTATTTGTAACGCTTAACTTTTCTATTTTTTTTACATTAAAAATAAATATAAATAAAAGTTCAATATTTTCTTCACGCACCCCGGTAGATTTCCTTGTGCATCCCCTGAGGTGCACACACTGCAGTTTTCAGACCCCTGACCTAAATCCTAAAGCTGAAAGGGCCACTGGAGAGAGATTCAACGAATGCGTACTGTGGGAGGAAGTTACGGATGTGTCCTTGAACTCTTGTGAATGGGTTACAGGAAACTGAATCTGACAGAGAGGTGATAGCTAAGATATAAAACAAAATCTTAGATAGTAGATAGCTTCTGAAAACAAGCGTATAAAGCATCCACAGCCAATGGCACATGAACCAGAGGAAGAAAACTGAGTTACTAGAGAACCATTGCTGCAAAAGGACAGTCGCGATGAGAATTTGTTTCAAGCTGTCCAGGATCGCAAAAGAAAGCTGTTCCTTGAGAACAAATGTTTCAGAGTTACATATAGATAAAATGGACCAGCATATTTTCAAGCAGCTGCTTTTAGGGGTTCCGTAAAAGACGTGATGGAGTAGTGTCGTAACAATTTTCAGATGGGTAAGAAAAGAGATAGGAATATCTGCCAGAGGAAGGTGGGATCAGTTGACAGGTACCTTCCAATGCTGCCAGAAGGACTTAATACACTTTCTCATTTTGTAGTTGAATAGTTTTTACTTAGAATGCTGTTCTTGTTGGGGGGAAAAACGAAGAAAAGCAGTTAGAGTAATGTGGATAATTGAAAGAGCATGTCAGTTAAAAGTATTTTGTGTGCTGTTTGTGTTATTTTCTTTGGGGATTGACCAAAGGGTTGTGTGTATGGTGTTTTTTTTTTTTCTTCTCTGTGCACTTGCTTTGTGTAAAATGAGGACTTCGGTTTCAGCTTCTGAATTTTCTGTGGCAGCCACCCATATTGGAGATTCTTGAGCTGGGGGTTGTGGACCATTACATTGCATCTTCTCCATGTTTTTGCCTTTATAAATTTTGAAGCAATTTCCTATCATAATAATTTTCTTTGTGGTGTTAGGCCAAACTAAGTATATTTTTTTCATTTCTCCTGAATAGTGTTCAGTTCTGTATCTTTTAGAAAATGAGGTTTGTGGATGCATGTTTCCCTTTCATTCTTCTGTTAGCCAGTTTTGATCAAATTGCATTGAAAGAGGTGGAAACTGAGTATTTCCGATGCAATTTTTGTGATCAAATAGACAAACAAAATCTACATTCATATCCCTACTGAAAAAAAGGTGTTTCAGCTATTTTGTTGTACACCTTTTAAACAGTTTTGTGAACAGGAGAATTTATCTCTCAAATCCATTGTGAAATTATCCCTGAAATAAATTTGTCTTGTTAGTACACAGGGATAGGTGTTAATCAGAGTAAATAGGTTGTGGTTTTTATGCTGTAAATAATTACAGGCTATGAACATAAGCTGTGTAATTAAGTGATCAAAACTCCTGAGATCCAGTTGGTGTGCATGTGTATGAAATTGTGCTGTTTACACTAGGTAGCACAGGTACTCGTTTAACTTGTTCTCAGTTTAGTTTTTCTGCTTTATGTTAATTTTGTTTGATCAACTCCTATTAATATACCTTTGTTTCATTTTGTCTCTAGGAAATTGTGGTAAATGCATTGGTAGTATAGGAAACAAAGCTATTCTACAAGTATGGGCCTTTACAATTTACTTGCTCATGCTATGTTCCTATCTATCTCTATGGGGAGCCCCTATACATTCAGTAGTTCTCTGCATGAGCATGGGGTCCATCTGTATACAGGCCGTTGCCTTAGCCTGCAGCTATACCACCTAGAGCTGTGCGCTTATCAGAGCTAATAATGCAAGTAGTGACAGCCTGTCCAGCACGTGTTCAAGAGACATCCAGGGAAAAGAAACCCCAAGGGTTAAAAAAGTAAAAAGAATAAATAAAAAAGGTTTTGTTAACTCAAGAGGTGATATTACTACCCTAGCATGGTTAAATGGGTGACCCAGTGCTGTGCTTGAGCATTAGTTTAATGGAGTAGCTTAGGGACAAACTAACCATGAAAAAGTGTCCATTTTTAAGATAATTTTAAAGAATAATTAAGTATTGAGGCTGGTCATATTTCATTTTACTTAAATTTTTGAACTTTTTTCAGACTGTTGCATTATCGTTCTTGTGAGTACTGCGTGTTTCTCAAGAATTTAGTACATCTTAGTTGCAGAATAATTCCTATATTTAAGGTTTTCAAGCACCTTTCCAGTGAAAATTACTATACTAGTAATTTTGTTAAGAGAGTGCTTAACATTCTTTCTGAAGAACACAAATCAAATTTCTATGACTTTTATGTAAATATACTTTATTATGTTAATATCTCTGAAATGTATGTACATTAAATTGTGGGCTATTATTGGAGTATCTTGCAAAGAAAAGTATTTTCCTGAAGTGGTGTAAAACAAACAAAAAAACAACCACAACACATTGCTATAGAGGAACTTTTCAGTGTATTTATACAGACAGTAGCATGAGTCATGTTAAATCCATGTTTTTCTGTGTCAATGTATCTTTGGTATATAAAATACATGCATATAAACTGAAGTAAAAGGAGTATTTTATCTGCCGTTACCTTATCCATTGCTTTTATAAAATCATTTCTTAAAGTGTTTTCCTTTAAAATAGTCGAGTTTTTGGTTTTAATTCCCAGTTATAAAATTTAAAATTTGAGTAAATTTCTTTAAAGCAAGATCATAGCAAATTTCAGGAACCTGAATTTAGTATTTTTCATGGGAATGATTATCTTTACCTTATCGAAACATCTGCTGTTTCAGCTGCTTGTGCTCTGCTTTCCATGACTCCTCTCTCCTGCGAAGCTAGAAACACTCTTTAAACAACTGCAAGAGCTTTAGTTGATCTTGATCATACGTACAGAAATGTTTGTTCCACTTCTTGAGCACTTACTCTGCAGTTCAGAGTTATGATTCTGAAATTTTTAACTGCATGGGTTTAGGTTGAGAAGAACCCTTGAGGACAGAAATATATAAACCATAGTACTGTATTGTACACTCAGATCATTTTGAATTTTCATTACTTGGCATGGAAAATAAAAACAGAAATGGCTGACTGACAGGTTATGGGTTTTGGCTCTGAAGAAGTTGTCTTAAGTTTAGATCCCAAAAAGAAGGTACTCGGATCACTGAATCAGTCATGAGACCGTAATTTTGTGTGCATGTTTTGTGTGCGTGTTGTATTAGAAAGCAATTCTCTCCCACCTTCCAAAACCCCACAATCTTTTTTTTCTTTTTTTTTTCTTGCAGAAAAGCAATCTTGCTCTAGTGACAAGGAGTTTTAGCCCTAAACTTTTTTTTCTTCCAAGTTTTGTTGTCTGCTACTGATTGATGGTCTGGGTGTTTGGGCCTTTCAAGGCCAGCAAGAGTGACCTGCAGATGTCTTCTGTAATTGTGACTCTACACTTGAAAAGTTCCCAGGATTCACGTAGGCTACTGGCCTACATTTTTCAGGGTGAATACAGGAAAAGCTGGTTCAAATCAGCTTGCTTCTGCCATTAGGAGGGCGTTGAAGTAAAGGAAACAGTTTGGATGATTGAAGACTTCATCCTGCCTACGACTCTGCAAATAATAATGTGGCCATTTCTCATTTGAAGTTTGTTGTGGGAGGAATAAATTTGGCCAAGAAGGCAAGTTGTTCTGTACTTTTTCATTTGTATGTGAGAGAGACAAAAGGGAGATTGTTTCCACCTGTGCTGAGTTGAGGACCTTCCCTGGAGCAAACTGTTGCGTTGGTTCTGGTGTCAGTAGGAAGCGTGTAATTAGGGCAACTAGATTCACAGTACTGAAAAAGCTCTTAAGATACTTGGCAATGCTTTAAAAAACTGTTTGGAAAGTGTGGCTGGAAAAGGACATTTCCAGGCAGCCACTCTCCTCCCATTCTCCATGTTCCCCATTAGCCTTCTCCTCCTCAGGGCTAGTGTTGATTCTTAGTGAAAATGATGGGATGCAACACTACTGCAGGCTTCTCTGCAGTAGAGCATGACCAGTGTCAACCAGAGTTTTGATAATGTGCAGTTACTCAACAGTCCTGTCACTGACATTATCTCTGTCCCCACAGGGGCCACCTGCTCTAGACCATGACCCTTACACCTGACACATCAAGGCCCATAAAAAGAAAGAAATTTCTGATTGAAGTACATTTGATGCTACACATTTAAATGCTCAGGCACACCTTTATATGTTTCTCCAAAAAAAAGGTCTTGTTATATGTATATATTCCTTCATAAGAAATGCAGATAATGAAATGTGTGAAATAGTTAGCAAATTTCAGCTTGATGTTACTCAATGCTGTTGCTCACTTTCCTTTGTAATACAGGCCAAGTTCTGTTAATTGATGCAGACTGTTGCCTAATGCTGAGGGAGGATTAACCTGTTGGTAACTACAGTCGTGGTTCTGAAGTTGACAGTGGCAGATGCTAATACTGATAGTATCAGGAAATTAAATGACAGCTCACTTTTAAAAATATTGATCACTTATTTTCTTGAAGCAAATTGAAACTAAAAACACCATTCATAACTGAATTTTGCTCACCTGCTTTGCCTCATTGTGAAAATACAGTCCTTAGAATCTTTTTAAAATTCACGTAGTTTAGGAGTATATGGGAATATCGTGATCTTCTAATTGACTGAAGCAAAAAAGTCAAGTAACTGATGAAAATCAGTGTTAATGTGACAACTCCTGGCAACTTCTTTTTTTTATTGAGCTGCTGTAACCAGAGATTTCTTACACATGCTTCTGTACTCATTGATTAGAGTTTGATGGAAAGCCTTGAGAAGTTGTGTGGGAGGAATCATAAACTTGGACTGGAATAGCCCTTTTCTGTGAGGGCGAAAAAAAATGCTGCCTTATTACCTTCAACTTCATTTTTCTGACAGAAAGATTAGCATAAGTTGAGAACATAATTTCAATCGAGTGACAAAACTGCAGGTAGAGAGGAGAAGAAAAATGTTGTCCTCTGTTGCTATATTACCTGCATACGGAAGTACATTATAGTCATATTGTGTGTGACCCCATGACCCAGTATGAAGCTATTGAGATTGCTGTTGTACATGCTGTGCAGTTGTCAGTTATTTAAATGATATGTTTTGATAGTATACAGCTATATTTAGTAGTGGTAATAAATTAATAGATGTTTTTCCCTGGTTAGTGTTTCTGAGAATAAGATGCTGAATTTTTATGATGTTCTTGTCTGTGCACAGTGGTTTTTATTTTGGGAAAAGATTCAGGTCTATATATTTCCAATGAACTTTTACTCTCATCACATTTAACCATGTGAATTAATACAATCTCTAGAGGGATTATGGTATATTGAGCTTTGCTCGAACAAACTGAGCAGAGAGAACAGCTATATGTAAATTACAGTTTGAATAAATGAGATTCCAGATCTCATGGTCTTTTTTTGAATGATACTTACAGCATTACCTAGCCAAAGCTAATTTAGGGGATTTCATAGAAAAGAAGTATGAGAGCATATTGTGTTGCTTGGTGATGGAAATTTAAGTATTCTAACTAGTGTTAGGACTTCCAAGAAAATGTTTGAGGAAGGAACTTACCCTATTTGATTCCCCCCCCCCCCACCCCCGTTCAAACC